>OZ020284.1:13430312-13623972 GCA_963971205.1 Aethes cnicana
AGTCCACATTGCTCAAATGATGTAGGTACAATCATTCTTGATATTTTTTCTAAAACCACCAGAGAAATGAGAAAACATAAGTGATTGGAAAAGTGAAACGATTATCGGACATTTTCTCGATGAATGGTTCAGCTTTAAGCGTAGCTAATGATTTACTTAAATAAGTACTTAAAGAAAATCTTACATAAAACTCGAGATCTATCTTGTCGGATTGGCAAGTAGTGTGCGGATAGGCAGGTGTTTCTTCAACATAAACTTTATTCCATGAGTCAATTCGATACCATTAAAATCAATTTCAAAAGCGATAGAATTATTGGGGCATCTGCATGACTTGCATGAGGCACATCACACAAATTGACCTAACCCTAAACTTATACAAGTAAAGCTTGTATATCTTTGCTTGTCTTTCTTTAGGTACTACAAAGATACCTCACCGAAATTCATGATATTTAAATTCATACCTACATAAGAATATTCTAAATTTAAAGTTCCACCTTATACGGGTCGACAACCGCCGCTCCCGCATAATGCTTCGCGTACTTGGATAAGAATGACAATTGATAAATAGGTATTTACTGTATATTAGTATGGCACAAATGCCGCTTAAAGGGCGCAGGTAGTATGCAGTGTATTCAGGTCGTTCGTGGAACTCGTGGGTAATATATATAACGGCTGACAATTATACTACTTTACCATCTTTTTACATTTTCAGTGCTTGGCATTGTGGTCCGTAACTAAACCTAACCTAATGTATCCCCGGTAACCAGTCGGCGGCGCCAAATTGGCGTCACTGTTAAATTATAGGTGGGTTAAGATTCTTTGTCTGTCTTACAAAATTTCTGATTATTTTCTTATGGGCATTCGATAACGCTTGCCGCTGCCGGTGGTCGTGCGCAGCCTTAGCGGATGCGATTATGCGCTTACATAATCGGACGTGTGCGCGCACCCTATCGTGATGATTGTAAATTGATGAATCCACACATAAATGATTGATGACGGCGCTGACCCAGTCCGCTACGAGTACGTTCACTCTGAATGAGTTACGTTACATAATAATGGTTTTCATACATTCATTATAATGAATATTTAAGTAAATCATTAGCTACGCTTAAAGCTGAACCATTCATCGAGAAAATGTCCGATAATCGTTTCACTTTTCCAATCACTTATGTTTTCTCATTTCTCTGGTGGTTTTAGAAAAAATATCAAGAATGATTGTACCTACATCATTTGAGCAATGTGGACTATAAATCAGGCCTGCTATGCGTTTACTTGAGAAATGCCGAAATGCGCACACGCACGCGAGCGAGCGTGCGCGCCGCGTGTCCAGCAATTTTAATATTTTCGATGTTACGTGATGGTGCGAGTTCACTAGTCATTCTGGAATTAAGAACAAATTGCTGTTGTTTTACAAAATTTTAGGCAATTATTTGAAACCAATTTTTGCCTCAGTAAACGACTAAATTATACCACTAAGAAGAATGATTATGCTCGTAGATGCAATGACGATTTTTTAGGTATACCTATTGACGATCTCCTACTCGTAGCATACTAGAAAGAAATTCCTAATCGGCATCATTGTTGACTGTTGACACTTCAAACGGACGTTCCCACAATATTTCCCGACTATCGTCAATTGATTCGATGAACCCGTGATAAGATAGAATAATAATCTAACTAGGTATATCGACTTATCCCAGAGACAAGGTCGATTTAATCAACTGTTTTTGTAGCTGAAAGAAACGGAACAATACACTATATACTGTGCAATAATAATAATTCCCCAGCGAATAAGAAACCACTTTCAAGAAATGGTACAATAAAATCAATCACAAAAACCGTATGGTTACGATTCTTACCGTAATGGCATAACATAATGACATGGCTTATATGTATAATAGAAATAGACCGGGATTTCCTAACCAAGCCACCTCGAGACTGTTCAAAAACAGATCAACACGTAGGCGGAAGTACAATTTTTATTGTGTGTGTATCTTTTCGTGGTCGTCCTAGCGGAAGATCAGCGCTGGCAGCAATGCTAGCACATGCTGGGTTAGGACCATTTCGTGACAGGCCACAACACTTTATTTGTCCTGTATTTTAATTTGTTATTTCTTTTTTTTATGAGTTGTCCTGTCAATGAATAAATGTTTTTCTTCTTCTTCTATTACTTATTCTGTAACGTAGACCGTAACGTATCCGAGACCCGAATTACTCCACCTATGTGCCTAAGGCTATTGTGAGCAGGCACGTTTCCCAACCGTTGGTCCCATGGGAAACTGACAAATTAACACGTAATTGCTGCAATATCGAGATACGCTAAATTTAAAGTTCCACCTTATACGGGTCGACAACCGCCGCTCCCGCATAATGCTTCGCGTACTTGGATAAGAATGACAATTGATAAATAGGTATTTACTGTATATTAGTATGGCACAAATGCCGCTTAAAGGGCGCAGGTAGTATGCAGTGTATTCAGGTCGTTCGTGGAACTCGTGGGTAATATATATAACGGCTGACAATTATACTACTTTACCATCTTTTTACATTTTCAGTGCTTGGCATTGTGGTCCGTAACTAAACCTAACCTAATGTATCCCCGGTAACCAGTCGGCGGCGCCAAATTGGCGTCACTGTTAAATTATAGGTGGGTTAAGATTCTTTGTCTGTCTTACAAAATTTCTGATTATTTTCTTATGGGCATTCGATAACGCTTGCCGCTGCCGGTGGTCGTGCGCAGCCTTAGCGGATGCGATTATGCGCTTACATAATCGGACGTGTGCGCGCACCCTATCGTGATGATTGTAAATTGATGAATCCACACATAAATGATTGATGACGGCGCTGACCCAGTCCGCTACGAGTACGTTCACTCTGAATGAGTTACGTTACATAATAATGGTTTTCATACATTCATTATAATGAATTAGAGTTTGGAGTAATTAGCGAGTTTTTTTAGTTCGTTTATTAATATGCATTTCAATACCTACATAAGGGCATATTATTACATAGTTACGTATTATAAGGTTTTAAGTAAATTTTATCTGGGAAACTTACAAAAAACGTAAAGTAAATATTGATGTGACGTGTTAAAAATATATCCTAAGTTAAAAAAATCCATAGATTGCGTCAAGAAAAATAGCTTAGGCATTTTTTTCCAGAAGAAAACTAAGTAGGTATACCGGCATGTAACATACGAAATATTTAAAGATTATTTAATTTCAACATCAACTTTCGTCCTTCAACTTTGCTTCCAAATCGTGAAAATGAAAATGCACATTTCCCATGCAACACAGCGAAAACTCTCACTTGCAAGATTTCTAACAACTGCCCACGATGAAAAGCGGTAAACACGATGCCCATGCATTAACCCCATCGAACCCCCACTTCTAGTTACTCCAGGTTAAGCTTTCTGCGCTTTCTTCGTTACGCAAACAGGGGTCAACTCACCGTGTGTCCCGACGAAAGTGAAACCTTAACGCATGCTCCGCCTCACTTTCAACCACAAAAACACTCCAGTCAACAAAAAATACACAACACAGAGTTCGCAGATTTTGAAACTTGACGATTTCAATCGTAGGCTCCTAAAGACCTTCAGTCTGCGGCGCGTTCGGTCGGCGCGTCAGGTGCGACTGTGCTGTGCCGAGCGTGGAGGAGAGAGCGTTGTGTAAGCGGTGGAAATGTCCGCCACTACTCGTACAAGCTGTTACAAAACCTCTTTGAAATGCGACATGTTTACATAAAGAAGGGTAGGCGGAGGAATTTGGTAGTGGATAGCTTGTTCAAGGCTACTTGATGGTGTCGCAATAGTTGCGAATTCGGAAATGAGTTTAAACTTGAATGTAATCGATGTAGAGGGGGTAAAGAAACAATTTTAAACGAAGAAGGCAGACTTTATAATACGATGGGTAATATTAATATGACTCGAAAGTAGCAGGGTCAGCAGGATAGATTCTGTCAATAAGTCATAATAAATAATAATAATAAAATATATTTATTGAAAAGACATAATAAAAGGAACATTTACAACAGTACACATAAACAGATGAAAGTGATGCTAGATGTAAGTGAGATGCTTAGTAGAATAAATTGATAAGAACGCTGACATTTGGAAAAGTTTCAAAATGCTGTTAACTAAAACGAAATAAATTACCTAAGTAAATATTTTATCCTTAATTACATATTATTATGGTCTGACTAGGTCGGCGATAAAGAATCACGACTAAACCGTTTGTAAGCAAAATGTATTGTAAAAACCTAAAACTAATGACCCACCACCAATAAACTTAACAATAACTTAACGATACAACGGGTTAATAACAATCTAACTAAACTAATCTTAATACTAAGGTTGAGCGCCAGGAGGGTTTTGAAAGGTCTTCACGGATCCCTTCCAATCCAAGATGCCACCGGCTAGCGACAAATTCACGTAAATACGTATGTATGTTGTGAGAATTTTATCTCGTAACTACGCGAAGGGCATGTCCAAAGGCCCTTCGCTGCAATAACACTCACAAAATAACTATAAAATGACTGTAAATATTTCGATAATTTCTCTTAATTTAGACACATAATTTCACAATTCTGTCACAAGTGGGTAATTTCTTCACAACCACTTTAACGAGACACGGGTTTGTTCTCTTTTAAGTAACGAGCTGGAATCAACGCGCTTAGCCGTAGTCTATACATTTAAATAAGAGATACGAGCAAACATGACAAAAGTATGGCAAAGCTGAGGCTCGAACCCTCGACCGGTCGCTCTGTCGCATTTCGTACCGACCGCTTAAGCCGCAAGGCCACCACGGCTGTTAACATACTCGACGAAATTAATGTACGCTTTCCCCTTTGCGCTGAGCTAACTTTGACGTAATTGTTGACATTCATCACATTCCCCCTCCCTCATAAAAAAATGAATGAACTTTCAAGTTTATTCATTTATTTTTTCCCATTGTAGCTCTTAAGGTCCTTTATATGCCAGATACCAATGATCTTTCCGTTTGTATTCCTTAATTTAAAAATGTTATTTGATATTTTGTCTACCACGATAGCTTTTTCAAACTTTGGGGCCAACTTGGCCATGAACTTATTTTGAGCTTTCGACAGATACTTTGTTCTCTTCCACACGGTGTCTCCTACTTCGAAGGTACCAGATCGTCTGTTACGGTCGTAATATTTGCGACTATCTTCATGTGCCCGAATTAATCTCCATTTCACTATATTAAAAATCGACTCTCTATTCTCATAGTTCTTAATACAGTGAGCCGTATTTACCTCACCTGCTAATGCCGCGTCTATAACTTGCACTGGTAAAGGGGGCAAATTGAGATTTGGGACCGCTGTTTCCCTACCGAAGAAGAGAAAAGATGGCGTGTAATCAGTGGACTCATGCACTGCAGTCCTAATCGCGTGACCGATTTCATCCAGGTTTTGATCCCACTCATTATGCTTATTCCCTTTGATATATGTCGAAATCATTGTGCCTATCACTCTGTTGACTCGCTCTGTTGGGTTTGCCTGCGGATGATAATGTGGGGTATATACTATCCTGGAATTATATTTGGCAGCAAGCTCCTTAAATAAATGCGATTCAAATTGTTTTCCATTATCGCATATTATTGCTTGTGGAGCTCCATACAACAGAATTTGTTTCGCCAAAATTTCACAAATTTTGTCCGCCTTGCCAGTTCTGAGAGGAAATAGTATAGTGAACTTGCTAAACAAACATGTGATGACCAAAAGCATTGTGTTGCACTTTTTGCTTTTAGGGAACGGACCCATCAAATCCATTGCTACAATTTGCCAAGGTCTTGTAACTTCTCTATGTTCTCACATTCGACCCATAGGCAGCTCCTGTGATACTTTATGGCTTGCACAAGTGTCACATTCGTTAACGTACCGTTGTACATCTTTACGCATATTCCCCCAATAATACTTCTGCCGGATCTTGAAATAAGTTTTCCGTATACCTAAGTGTCCCGACGTAATATCATTATGGCATTCCTGTAGGACCTTGATTCGGAGGGATTCCGGGATGTAAAGTTTCCATAAGTTTAGCGAATCGGGATACTGTTTCATAGGCATTCTCCTGTAAAGTAGTCCGTCCGTGACTGTCCAATCTGGATTATGCTTTTGAGTAACCTGTGCTATCTTCCTCTTATACCACTCGTCTTTGTGGTGACCCAGTATTTCAATAGAGTTTAATTCCGCAGTAGTGTCTTCTATGCCTCTAGACAGTGCATCTGGCACTGTATGACTTTTCCCAGCCCTATGAATAATTTCAAAATCAAACTGTTGTAGCTTCATAGCCCACCGAGCCAATCGTCCATGTGGGTCTTTCATCTTGTGCAGCCAAAGTAGTGCGCTGTGATCTGTGACTACGGAAAAGTGAGAACCCTCTATGTAACACCTAAATTTCTCAATTGCATAGACCACGCTTAATAGTTCCCTTTCAGAAGTGGAGTATTTCGCCTCCCGGTCATTTAACTTCCTACTAAGATATGCTATAGGCTGTTCCACACCATCTACCTGTTGACAAAGCACAGCTCCAATACCCGTGTTTGACGCATCACACTGTATTATAAAGGGCTTATTGAAATCTGGACACATAACGACTGGTGTAGTTGTCAGTAGGGTTTTCAGTTTTAAAAACGCTTTCTCCGCTGCATCATTCCAGACAAATTTCCGCGATTTTTTACCCTTAGTTAAATCATGCAAGGGAGCCGCCACCACCGAGAAGTCTTTCACAAACCTTCTGTACCAACTCGCCAAACCTATAAATCGTTTCAACACTGTAAAGGTCTTTGGCCTGGCAAAGTTGATGATGGCCTCTACCTTCTCAGGGTCCGTTCTAAGTCCTTCCTTGTCAATGATATAACCTAAAAAACGCAGACTGGGCCTTGCAAACTTGCATTTTTCGACGTTGATCGTGAGGTTAGCAGACTTCAGTGTTAACATGACTTTTTTTAGCAATTCCAAATGTTCTTCAAAGTTTGATGAGCAGACAACGATGTCATCAAGATACGCCCATACTTTATCCTCATCCGCGTGAAACAATATGTCCATCAGTCTTTGTTGAGTCTGTGAAGCGTTGACGAGCCCAAATGGCATGACCTTGAACTGAAATAAGCCTTTACCTGGAACTGCAAATGCCGTTTTTTCCTTACTACTGTCTTCCAGTTGGATTTGCCAGAATGCTGATTTCAGGTCAATCGTACTTAAGTACTTGGCATTTCTTAGATTGTCAATTATTTGAGCCACCCTGGGCAATGGATACGTGTCTCGCTTAGTGACTCTATTCAGCTGTCTGCTATCCAAGCAGAGCCTATTATCCCCGTTTGGTTTTTTTACTATTAACACTGGAGAACACCACGGACTAAAAGAAGGCTCCACCACATCCTTAGCTAACATTTCATCTAATTCTTTCTCTATTAATTTCTTTATTGCTGGAGAAAAATTATATTGTTTCTGGTGTATGGGGCCTTTGTCCGATGTATCTATGTTGTGTTTTAAAATGCTTGTTCTTCCCAGACCATACCCCACAGTTGTTTTCATTTCTTCTATTAGGTCTCTTAGACGCTCTGTTTGTTCCGTACTTAAACTTGCCATGTCCATTATTGCTGGTGCTTTATCGGCCAGGGTATTTATGTGCACACCTTCAAGTGTCACCTCACTTTTGAAGTGTAATTCCACCCCAAATTCATCGAAAAAGTCCTTTCCTAAAATCAGCTGTTGTGTCAAATATGGCATCACCATTACCGATAATACCTTAAATTGATTGTCAAACTGAATGGGCACATCTATAATTTCTGTAATACTATGCGTCGCCCCATCCGCAGTTGCAATGTTTAGTGCTTGCCTCGGTGTCGCCATCAACCCGAGAGCTGTTAAGGTTTCCGCAAACTGTGCATTCATTACGGTACGATTTGCACCCGAATCCAGTAAACCTTCACACTCGTAGCCCATAATGTTGAGCCTTACAAATGACCTATTGTCATTACATTTTTTTATTACGATAGGGCATATATCACCATCACTATGCACGAAAAATTTCCTGACTGTACATAACCATGTCTGCCATTCTATGCTATCACGACCTAGGGAGAAATTTAGCTGGCAGGATTCGAACTTCCCCCCTGCGCGTTTCCCGCACAGCCACACTCCTTCGACGTGATTCCGAATCTCCCACACTTATAGCAGAACAGCCTTTGTTTGGGTGTGCTACATTCCCTGAATCTATGACCACCCTCGCGACAATTCCAGCAGCGCTGAACCGGCTTCGGAGTGGCACTGACCTCTGCTACCTCTCCTACCTCTGTTGTATTGCTGACTGTCTCATTCGTAGACTTGTAAGCAAGATCTGGCTCTAATTTGTCTTAGGCTGCTGGAAGTTGTCACAATTAATCTTGGTTCGCTCTATAATACGGAGAACATTGACTAAGTCTGGTATTGAACAAAATTCATCTCTGCATACCGCCCGTTGGTAGTATGGCTGTAAGTTTTTTAGTATGATTATGATCTTCTCGTTCTCCGTTATCCTATTGGGTAATCTATTAAACATATTTTGCATGATAGCAATATATATTAAGACCGATTCGTCTTCACCCTGCGTTCGACCCCTTATTTCCGCCAAGAGCTCTTCTTGATAGAATGGTCTCTGGAATGCTCGCTTCAATAAAATCACCAGGTCATCCCAATTGCTAGCGTACTCTCTGTTTGCCCTATACCATATAAGAGCATCACCTTCGAAGAGGTCTATCGCGTACCGCCATAGATCCGTGTCTGTTGCGTTACGAGCTTCTTTGAGCTCCGATACCCGCTCTAAGAAAGCATTCACGCTCATATTTCCTCCTCCAGAGAACTTCAGACCCCATTGGTATATTGGGACCAACTTACGTGTCGGCAAATGCTCCTCGTCAATCGTAGAAGTCCGCATTAACTTCCCTCTATTTAGAGTATCCCTATTCCACTGGCTGATAGCAAAACTTACATTCTTACTCGGCTCCACGACGGGCGGTCGCGTTACATCATCCTCCGTTTGACGGTATTCTGAAGTAGCCGGTTTGTTCTGAAATGCAACTTGAGAAGTGCTCTCTTTGTTTTCTATCCTATCTGAAGTTTTAGAAGTATTTGGTTCGTATTCTAGTCTGCCCGAAACTACGGAACTACTTCCCTTGCCTTCTAATTTCTTTATAATTTCGAGGCCTAGGTCCCCCAAAGTTTCCTGAAGTATCTCTTTATCGTGGGCAGTCAAGTTCTCGTCATCCACAGTATCATCCTGGTCTTCTAGTCTTTCCAACAACACTTGGCATTTTTGTTTCAACCCATCTATACGCATTAGATGGTCTTCTGTTTCCTGTTTTATCAAATTCAGTCTGTTTTCGACATGGCATAGTCTAGAAACTAACCTTTTAAATAACGGCTTATCCGGTTTTCCCACTATTTCCGAAATATAGTTAGCGAGTACATCTAATTTCGCCGAGCATAACTCCAGCTCAAAATCCACATTACGAGAACCAATTGAAGGTGCTTTAATTTCTCGCACAGAGCCTTTCAATTTCCCCGAAAGCATCAATTCCTTCAACACCTTTTTCATTACCGGAACAGTACTCTTGACATGAACACCACGACTAGCCAGCTCGTATTCCAGCTCATCCTTTAACAAGTACGTGGGATCCATATCCAATTTACCGATTGATAAAAAAAACAATAAAAATACACTGCTATAAATTATTATTTCTAGTGGGTAGGTGAAATTTGGCAACCAAGTGGGTAATGAGTTAGCTTGAGTTCGACCCACGAGAAAAGTTATCCAAAACCACTGCAAATCAGTGATAACTAATTTAACAGTAGTCTAACGAACTGTAATAGGTACTTGCAATTGACCTACTAATTAACACAAACAACCAAAATTACTGATTTCTTGAACTATTTAACATGAAAACCACTTTATCTGTATTTGTTTTAAAACCCTACTCTTATTTTAATAAACATAAATGTTCTGATAATTGGCCCTTAAGTTTACTTAATTTTTAAATTACAATATTGCTAGAGATCAGAATTCATGTAAGTAAATTTGTTAAAAAAACGGTTACTAAACGAACCCGTAGGTACCTGTCAACCAAAATCGAAATTTTAACGTTGGGCGCTATTATTATGGTCTGACTAGGTCGGCGATAAAGAATCACGACTAAACCGTTTGTAAGCAAAATGTATTGTAAAAACCTAAAACTAATGACCCACCACCAATAAACTTAACAATAACTTAACGATACAACGGGTTAATAACAATCTAACTAAACTAATCTTAATACTAAGGTTGAGCGCCAGGAGGGTTTTGAAAGGTCTTCACGGATCCCTTCCAATCCAAGATGCCACCGGCTAGCGACAAATTCACGTAAATACGTATGTATGTTGTGAGAATTTTATCTCGTAACTACGCGAAGGGCATGTCCAAAGGCCCTTCGCTGCAATAACACTCACAAAATAACTATAAAATGACTGTAAATATTTCGATAATTTCTCTTAATTTAGACACATAATTTCACAATTCTGTCACAAGTGGGTAATTTCTTCACAACCACTTTAACGAGACACGGGTTTGTTCTCTTTTAAGTAACGAGCTGGAATCAACGCGCTTAGCCGTAGTCTATACATTTAAATAAGAGATACGAGCAAACATGACAAAAGTATGGCAAAGCTGAGGCTCGAACCCTCGACCGGTCGCTCTGTCGCATTTCGTACCGACCGCTTAAGCCGCAAGGCCACCACGGCTGTTAACATACTCGACGAAATTAATGTACGCTTTCCCCTTTGCGCTGAGCTAACTTTGACGTAATTGTTGACATTCATCACAATATAAAATAAATGTTCATTTGATAAACTTATAAAAAAACCTGAATCTGTCATAATTCACAATCATAGTTGAAGTGACAAAGAAATCATACAAAATTTCATCAATTTCCTACTTATTCTCTCATTTCTTATTAGATCATGAGTAGATGGCCAATCAGCATTGTCAGTGTCGGATGGCCCCATTCCGGCGATGCGCTCGCGCAGGTGATCTGACGCAACGAGAAAACGGCGGAAGATCAGAGAAAGGGGCGGAGGATGTCAGCGATTTGGCTATGCCGCCATGCCATCGCTGACTTATTCTAGCTAATTACATGGCTACCTAGAATTCACTGTCGGATTTTTTATACTCATTTAGACATTTATTTATTGAATCATTATTAATGCAACATGACAGAATTGAATTCCAAATCGTTGACAAAAATAAGTTAATAATAAACTTATAAAAAGCATTTAAATTCGTACCGTAGGTACCACCCTTAAGTTTTCTGATTTTTAACGGTTTATTGTATTACTACACTACTACTACTACAACCTAATAATTTAATTTTAATAAAATACTAACTACTCGTAAAATCTGCCTCCTGATATTGATTACTGATGAAAATCAGAAATATAAGTACTTCGCTAATTCTTACTATTGGCGCTTTCACAGTTTTCTCGGGGGCTATGACCATGCGTTCTCGGTATCGGTATAAAAATACCCAGCGTGCCTGAGTGACTTTATAAATGGGATTTCCCATTTGTCTAAATTATAATTTAAAATAATACATGACCTACCGATCTCCCTAGCCTAGATTATATTGAAATCTTATCCCAGAGTCCTTAAAATTGAAATCGGAGATCTCTTGCCCCGAAGAGCTCGGTAAAATGATAGGTATGTTGGTAAATAGGGAGAATGAATCGTTATTTATGTAGAGATTTGGAAGATCCCATATCCCTATTTACGAACAGCCTATAAACGTGTTTATGTTTGCACCCTAGATCTGACCACTTGATATGTGGGCCAGCTGATCTGCATGCGCAGTGTTGCCATATTATCTTACAATTCTTATCTTATCTTACAATTTCGGAAACTTTTGAATTATCTGCTAAAGAAATGAAAATGAAATTCTTTAATAGAAAGTTGTTCTTCATTTTGTAATATTTTTTGGTCTCTGCATGATGTCATAGACGAGGGAAGTTATCTTCATTACTTACTATAACATAGATAAGTAGAAGAATTCTCAGAGAATTCATTTGTTTTTTTTTAATGATTCATAGTTTATGAGTCAAGGGCTAAAGTAACACTGTCATCGCTTTCACATGCGCGAGCGCATTGTTGCCTCACCGTCAATCGCCGTTATTGCCGAGATGAGATAACAGTTGTAAAGAGGTGCCGATCGGATGCTGAATGGAACGAGACGCAAGCATAATGGACACTTTGATTTAACGACGACACGCTCTGCTTTTTAAGTAGGGAAGATTTTTATTTGTGTTATTACGACATAGTTGTTTAAAAAATGATCATTTGCTGATAATAATGGTCCTTTGCTGGCTATAGGTAATTACGTGAGCCGATGGAGTCAAGAGTCTTCCTATCATATTGAATAGGTTCTGCTCATCAACTAGGTAATTGGTGAATTTTTAATTGGTAATTAGACAAGTAAAAAAAAAGTAGACGCCAAGAGCTTTGTGAATCTCGCGTCTATCGCCGAAAACATATATGTGTACGCGAAATGTGATTTTTAATTAAACATTTCCCTAAGAGGCATTAAGTGACAAGTAACTTGTGGTGAGGTAGGTAGGTATATATCCTAGTTGTGGTTCAACACGGATACCACGTCTAACCATTGCTCAGCAGGAAATCCAAAATTAATGCGTACTTATACTAGGACGCAATCTAGAATTGTAGGACAGGAAATAACTAGGTTCCACTGAACTACATGCATGTACTTGTACAAGACATGTATGTTTGTAGTACATTGAAAAAAGCGACATGAAGGCCAGTAAGTATATTATCGTCAGTACCGTACATATTACAACGGAGTAAGGTGTAAAAGTGTGTATAGTATTGCTAGTGCTAGGTCTGTCCGGGGTTGTACCACTGTCTTTCCCCGCTAACCTGTCGCCAAATAGCAGTGCTCGCACTGTTGTGTTCCGGTAGGGGGTTAAGGCAGCCGGTGAAATTTCTGGCACACAGGCATTCCATCTTAGGCCTCAGGGTAGGCACCGCAGATCGATCGAGATCTTATGGTTTCTTAATGGGGGATCATAGGATTGGTGTCCATGGACCGCAGTGACCACTTACCATCAGGTGGGCTGTGCGCTCGCTTGCCTATACCATTGATATATAAAAAAAATATATTGGAGAACTCGAATGTACCAAGTTATAGATTACCATTACCATTTATTGCGACGACTATGCAACATCTTTTAATAACTACAATCACATCTTCAATAGAAAGAGCCTTCATAATTATTCAACTCACCATAATGATAAATGATAGAAATGATAATGGATTCGGTTCAGAGATCGCCTGGGAGTAATACAACCATTATGCTGGACAATCTGACTTTAACGACGTCTTTGGTTTAAGTAATTATATACTTACTTAGTTGCAAGCTGCAGATCATCCGTTTGTGTAATTCTTTGACTTTCCATTTCTGTTTGCTCGACAGCCATTCGTTATCGAGGTGTGAATATGCTAACGGGAAACTGTTTGACCAGTGAAAACATCTTTTTTCGTGTTATCTTTATGTTATACAGGTTTAGTTACTGGCAAGCACTTGAGAAGTAAAAAGTTTTGGAAAATAAAACTTTATTGCAGTAGATATTTAAAAGAGGTCAAAACTTTAAATTATAAGCAATTTGAATTCGAGATTAAATCGGAAATGAGGAGTTTAGTATTAAATGAGTAGTTTACCTTTAAGTAATAAGTAGGTACCTATGTATAAATTGAACATTTTAAACGTTGTTTCAAGAGTACATAGAACATACTCTTTTGGTTTTTAGGCACAGAGCACTCCACGTGTGATTTGTGTTTTAAAGTTAACTTATTTATGTTCATTTGATCTTAAAATAGACGTATATTTGTTGCACACTTGCACACCTACCAACCAGCTTTCAATTGTTACAATGACACAACATATTGCAAACCGCACCTGTGTTAAGTACCCGAGCTACAATAGGTAGGTAGTATACACTTTTACACCCATAGTCTGTTGCACCTCTTTCACAAACCAAGAAAGCGTGGTGAGTGTGAAAATCGACGAATTTTCACTCCACGGCCGTAACCTTGCCCGGCGAAACGTACCATTTCGCGGAGAGGGGATACCAGATGCCCTTTGGAAATGTATTAATCGTGACGGTACCAGGTCACTCTATATGTTTGTCCGACTTTTTTAAGCCGAGTACTTCGATATTTTGGTACCTTAGCTGGGGACAATAAAATTAACAACAAAATAATGATTATTTTAGTGGACTTTTGCGATTTTTCAACATTCCTAATATTTTGTCGAATGACGGTTACTTAGAGTCGTTATGCTCTTACCATAACTAATCGGATGAATGTATGCCTTCCGAAATAGGTGCCTAAGTCGGCTCGCACCGCACCACACTCACTGTTACTCACGTTGACATTGCAATTTGGGGTTTCTATACCTATACGAAACATTACTGATGTTACTGATGGTTAAGATGGTTTTTTTCTGTTTTTGGGGTCTAAAAACCCTCGAAATAGATATTAAAATCGATTTCATTCATTTTGTACCTAAGGTTGTTACATGTGTTTCCGTGTTATGTTTGTCGTAATCGATGACTGATTCACGCCTAATTAAAATCGTCAGCGATCAGATATAACTCCGTATTATAATATTAAGTGACAAACGAACTTTCAAATTTTACGACACGCGCACACCCGGACATCCGACGCAAATATTTTGCGCGTAATACTTAAATTGGCTAACGTATCAATCACATTACATTGGCAAAGAAAGTTGCATAGAAAATAAACCTTAAGATTCAAGAAACATGATCTAGCCAGGCGCCAAGAAACGGCAAAGCATTTGGTAAAAAACTTGTCCTCTAAAAATTCGCTTACATATTTCAAAATACTATTTTGTTGGTAACAAAATAGTATGGTGGTACCACCATATACAATTACACTGATGCAGGTGAATCTGAATTGTATTACGATGTCATAGAGATTATAGTAAACATAGAGAAAGCTTGTCTGTGTGCGTGTACTAAAACGTAACCTTTGTTTGTGGTTCCTATCAATGATTTGATTTGACGGCCGGATTGGTCCAGTTGGTAGTGACCCTGCCTTCTGTTCCGATGGTCGCGGGTTCGAGTCCCGCTCGGGGCAAACTTTGTGTGATGAACACGAATGTTTGTACTTGAGTCATGGATGTTGGTATTTCTATATATGTATGTATTTCTCTATATAAGTATTTATATCGTTGTCTAGCATCCATAGTACAAGCTTTGCTTAGTTTGGGGCTAGGTCAATATGTGTGAAATGTCCCAAGATATTTATTTATTTAATGATTTTACCTTTGTATATGTTAAGAGATTCATAAACAGTCTTTTGTTAACATGTCTGCATCAAAATGTATTCAAATAGATGGCAAATAGAGAGAAAATGTCGTAAAGTCGAGATGTTTTAAGTTAGCATAAGTGGATGACGTATTAATCACATGCACGCTTAAGTAGAAACTTAGCGAAATTAAAACAAAAGTGAATTGCAGTTATTATTCAAACTTGCTTCTGCCCGCGACTTACGCGTGGAATATAAAATTGCCGATAACTTTTCTTTCCGACATCCGATTTTAATCAAACATAGCTTATATGTTGCTCCTATCTACCCTTGAAAACTGCATTCAAATCGGTTCAGTAGTTTCGGAGATTAATTCTAACAAACAGACGGACAGAAAAGATTTCTAATAATCGATGTTTACCATACATCTTTAGACCCCCCCGTTCCTTTTTTTGAACTTTTCTTTCTATGTACAGACACGCCAGGTTCTGCTCTTTTATTATAGTATAGATAGATATGACCACTTTCAAATTAAATATCATGAAAAGAAAACGGCACACCATTTGACATATCTGAATGAATTGAAACGTCAGAAGCATAATTTCGGAGGGAATCATCTACATATGTATATACGGAATTAAATGGATATTGTATAATCAGTCTCAGAAACGGCTTTAAGGATTTGGACCTGAAATATACAGGTTTACGGGGTGAAAATCGATCTATCTAGGTCTCATACCTGAGAAGCTCATTTTGACTCTTTTTCAACCGTGCAAAGCTAGATACCTACTGACAAGAAAGCGCCCTAATTAATCATTAATCTATATGTGGTATTAATTTGTATCAAAGCCGCGCCGGCGCAGCGGACGGGCATCCGTCGGCAGCCACGGCTAATTGCATAATGCGGGGTTAATCGATCCGCAGCAATTATCCCACTCATAGCCCATTTGCCCCGCGAATATCTGGCATTCTGGGATTCCTGCACAATTGGAATTAGAGAAGATTCGTAGAAACTTATTGGATCTAGAAGCAAGGAGGCATTTCGAAAAGACGTCACCGCCTGCCTGGTACTAATATTTCACTATTTAATTACTTATATTTTTTACATATTTCACTATTTCGTACACTGCTCGTTTAGAGAGCAACAACTGCTTGGATGCAGCATTTGGTGGTGAAATAAGAGCTGGAGACATGTTTAATTACTAAGGGCGAACGTTTATATTTTAAAAGGGGCGTTTTATACGAAGGATGTTTTGCACTGACATTTACCGCTATCGGTACCGGTAGTCCGGTAAGTATAATGAAAAAATCCATCTGGTATGTTGTGCTGTCGACATTTTGTGACGACGTGAGGTGTTGTGAATAAACGAATTCAAAGACTTCTGATTTCCGTAACGATTTATTCCAATAACACGCTAGAACAGGTCCCGCTTAGGCGGCCGGCGCTCCAGCAGCCAGCGCAGTGCCTGCGCCAGCGCCGCCGGCTCGCCGCACGGCAGCTTGTGACACGCACGCCCTCTTCGGGAGGTCCTGGAAGAAAATTAACACCATTTTTATTTATCATCAATAATCATAATAATCATAATCATCATCATCATCATCAGCTTGTATCAGTCCACTGCCTGGTCGTAAGACTCTCCCATAGCACGCCACTCACTGAGCCATTATTTTCCTGTGCCTGCCAGAAACCCTATGTACCTATGTCATCGCTAATAACTACAGGACGCCCTATATTTCGTTTACCGATTCGTGGTATCCACTCTAAAACTCATCTACTCCAGCGCTGATCGATCCTTTCGCAAAGACTGCTAGACCACATTACTTTTTCCCGCGACCTTGGATGGCATGGTGATCTGATATGGTGGTAGCTCAAACCACCAGGCGACCACGGCTACCACCCCGGGCTGACATCGTAGGTTTTACCTTTGGTCGTGATAATTCTTCTCCGAGTGTAGCTCGCAGAGCAGGCGGCGGCGGCAGGGCTCGCTGACGGCTGGCGGAGGGGGGAGCGCCGGAGGGGGGTGAAGAGCCGGAGACAAGCCCTCGCTCGAGCGCCGGAACAGACGTGGGGGCACGCTGGAGGATAAATTTCGGTCTTAGCACCACTTGATACAAGAGTTCCAAGGCTAAGGCTGATAATGTTCATGTAGGTACACTTGATTACACTAACAAGATAAAAGATTTAACCGCGAAGTAAAATTTTTCGTTTAAGCGAAATAAAGATTGTAATGATTCATGAGTAGGTACCTATACCTAACTTGAAAATAGCATTCTGCTGAGTTTGTTTGGCTGTCTTGTTCTTAGCCAATGGGCTAGCAAGCGCAGGTATATATATTTAATTTTCTGACGCGTAAAAGTGCCCGTATGTTAGGTAGGTATGTGGCTAATTTGCTGAATAAATGATTGAATTGAATTGACCTAAGTGTGTCAAGCAAAAATTGATAGTTCCCTAAATTATGGAAAATCGGTTGGTTTTGTTTGATGGCGCTCTATCATTTCTATTTACTTTTAAGTAATTGACAGTTTTGAACAATGTCGACAACCACACAACTTACATAACATAACACGTACAATATGCTGTCCATTCATCTCGTCAGAAAACAAGAGGTGCTTAAAACGTTGGTAATGTCCCAAACCAGCTCGGGCCGTAAACTCCCGGCGTCCGGCTTTCTCGCTGCGCTTGCGCAACGCTTCCGCGCGCGTGCGCCGCTTTGCAGGATATCCTTCGGATGTGCACTATGGGTTTGTATTTTGTTGGCGCGGCCACCATAACCCTTGGCAGCTTAGTGGTTTGACCCACCACCACCATATTTATACAGGGGGTCGGGCCTCCAGTACATAGTTATCAGCTATTGAATTTTCCACCGATTTTTTCGGTGAACCAGGTGGCGTTCGGTCGTCTGTGCCTACCCCAACGAGTTGAAGTATGTGAAATGTTAAGTCCTCAATTCAAAGTGGATACGCTCAGATCCTCTTATGATGAGAGCAGACCGTACCTAACAGTGGGACGTAAGTAAATATGATATACCTAGTGTTATCTGTATAGTCATAATAATAATCCGATTATGCGTCACGAATGACATATCGGAAAGACCTGAATAAGTCGCGTGCGCAGCGTGTCCGTCCGTTCACTGCGTCTGATTCTATAATTGTGGCCCGACATGCGATTGCACCTTCCACCAATTAGATAACAGTGCAATAAATGTTATTAAGTTTCACTGATTTCCTGTTTGTGGGCAGACACTTTTTATTTTGTGATCGGGATTAGTTTCTTCCTTGTATGCTTGGATCTGTTGCCTCCCTGTTGCAGATATTTACAATATTTAATATTTTCCTCTGTCTCTGATGCGAAATTTTAGTAAAAATTACTGTGTTTTCCAATGATGGGAAGCTTCTTTAGGAAACTAGCTCGCATTTGCAAAGCTATCCAAAGACATGTGTGAAATAGAAATCCGCTGAGTCCATAAGAGGATTTTGTGTCCAGTAGAGGGACGATTTTAGGTTGCTGTGTGTACTTGTATAGTTGTGTGCAGGTCTAGGTCTGTGGTATACTTTACATGCATTTTGCTAAGTGACATTCCGACATAAGTGCAATTTCGCGGTCAGGAACATATGGATTGACATAGGTATTGGTTTTATTACCCTAATATGACGCGATTATGCCCTACATTTATGTCCGTCATGCAAAAAAGAATTGCGTGTGGTAATGAAATCGTTAGGACTCTTAAACATTTCTCGGGTAAAGAAATATACGATGACAAAATACTGTCCACGACGAGAAATGTTGGTGTTACAACATTTTTGTAACCATTTTCCTGCCTTTTTATGTTTTTAGAATGTGCTTATTGTTTTTCTGCTATTGTCTGTCAGCAACAGCAACAACAGATCTTGTTTTCAGAAAACCTTGTTTTATCCTGATATTTTCCTATATTTCTACTTTAAGCTGACGAAGTCACCTTTAATAAAGAAACAGTGTAAAAGAACCGCAGAGGGTGAAAAAAATATCGTGAGGAAATCCGCACGCAGCTATGAAGTAGTTCAAGGATGTGTATAAAGTCCCCAATCTTCACTGGGCCCGCATGGAGGCTATAGCCCAAACCCTCTCTTGATGAGAGGGATGTAAATTAGGCTATTGTAGCGTGGTGGCCTGTAGGACTCTGAAAGAAAAAAAAGAAAGGTAGGTACTCACATCTCATTGACCCCGGGTGCGCCCGGCGGCGGCCCTGGGGGCATCCCTGTGTCGTGCACCGTGATGATGTTGGGCGTGAGCGCGGAGATGATCAGCCCCACGGGAATGAAAGCTGTCAGCAGGTGCAGTAGCCCCTTCCAGGGGTTCGGGCTGCAAAAGATAATTCAGGTCTTAATGTATAGTCATTTCTTTATTGCTGTCACATGTTTCATTTACATTCATAGTTACATACATATATATTATATTAGTAGTACTTAAAACATTTCAATTAAGTTCAACTACTTAGTGCAATACAAACCATGTATAAAATGTCACTGGAAGGAATCTAGCCTCTAAGACACAGGCTCGGCCTAGTTTAGATGCTAGAGTACATTAATCTTAAATGCAATCTACTCTAACTACATTAAGATCTAGTTTTAAGCACTCCATGTACTTTCACTTGTTTACAATAAAAAAAAAAAATATTATAATTATTACATCCGCAACACTCCGTATAAACGGAACCTAAACTGCACACTAAAATATTACAGTGTACAAATACGTGCGCGTGCGTTGCGACATGTTTTGCTATACCTGTTCCAACTGCTTGTTTGTCATACCTCACATCGCCCACGGCTATCGCCTGTTTTGGTGCGGGGTGGTACTTTCAGCTAGTTAGGCATAGCTAACCTCGATAAAATTTATATCAAACCACCGTCAACTACATCTTTTGCTAAATTACATAGAGCCTGAAAGTAAAATTCCTCAATCTTGTCCATCACCTGTCCATCCGTATCGTAGAGGGGGTCAAGTCAAGAGGAGCTAAGTATAGGTTCTAAGTAGACGATGTTTTAAGTGTTACTAGCCACGCCTGGCCTGTTTGGAGTTAACTAGTCGGAGACTAATGTGACGCGAACGGCAATTACCATCTTAGCCTAACGTGTTGTTAAACTAACAATAGTTAGACTTTGATGAGACGCTAAGAGGTTTAAATTATGGGTGCTCGTAACGGGTTGAAGGATTGATAGGCATTTTGCAATTGTACCTATAGGGTATAAATTGTTGTTATACGCGGTGAAATTAGACGTAAAATCGGTGGTTTATTTTCATGAATGCTCCTTGACCTTTTCGACGGTTCGACGTTTGAATGAAGTCATCAGTTAGGCGCCAAGCATGTAAACGTAATATGTGAATCAATAAAATAGAACCAAGACCATTCATTACATTATATGTATATTCTATTCATGATTAAGTGTCGTTGGCGTGGTAGGCATGGCAGTGCATGGCTTTAAGTGTCCTTTATTATTATTTTATTTATTATTTATACATGAGATACAATTATAAAAATAGTATATTGCTCCACAAAACTCCTTTCGCAGTTTGACTGCAGAGTCAAGTAGGTAGTCTATTACTCCACTGATAACTATATGAGAATAAGAATAACGTTTAATTTACCAGAAAAATATGCAGAATACAGTCATACAAATAATAGGACAACTAGTTGGTTTACGAAAGTTACAGTAGTTGGCAGCGGTTTCCGCACTAGGCTCTGGGCATGTATCGCGGAGCCCAATGAAGACATACTCGTACTAAATATTAGTAATCTAACTAAATATGTATTTTAGAACACTTACAAAAATACTGATCAATTAATAGTAAATTACCTAACTAAATAATTATGCAGCTTTCTTTTAAATGTACTACTCCTTGTGCCCCTTGTAGCGTTCAAAGGGTTAAGGAAATCAAGACCAAACTATGATGAAGAAGATTTTATAAAACCGAATAGTATAACTGAAAGTATCTTGTCCCTTGTACTTCATTATTTACTTACAATTATTGTTTATTGTACCTGCTATCCCAACACGACCTAACCTTTTTACAGCTAGGTCACAAAAAGCCTCTCAAGTGCATTTGGAACCGGCTATCTCACGTAATCCGGCCTGGTATGTACTTCCGAGTGGGTCAAGAGGCTGTTACATGACCAGACCGGGCGGAGCCGGTGATTCATCCGGACATCGTGGACTTGGGACGGCAGTGAAAGTAAGGGCTCGAGGGCTTGAAGCCAATTTACGATAGAAAACATTGAAATGCATTCACAATTAATTATAAAGGAATCAAAAAGATTTACACAAACGGCTTAAGGGCTTCGTCGCGCGCCTACTAAGTTGTATCGTGCTATAAAACCTATCGCCTTTAACGCGTTTACTTAGGTTGTGTGCATTTTAGAAATCTCGAGATGAGAAGAAGAAAAACGGTGAAGAAACCGGCAAGCATCTGCGAAACAATTCAAAGATATGTGAGACGTTCTGAGACTCCTTTAAGAAACTCTCTTTATGAGAGCAAGTCATACATAATATACGACAGCTTCTAGGCCTCATTGCTGGGTGTGCCACTGCCATTGGTGGTGCCATCGAAAATATACCTTATTTAAAACAATTTAAAATAAATTCTGTAACCCTAACCCGAAATAAGTCCCTACGTTTATTTATTTCGGTGCCACAGCATATTTTTAGTTGTTGGGAATATTATTCAGAGCAATCTGAAACTGTTTTTGCTATTCATTGACATTAAGGACCCTATGTGTCGGTCTATTTCGCAGTTATAATATTTACGGATTTAAACGTATTATGTAGACGACGTGTTAACGCTAACTGACACATTACACAATCCTCGTGACATTAAGCCGGTGAAAGGACTGCACCTGCGCCGAAGAAAGCATGCATATCGATAGCGATACTTACTTTGGATTTACTTTTCCTTTGCATAGGTATTTTGCTCATTTACCGTAACGCAAGTTATGACCCGAGTTTAATATTATGTGACTTTCAAAAGCTCACCATCGTGTCCTGGATAAGTATAGTATAGGTATTATACATTTACTGCCGAAATGCCGACTATAATACTTGTACGTTTCCCTGTTTGTTGACTGTATTTTATATGAAAGGAAAACCTATCAGTACCTACTGACAGAACGGTAAAGTTTTGAAGATTTAAGGTTCAAATGCAGTAAACTAGTTGCCTACTCGTCAATATTTTAAGGGATATGTCATAGTCGTTCTCAGCGTCATCATTTATTTAAGATCACCGTGTCAGACGAAAGACACCGCCGAACACAGGCGAGGCGCCCCCAATATTCAATAGTACAGACCGGACCATATTCATCAACTTCCTCTTAATATTTTTCTGATGCAGCATCTAAGTCTGTATCCAAACAATCATTTCTACGCCATTTCACTTACCGTTTCTTGACAAACTTCTCGCTGTCATCATTAAACTCGAGCCCGAAGTCCTCGTCATCGTCTCCAGGCCTGTCCTTGAAGGCATCAGGCTTGTTGTACAGCCCCCCAGCTGGCACTTGCACGGGTACTGCTGATGTTGGCTTCGATTCCAGGCCTGATGGTCGCCATTTGGTTTTTGCTCTCGTCAAAATGGGGCTCTCGTATCTGTATGGGAATCTCTCGTGGGTTTTCGGAGTGTGGGTTAATTTAAACTCGTCCTTATGTGAGCTGTAATTATACAAGAACATGTTAAGTAATTATATCGTTGTCTAGCACCCAAGTACAAGGTTCGCTTAGCTTGGGGCTTGTTTAATTTGTGTGAAATGTTCCAAGATTATACTTATTTATATTACTACAACAGCCTATTTACGGCCCACTGCTGGGCACAGGCCTCCTCTCATCACTAGAGGGTTGGGCTATAGTCCCCACGCGGGCCCAGTGCGGATTAGGGACTTCACACACATCCTTGAATTACTTCGCAGATGCGTGCAGGTTTCCTCACGATGTTTATGAAAAGCTCAGTGGTAAATTCAAATTGAATTCCGCACATAAATAATTTCAGAGGTGCGAGCCGTGGGAGAGTTTTAATTCCCAAATGATTAAAGCATTTACCGATGCAGGCGTAATGGGATCATAATTTACAGTAACTATCGTAAATTGATATTGCTTGAGATGTTTTACTTAAAAGAAAACGCACCTTCCTAAATAAATGAACTCAAGAATGTAACTTACCCAAAAAATGCAGAAGGTGGTTTCTTTAAAGGCGAAAACGCGTCTGTTGTCGGCTTCGTTGGCAACGGCACCGGTCCAAAGCTATCCTCATCAAAGAAGTTCCCTAAATGCACGCTTGGCTTGAACTCCTTGCTGCTGTTCCCTGGCTTCTCTATTACCGACTCTTCTTTTGATTCAGTCTTTTTCGGTCCTTCATCCTTTGTCAAGGTTTCAGTGAAACTGGTCCCAGTTTTCAGAGAATCATTTGTTTTCGCTTGACTGGCGCTGCGAACCGTGTCGTTCTTTACCGTGATGGGATAGAGAGTGGTTATGTTGTCCGTTTCTTCTTGCGTCTCGGTCACCTCGAAGCATGATGTTCTTGAGAATATCAGGAGCGTCCATATCATGAACTGGAATGGGAATTAAAAGAACAATTACTACATGCTCAAAGAATATAAATTAATCAATTAAAGTCTTCTTTTCGACATCATATTTTCCTGCAAATAGAGCTGTTCGACCCTTGTGTCTATAATTTGTTGTAATATCAAACTT
The DNA here is from genome assembly GCA_963971205.1 of Aethes cnicana. Taxonomy (NCBI): domain Eukaryota; kingdom Metazoa; phylum Arthropoda; class Insecta; order Lepidoptera; family Tortricidae; genus Aethes; species Aethes cnicana. The sequence continues at coordinate 13,454,390 of OZ020284.1, forward strand.
GATAGTAGCGGCGCCCCTTCTTTCTAGCCCAGCCCTTTTGAAACTTTATAAAATCAATTTTAAAAATTTTGCAAGTATATTTCTTGGAAACTGCTCTTCGCTCGTGGTTAATTCGTTTATCCCTCCCAGATTCGGGTTTGCTTGTGGTGCCAAATAACATGTCGCGTTCGCGAATGTTAACACGTTTATAATCCTTGCACGTATTACTTTCTACAGTTACTCTTACTGCATCTGCGAGATTATTTCTACATATATAGCCGAAACTAAAGTACCTAGATTGTAACATGGAAATTGAATAATTATGAAAAGTAGGGAAAAACGGACAAATAGTCAGTCCCTAATTTTGAAAGAAAGAAAGAAAAACCATTTATTGTCATACACAAAATACACAACCATTTGAAGACAAAAATAAATACACATGACACAATGAATACAAAAAAACAAACATAAATTCGGTAAGACAAAAGGGGCGGACTCAGCTTGTGCTGTGATCGCAGGCCCCGAGGAGCACTGCTGCCTCACAGCGCTGGTTTTCAGTCCGTCCCTGAACACCAATTACATTGACAATTAGGGCGGGCAACAGAATAATAATAATATGAGTCAAAAATAAATAAAAATAAAAATAAATTGAATTAAAAAGAGAAAATTTAAATAATAATAACAATAATTTGTAATTAAGTTAATTTTACTATGCTAATTTTAACAATAAACTAATGCAATACACTATTGTCACATATATATTATTATGCACTATTATTATTTTATAGCGGAGTCCTTCCTACTTTAGGTAGGTATGTACCAGTGATTGGCAAATGAACGGCGGCTTTCAAGCGCTTTGCCATATTTATTATAAACATTGAAATATATTAAAAGCTCCAGTCTGTCTCAGGATTGGATTCGCAACGTGTTAAAGGGCTAGGGATCAAGCTCTATGACCTGTCAACAAGAAAGCCAGGGAAGCTAGATATAACATTATACACTAGCTTAGATGCATATGCCTATATCGAAGACAACGCACAGCCGAAACTACTGGTTGCAGGAAGCTAAAATTTGGCATGTATAGGTTCTTTGGGGATGGTAGGGAACACTAATAAAATTCTACTTCTTTCTTAAAAATATGAGTGCATTCTAAATGTGCCAACGCGTGCATGCTTAAAAGCGTACGGCGCCGGCGCAGCAGCGCGACTTATGTTTTGGGAGAAAGTGGATCCGTTTCGTAATCGGTCATGCGTCTCCACTGTTGGGCGTTACGAATGTTCTACAACATACTACCTCATATTTATATGTCACCGTAAAATTGTAAGAACAGATTAATCTTCCGAGTGAGATTATAAAGGAAGGAACGAAATCCCTGTTATTGGCCTTATTACCTATAGATACTGCCGTCATCAGATATATCTGAGAAAACAAGGGGTTTCAGATCATAAATATGTCATCATGTGCTCCAAAGTCGTGTCCAGATATTTATGGACGCCTCGCTTGCCTTGGCTTTTGGTTTTCTGTAAAATAAATCCCACTAAATGTTTGAAAAAAACTTGGACCATTTTTCACTTATGTGTTTTTGGTGGGATCTCATCTCTTTTTTCTCAGTTAAATTAATGAAAACAATGAAAGTGACGAAACGATTGGCGAAATAAATCCGATTGCAAACGTCTCTAAATTATGATGACCCTCCCCCCTTTCCAAGAAGGTCCCAAAACAAAATATGCAGTTTTCAGATTTTTTCCTTTACTTTTTGTCCTTCTTACATTATTTTCTATATAAGGGCTGATTTTGATGAACAGTGCATACTACATTTAAATTTGTTCCAAAATGCTTTCGAATTTTGTATGCACTATCCGAAGAATATTTTTTATCTGACGATTGAAAAATCAGCCCTAAAGTCGATTAAACACATTTCAGGTAATAACATGATTAGGGTTTATTTACATAGAATTTTCGTGTGTCAGTGGAAACGAGCTTGTTTGTAATCGGAATTCTACCTGATCTTGTGACAAGATTTACTCTGTGCATAACTTCGGAAATTTTTGCTTGGTTCTTGAACTTGGCGTTTTTACTTTTACCAGCCGTATTTTATCTTATCTTTAAATATCGTAGGTATTTTTAGGTCATTGATTTTGTTATCAATATTACAATTATTCGTGGCAATATTGTATTCAGCTTGAATTAATGCTAGCTTTCTTTCTTTTCCTTGTTATTAAATCACGCTAAAAAACGGCTGAACGGATTTAGATGCTCATCAGCTGAGCGCTGAGCTCAATGTGACTTAAGTAAGTAGGTAAATAAGTTCAAAACACATATACACGCTTGTATTGTTTAGTTACAGTTACACGATAAGAGCTTGTAGGTGAATTTAAATGCTTTTTACGAGTAGCTACGTCTGCAGTTGTGGTTTGCACAAGTTTTTTTTATTGAATAACTAGCCGTATTTGCTCGCGACTTCGACTTCTTTAGAATTTACGTAGGTACTCGATGATGATATTATACATAGAAGAAGAAATAGAAGAGGTCTTAGTTATAGAAGTATTGAAAATCCTGGTTTGACCCGTAGAAAAGCCGTTCTGTGATAAAAAGTATACTTTGTTATTCCCAGGGCCTCAAACTGTTTCCATACCAAATTTTATCGAAATCGGTCCAGTCGTTGAGACGTGAAGGAAGGACAAACAAACAACGCTGTATCATTTATAATATTAATATTATATATATACCTATTCGAATATCCGGACACATTTGGGAATAAAACTTTAGAATGAAGAACCGGGCTTACCGGCAACTTAAACAAATGCAAGTCATTTCCCGAGGTTTCTCTCAACTCCGATTGCATCTTTCTTTACGACTAGATCATCAACTTCAAACTAGGAAATGGACAATAACGTGACGATTTCACTTTAATAAATAATCCACAAACATACCTAAATGAGAAGTCTGTCTGTTACCTCTACATGCCTGTTTCTTCCCTGTTTCAAACCGCTGGACCGAGTTAAATGAAATTTAGTTGGTCAGGGTCCCGAGAAAGGCTACTTTTATCCTGGAAAACTCATAGTTCCCTCGGCGATAACAGAATTCTATCCATGAAAAATATGACATGTCCAGTGGCAATATTGGAATGCAACAGCCCGTCGTTTCGTCACGACGCGTCAAATACGTATTTCAATCAATTTGCAATGTTTCAACTCGGACTTCAAACCATTTCTAGACAATAAGTAGGTATCTTAGCGCTGGTAAATTCGTATCAGTTAAATTAATTTAAAAGTGACGTGTAAAAGTGCCCAGATGTGGCCTTTTTGCTGAATAAATATTTTGTTTTGTTTTTGTTTGTTAGAAAACACATTTACTTTTTTAGGGGTTCATTTCGTATAGAAGGGTCCTTAGGATTCGGAAAACGCACATTCTATAGGCTGTGACTGACAGAGGGAAGCGCAAAACGTCGACAGGTGCGGAGAAAGCCACTCGTGGGATCTACTCTTTGAAGGCGCCAGGGTTACCTTAGCAAGCACTATCCATACTAATATTATAAATGCGAAAGTAGCTCTGTCTGTCGTGTTACCTCTTCGCGCTTAAATCGCTGCCGATTTACTGGCAAAAGCTAGCGAATATAATTTTGATAACTGCTTGGCTATTGTAATATGCAGATAAGACCCTGTTTTTTTTCTTGAGATCTTTAGGGAGTTACAGTATTCCAAGGTCGACAGTGGCAAGATGGGGAGAAGATCTTCTTTCTTCTTCAAGAAAAGTTAGAAGCGATGGAATAGAAAAGCATTTTGAAAAAAAAATACATTCAAGAAACGCCGGTATCATTTTTACCAGTAACTATTTTGTAAAAACGAAAACCATTTTTTTAGTTAAGTAATTTCAGTCGCAGTGACAACCCTAGCGGATCTATAATAGTTGTGTAACAGAACGAATTGATATAGCACGTTTGATGCATTGATGATCTGCAGGTGGACCTCTACAACAATTCTCCACCTTACTGTTTTCAACAATAGGTCGACTTTCTCTTGGGTCTGAAAAATGTAGAAGCTGGCAACTATTTCACACCATTACTAGGTGAAATTTCAATTACGGCATTTTGTAACGAAAGTTTTCAGAATGGCGATTCATATAAAATGACACATTGTTTGAGTGTAAAATCTTGTACTTAGTGCTAAACGGAAATTCATTTGTAAAAGTTTCGTTCGTAGAGTTTAACATATTTTAGAAGTGAGTAGTTTTTTGGCAAGTTCCAATTTTTGAGAAATTCTAAATACCTACCACGATCACGTCAGAACAGCCTATTCACGTCCCACTGCTGGGCACAGGACCTCCTCTCATCATGAGAGGGTTTGGGCTATAGTGCCCACGCGGGCCCGGTGAGGATTGGGGACTTCACACACATCCTTGAATTACTTCGCAGATGCGTGGATGTTTTCTTTCACTGAAAAACTCAGTTGTAAATTCAAATTGAATTTGGAACATAAAGCTAACTCAGCGGTGTGAGCCGGTTTCGAACTCCCGAGGGCTGCATAAAAGGCGGTAGGTCAAATGCTACCACGGATTATTTGCTGACGAAATAATATTTGTATCAATTTGTGCAATGAAGTTTAAATAAATAAATATTACAGACTACGTCATTCATATCTAATATTATAATATATGAAATTCTCGTGTCACAGTGTTTGTAACCAATCTCCTCCGAAACGGCTCGACCGATTCTTATGAAATTTGGAGTGTATGTTCAGTAGGTCTGAGAATAGCACGTAAGCTATTTTTCATACCAAAAAAAATCCATGGCGGTACGAAGTCCGCGGGGTCAGCTAGTTATATTATAATAGGTGATTGCCTAAGTAATAGGGAAGTATAAAAATTGCTACATGAAAGTTGGTTACGGTTACTTTCGGGCACGTAGCAAATATCGTTAAGGGGGAGAGTCCACTTCCTATTCCTACCCATGACCCAGCCTGTTTGTTTACCCCTTTTAAATATATAATAATAGTACATTACAGACCTAGGGTGGTGAATTCGTAAATGTCCCAGATCGCAGGTTTCTGTGGCCCGAACCGAAGGTGAGGGCCATAAATATGCGATCTGGGGCTTTACGAATTACCGCCCGTGGTTTGTCAAAAGTTTTACATCTTGCCTTGGCCAAGAAGTGAGATTTTCTCTCCGCGTAGCGGGCAGAAAATCCCACTTTACGGCCAAGGTGATGTAAAATAACAAAACGCCACTTACCATCATGCCCAGCACACTGGCTCCACTCGGCCCGCGGGTGCTTATACTTATAATCTCTGTCACCGTCTGCCGCGTCGAAGATTTGCCGCCAGCGCACGCGCACCCATTGTTGTGGCGATTACTACCGCCTTTATGAAAGATGGCTTGTTTAATTGAGGCTAGAAATTGTCTTTGAGCACCCCAACGCGTGTTACGAAAGTTTTTAAATTGTGAAATGTTTCTCCACTAAGTACGTGTCTAGTGTCTAGGACGGTTTTTAAAGTCAACCATTTCGTGATTTTTTATGTCATACAACCATCTCCTGACTTACTTATTTTGGGATAGCAATGGGATCTCTGGTGTTGCAATGAGGGCCTGAGAACCATCGCGTAAGTATTCGCCGCTAGAGGCTTGTGTTGCGTGAGGTTCAGTGTTGCCACTTTAGCCCATTAGAGACGCTAAATTGGCAACACTGAGGTCTCCTAAACTATCCATGGATCTCTTCATTAGAACTGAACCAAATTAAAATGGGACCAATCCGGAGGTACAAACTTTCGATTAATAAAAAGGGATCATCTAAATCGGTTCACAATAGGGATGATGACAACTTTTTTTTTCCTTAGTCTATCAGGAAGATTATTGAAAAGTATTGGACACGTATTTTTTTCTTTTTTCACGTAATCAAACGTATACGGAGATATATTGAGTTGAAATGTCATGTGACGTCACGGTTAGGTACGACTTATACCTAACGGTGACGTAGTTAGCCCCCACTCTCCAACTTTAATGCGTTTTAACTTTGTCATTCTTTGGTAATTTGATAAAACAAAAAATACTTGTCTAATATTTTTTTATTCCCTGACTGACGGACTAATTAGAATTTCGATTTCTTCACCCTGTCGTCATTCCTACTGACGGAGTAATCGCGAGGAACATGCATTTTTTATGTCGATGATGGTATAGGTAAACGAGCGCACAGCCCACCTGATGTTAAGTGGTCACTGCGGCCCATAGACACCAAAGTGACACCTGAGGCTTACAAGAAACATGCATGCATACAAAAAAGCCTACAGACGAATTGAGAACCTCCTCCTTTTTTCGAAGTCGGTAAAAATAGATCTTGCTTCCATCCAAAAGCTCTTTATTTCACCAGTTTATAGCTCCTGTGGCTCTTCTCGAATCCGACGACTTTGTCTGTCAGTATAGTGAGTGAACTACCGACGCGCCGGCACGGCCTGTCCGCTTCTCTTCGATGCCTCGAGCGCAAAACTTCATGTCCTAGACATAGACATTGTCATTCAGAGCTGATGGTCTCATGAGACGCTTCCCGGAGTCCCATTTTATTTCGTCCAGGATTTGTTCCCGTCGACTACGAACCACTGCGGCGAAGTAGATCAGAATCACTGGAAAAATTGAAAAGTAGCAATAAAACCTGATCTACATACATAGCTTTTTGGTATAGCGTTTGAAATGATTAAGAGAGCACTAATCGCATTGACCTATAATAAGTATTGAGATATGGACGAACAGTGCCTAACAGAATATGTCAAAATATATGGAGTAAACTGACATTAGAAAAAACGTTCCAATATGCTAATAACGCCTCTTTATAACGAAGGTCCGAGCTGTTCGGGCACCCGTTCTGATGGGGCCATTTTGCTCCAGCTGATTGTGAATCCTTACTTATAATAAATCAATGACTAATCGTAATCGGCGGAGTTGTACCTAAGATACTTACACGCATAAACAGCGTAAGCAGAACTGACGTATCCGATCGTCGACCGCGCCTCGACGTAGAGCATCACTGTGCCGACTCCAGACAGAACGAGCAGCGCCGCGCCGACCGTCCAGGCCAGCGACAGCCACGGCCACATCAGGCTGGGAAGCTTCTGACGACACAAAGCAAAGTATAAGTGAGAGTATTATGAAACATACATAAACACACGCTTGTTTCCCATTGGGATAGGTAGAGAGCACAAGACGAAGCGACGACCTGGTGATATTCCCGGAAGTCCCGTGGAAGCGATGGCAAGAAAACGGAATGGTCTAAGTGGCGATCTTTGGGGATTACAGTATATCAAGCAGATCATATCTTTCATCTGACATGATGATGATGAAAGACTGATACGTGGTAGATTTTGGAAAAAACATGGAGGTAAACGTAGAAATAACGTTTCTTTAAACTAATCATTGAGTTTACTGCTGATAAAATTAAATTCTCATATACTAAATAAGATTTATATTATTTATATTATGAAGCCGTGGCCTAGTGGTTCGACCTACCGCCTCTCATGCAGAGGGTCGGGGGTTCGATTCCGGCTCGCACCTCTAAGTTTACTTAATGTGCGAAAGTCAATTTGAATTTACCACAGAGCTTTTCGGTGAAGGAAAACATCGTGAGGAAACCTGCACGCATCTGCGAAGTAATTCAAAGATGTGCGTGAAGTCCCCAATCCGCACTGGGCTCGCGTGGGGACTATAGCCCAAACCCTCTCGTGATGAGAGGAGGCCTGTGCCCAGCAGTGGCACGCAAATAGGCTGCAGTAGTAAATAAGATTTAGTTATACATATAATACATAAATAAGTAAACTCACGCCCGTTCCCTATTGGGGTAGGCAGAGGCGTACGCCACCTGCCTGCTCATTTAACGCTACATAACTGCCTGTAAAATAAAATTTCACTGATGGGTAGGTACGTGCCTCGTCTCGCCAAGAAAAAATCTGGGCTAATAAAACCACTCGTCCAAACTTTTCTCATGTTATTATCCTTCACCGGAAAGCTCAGTGAAGTACACATTCAACTACACTGTGTACTCGAGAAGCAGTATTTTAAAATTAACCCATCTTCTATCGCTTACCCGGAACAGTCCGACCATCATGACGCAACCAGTAAGGAACTGCAGACTGGAGATGACAAACAGCAGGGCGTAGAACATCATGGTGAGCTGCGGCAGCCGCGCCAGCAGCGCTGGGACCCCGAACAACGTTGCTGTTAGCGCCGCGAACAGCTGCGGAAGAAAGAGTCAGGTCAAAACAGGTCGAAAGCCAGGAGTCCTCGGGCCGCTATTGTAGGAAGTCATCTCTCGCTATTAACTAATTTACCTATTCTAGTTAGAGTCCAGACAACGGTTGTCGGCAGCGAGATGTTGCCATTTGCTGGGAAGCAATGACTTGTTTTTTCAAGACTTAGTCACCCCTAACTAGTGCACTGAGCAGTGAAGTCGGGGGATCCCTGACGCCCTCTTATAGAGATCACTGGAGTTTGAGCACACTGGAATTCTCGAAGCCTGCATGACGTACCTAACGGTTACACACAAACATCTATTTGAACGATATTTTCATCCTAAATCGAATTATTCAAGTCATAAGTACTCCGATGCGAGACCACAAACCCCTGCATGAGAGGCTGTGAAATATCTCCAACAACATCATTCCCACGTTACTTGGGTCGGCACAACATGTCTTCTTCTTCCATTCGCTCCTATCAGCAGCCGTGAAATGTCTCTAACATTTACTAAAAATACGTAACAGTAATCCAAAATGTAACTCACCGTAGCAACGAAGCCAATTATCTTAGCTCCCACATCGAGGCTGATGCAGAAACAACAGGAGTCCACCTTAAGAAGACCCATTTTGTTGAACCAAACTTTTTACAAGAAATGAGTGTTCAACCCACCACTGGCAGCAATTCAATGGCGCCAGTGTGAATTCCCTTATCGTTTTGGTTACTATGATTATATTGATGACTTCATTATCGGCTAGATAGGAAACACTTGAGACCGTGTTAAATTCGTTTTACATGGGGTCAGTATTTTCAAGTCTCTTAACTCGTTCGTATCCACCGAGAACATGCAATGTGAGTACTCTACTGACGTGAAGACACTGGCCCCGTTTAAGTAAATAAATGTGGGGTCCGGTCTGTTCATGCTTGCAAGGACGTTTAAAAATAATCATTAGCTTTAAATATATTACTAAGTCAAACATTTTAAGCGAGAGACCTCATCATGTTCTTATTGACATGTATTAATGAACTCTTTTATACATGATGTATTTCATTATTTATTGACATTTTGAGACTGTCGACATCTATGGAATTTATATTTATTTGACAATGGAGGCCATCTCTATAATATTTTTTTTCTGGACCCTTGAAAGTCTCCATACATCTCTAAGATCTTAGATTTAAGTTTAAGTTAGGGACTATACATCCCTTCAATGTAATTGTAGTACGTACCTATATGTATATTTTATACATGTAATGTAAATGTTACGAGTATAACTATGTGTAAATTTTGAAAAAAGGCCTTCTGCTTGAGTTTGTTGCGGCGCTTCTTCTCAAGCAATGGGTCTAGGAAACGCTAGTAAATTCTTTTCTGACGTGTAAAAGTGCCCCTATGTGGCCAATTTGCTGAATAAATGATTGAATTTTGAATTGAATTGAATTTTGAATTTTTGAAATAAAGTTTTATGATGAAGCTATCCCAACTTACTAGGATGGGTTTGTAGTTTAGACTTTGTTGTTTCTGTAATCCCATCTGGCTTTTATTTGCCTTTAGAATTGGAGGTTGTTTTTGCTAATATGCTGCATATGTGTTTTAGAGTAATTTGGGATCACCCTCATTTCATTTTGTCACAGATCCATCAACAAATTTTGAAAACAATTACTAAAACAAATTACCTACTTACTTATGAAACTAGACAGGCAGCTAAATAAGATCAATTATGGTATAGGTTCATCTACATCATAATCATCACTGATTAATTGATTACTTTTCTCAAATCTTCCCACAGTTGATATGAACAAATCAAATACTTACCTATCTATTATAGTCATATCATAAGTAGTCAACTAGTCATACAGGGCTTATATTCGAAGTCTTTAAATAGTGATCTCGCTCTTCCCTATACGATCGCTCACGCGTCGCGTGAACTTTAAGCAGCTAGATTTAAAGTTCAATTTGACGCGTGAGCGATCCTATAGGGAAAAGCGAGATCCCTATTTAAGACTTCGCATAGAGCCCCAGTACATACAAACTTAGAAACTTTATTTAAATGTATCAGTAACGACTCGTATACTGTTCGCCACTTAATATGTCTGTATTATAAATTTCAGTGGGAAACGCTCCTGGATGTAGACTATAATTATTTCTGTCTCTATTATCTGTTTTTTTCCCCAATAAAGAAAAAAAAAAATGCTAACTTTACGTGCAAATTCGTGTGAAGAAGGTATGCGCATCCGGTTTCCTTTAAAATTAGATATTTTTTGTATTTAATAGTATTGTGTAATCTTTAATGTAGATAGATTCTTAGCCCAGATATCGCTTCCATATCAGACTCAGTTACAAACGCCACATGTATGAAACAAAACAACACCTTGGAAAAAAGCCGATAGCGATAAATACTTAGTTCTCTTTCTAGTTTCTTAAATAACTGATCGATTTATCTATCTAATAAATCTATATCATACTAGCTGACCCCGCGGACTTCGTACCGCCTTCGTTTTTTTTTGGATATGAAAAATAGCTTACGTCCTATTCTCAGACCTACTGAACATACATTCCAAATTCATAAGAATCGGTCGAGCCGTTTCGGAGAAGTTTGTGACACGAGAATTTTATATTATATGTATATTAGATTAGATTTAGCCAGACTGCGCCCTGTTTTTACGGAAAAATCGCCAGTTTTAACCGTTACAGAGAATGACATCATTTGCGTAAATAGTGAAAGCATTTGTCACAAACACTTATCGTATTGTTATCGGCAGGGAAATACCGGATCTAAGAAGACGAAATTAAACATAGCTAAGTTAAGTATCTTTTTTTATGTCATTGGTATAGCCAAACGAGCGCACAGCCCATCTGATGGTAAGTGGTCATTGCGGCCCATGGACACCGAAATCCTATGATCCCCCATTGGGAAACCATAAGATCTCAAATGCGATGCCTACCCTGAGGCCTAAGATGGAATGCCTCTGTGCTAGAAATTTCACCGGCTGCCTTAACCCCCTACCGGAACACAACAGTGCGAGCACTGCTATTTGGCGGCAATTTAGCGGGGCAAGACGGTGGTACCACCCTGGATGGACCTAGCACCAGGCCCTACCTACAAATCTAATATTGATAATATAGGTAGGTACAGTCACATCTACTGGCGGTGTGCCAACTTAGGGCCACATTCGCTTGCGCGAGTTTCTCGCTCGAAGGCGGACGGGCACAGACGTCTGGCTGCACGCATTATAAGCGAATTTTTTTTAACTTTTGGATCGCCAGTGCTGTACGGGACTGTACATCCTTGTAATTATGATGCAATCACTATGTTTAATCTAGGTTTCAATAATTACTGGCTTAGTACTTATTAGAATTATTGGCATTTTATGATTTCGTACACAAGATATCCATATCGCATCGCAGATCTCACGAAATTTGTTTAAGAATATCTATCAATACTTCTCGAAGTTACCGAAAGATATGGAATCTTCCAGACATCGGTGTCTAAAAATATACTTAAGTAGGTGGTACTTATCGGAATATTCAGTGAATATTTTCGTTCAGACTTAAATGTAGGTACCTACTTAGTTACTCGGATTGAGTCAAAGCTTGTTTGAGTTATCTTGATGATATTAGCTTCTGCCCGCGACTTCGCCCGCGTGGCCATAAAACGCGTGGCCGCGCGTCGCGCATAAAAAGTAGTCTATGTCCTTTCCCGGGACATCAACTATCTCCATGCCAAATTTCATGTGAATCGATCCAGCGGTTGAAGCGTGAAGAGGTAATCTGTGACCAGACAGACAGAGTTACTTTCGCATTATTATATTAGTATATTAGTATGGATTCGCCGTTGCCCGCGAATTCATCCCGCATAGGCTTAGAATTTTAGTACCCGATGATACTAAGTATTTCACATAGATGGTTATACACTCAACAGCAGTGAAAACGGGTCACTTTGTACAGGATTTTCCATACAAAGTGAGCCGTTTTCATTGCTGTTGAGTGTAGTTATAAAAGTATTGAAAAACTGGTTTGACCCTTAGAGAACCAGTTCCCGTAGAAATATCGGGATAAAATATGTATCCTATATTATTCCTAGGGTCTCAAACTATCTCCATAGGCACCTCGTCCAGAACGGTCCAGTCGTTACGACGTGAAGGTGGGACAAATAAAAAAATACACTTTCACTGATTAACTGCATGACAGGGGGAATTCCCATATCCATATCTAAGTCAAATACTTCCCACGAACAGATCCGGGTCTACGGATACGGTACGCTTTCAGGCTCAAATTGTAAAATCGTGATTTGCAATGATTATGACATTCGGACACTGTCAGTAGGTAATACCTAAGTAGGTTTTCGCACACAGCGGTCGACGCCGAGAATATCACTAATTCACTAGATAAGACGTGACGCGTTATCGCTGCGAATCATGGCCACTGTAGGTACTAACCTCGCGTCATAAAGAAAAATAGTCGTAATGTTTACCTATGAAACAAGCTAGTTTTTAAGGTTAAAGCCTTGAAAGAAGTGCCAATGGGTGTGCCGATGCTAAAAAGGTGTTGCTGCTGTGCCAGCTTGCAGACAGGAACCCTTATCATTGCGTATTTGTATTCGGTAAGTGAATAAAGTTTTACTTTGTCTTTGTGTCTATGGTTTTCTGATTACAGTCAACTGTACTAATGTGTTTATTTAGTGATGAAAGTACATTTTCCACGGAAAGCATAAAAACATTTCTAGGTTAAGTTAATTGTGAATTGACCACAGAATCAGTTCTTATTGACATAACACTGCATGTGTTTACGAGAGACGGGACCTCATATGTGATAACCTTGGCATTTAGGTATCTTGAATTTGAATGTCTTCCGTCTCGGCGATAACCTAGATTTCAAGTTATTTAAGAACAAAACATTAAACTCTTAATGCTTGTTTTTATGACAATACTACAAATAAGATGTATTTAAAACGTAATTGGTGAAAGTTAGTAAGCGCCTGCATAAAAATTATACAACAATAACATAATTAATATTATGCCGTGAATTGCTGCAGGCGTTATAGTCATGCCGGTAGATATCATATGGACCGCTTGCACCAAGTCGACATTGAGTCACAATAATGTATACCTATGGCCAGAGGCGTCTCTAGCCCATGTAACGCCCATGTGCAAACATTACCCCCCCCCCCCCCCCTTCCCCTAGTAATTGGGGCTCCATAACGAGCCGCGCTCGGCGCCCCTAGGACCGCACACCCTGCACTATAGGTAAAGACGCCTCTGCCTATGAATGACCTACCCGATGATTTATTTTAACCTTCCAGGTATGGGCACTAGTAGAGCTGACGATCTACTGCCTCATGGTGACTTTCCGTCCCCTGGAGGTGGAGAAGGGGGATGGAGGGTTATCCACCAACAAGTACGTCCTGTACGTGGCCACGGCGGGGGTCAATGGGGTGCACCTGCTATGCTCGCTTCTTCTCATAGTCGCTGCTTACAAGGTTTGACTCCTCTTTGGGCATACTAATTGCTACTGAAATATATTTATGGATGTCGTTGGCACAGGTCTGGTTTGGGAGGCTAAATCAAACTGCTGCAGGTCATGGGTCTCTCGCTACTTACAAGGTTTCCTGCTAAGCTGCCTTTCCACAGAGGCGGAGAAAAGTAACGGAGAGGAAACGTGCGGGAATCAACCGCAATAACATTGGTTGTCATCCTCATCTCTTATCCGCTGTTAGCTCGTTTCCGCCCGTGGAAAGGCAGCCTTAACTAACTAATCGACTCATGAAACAAAACAAAACTATCAGGCGCTCCATTTAAAACGGTCCATAGGGATAGGGAACGTCCCAGGTAGGTACAGCAATTTAGAAGGTGCGCCGCGAATCACTTGAGCCGTTGACACAAAGTCAATTATTGCTTCATTGAATCTACCCGCCTTCTAACTTATATCGTGATATACTCCTGATTAATTCTAGGTCTTTCGAGTAGTTCGCAGTCGTACGTACTCCAGGTTATTTACATCTTGTCTGACTCTATTTATTTTCATATTCCCCTAGGAGCTTCTGATTAATCCCACAACCACGTTACCACGCCGTCCACGCCCATATGGTACCTACTTTTACCTACTCTAATTCCCGTGTCCGCAATTCCAGAAGTTGCCGTACCTCACTCTCCCGTGGACGATGGTGACGGGCGTCCAGGCGGCGCTGTACTTCGTACTCTGCCTCACAGGCATCAGCCTCGTGCTGCAGGACTCGGGAGAACTGCTGGGCTTCGAGGCTGTCCTCATCCTGCTCAAGTTCGTCAGGACCTGTGAGTAGCAACTACGCAGTTATGTATCGGAACTTGAGCGCTGGCCTTCAATGCGCAGAAGTCGAAAATAAGGTCTCATAGGCGGAGAGGCGCGGGACGCAGCGGGTGCTATGCCGTGCGCGCACGCTTATTCGCCCTTCAGTCGTACCCATGCGCAGAAATCCCATCTACTTTCGATCACCGCTCAAGATCCGTGCTGGGACCTATAATAGCAGGGTTACTCAAAGCCAACACCGCGCTAGTTCTAAAATCGATTTTAGGTTGTCCGCTGTTTGTTTACATGGATGACTTTTTGGCAGGTATTTCGGTGTACTGCATCATGGTGGTGCACAGCAGACACAAGCAGACATGTACGAAGAGGACGAGAGCCGGTTCCAACACTCCGGGCGACTCTACTCAGCGGTCAAGACGGGGGACGTAGTTTATTAAGATAACAAATCAATTTAGCTGATATACGAACGAATTATTTAATTCAGGGATGGAAATAATAAACTACGAGCAAGATGTTGGAAAAAAATGGCACGGTTTCATTACAAAGCCATTGGAAGTGGCGAAAGATCGATAAATAGGTATTATAAGTTAATATAATAGGTAGAGTATTTTCTCTATTAATAGGTAGAGTCTTTACTTGGGCGGTACCAAATAAACATAATTTATTTAATAAACGAGAAGAAAAACGTTATGTATTGCAATGTGATGCACTTTTATAATAAGGTTGATTTTTTAAACTAGTCAATAAAGTATTTTTCAAATGAAACCTTTTATTTCTCTTCGTTGTGTAGAAATCTGAATCACAATTATTATAGTGCGCTAAAAATAAACCATTGAAAACAATTTCGTCGAGGTTGCACGGAACGCTGCGTAGAACGAAACACAGCGGACGTCATGTGAATCCTTTGTGAATCCTTCCCATGACGTCAGCATATTGACGTTTTGATGTTGTGTTCCGTTCCCTCACCATACATCTTTCTAATTCCATTTCACTCTCTTGACTGGATTGCTGGATTGCCGTCGCGTAGTAACACGGCCGGGAAAGCTGCTTTTCTTGAAATTAAATTAGTACCTGGTTATCGTCGGGCCTGGATAGTGGTTCGAACGAACGAACAGTCTGTGAAGTGAAACAATAAAACAACAAAGTGAGAAACAAAGTCGCATCAAGTTATTTGAACTATTTTGAAATTGATAGTGGTTCTGTTTTGTTATCTGCCAGTGTTACTCCAACATCTCATTTGGTTACAGCCTGCGATCGATTGTGATTAATTTTAGGCATCTGTCGGCTGTTGTTTCGGTGAGTGGCCCTGCTTTTATCTACTGTGTAAATTAATGAATCAGTTTCAGGAAACTTTCTTGATTGAGGAGGACAAGGATTGAGGATTTTTTGGAAAGGAAATAAATAAGCTTGTGTAACACCTTTTCTTATTCATTGTCTGGCAATTGGCTGGTAAGGGCGCAATTTCAATAAACTTAATATGTAATTTTTATCTTTAGATTAAGTATAAAAATGTAATGATAAAGTTGATGAAGATTTTTGATCATTTTATTGAAATACTAGCTGACCCCGTGGACTTCGTATCCCATTAGAATTTTTTTCGAGTATGAAAAATAGCCTACTCCAAATTTCATAAGAATCGGTCGAGCCGTTCTGGAGGAGTTTTGTTACAAACACTGTGACACGAGAATTTTATCTATTAGATGTACATTTAATTTTTTTTATTGATGTGAAAATACATAAATATATAGTGATGTTTTAGTGAAGTGTGGCATCCGGTGAAATTACTGGCACAGAGGCGTTCCATCTTAGGCCTCAGGGCGGGCAACATGTACCTATGAGATCTTTTGGTTTCCTAATAAGAAATCATATGATTGCCTACTGTTATGTAGGTATTCACAAATTAACTGTCTGAGCTGTCAGTGAGATTCTACCCTTAAATTTAGTCAAAAATTGTAAAATGGTGAATAAACATGATATGATTCATTGGAAGTCTAATTTATTGTTTAAAACATAATACCTACCAATGACATAAAAATAAAATAACCAATTCTCATATTAATTCATATATAATACATCTAGACAGATTCAGGTATTTCTTTATCATTTTGATGGCCAGAATGGTAAACAGTGATGTTTAAGGTTATCGCTACAGACAAGTAAGATATGAAACATGAAAATATGCTTCCGTCCTTTGACATATATCTTCCTTTTTTTTGTTATTTGTATAAGTTATGAATATATAAATGTGCTTCACTATCGAATTGGGTAAAACTGTGATGATAGTTGTAAGTTTTGAAAACCAATAAATAAAAATATCAACAATGTAAAAATAAAAGGACACTGCAAATTTTATGCTTAAGCCATGGTTTTTATTTAAAGACTATTCAATACTTCTTTATATCTCATAGCCTCGCTTCTAATGTCTGAGATGTGTTATTTTTAGAACTTAATCTAATATATAAAATTCTCACAGTGTTTGTAACCAAACTTCTCCAAAACAGCTCGACCGATTCTTATGAAATTTGGCGTGTATGTTCAGTAAGTCTGAGAATAGGATGTAAGCTATTTTTCATACGCAAAAAAATATTCTTAGGCGGTACGATGTCCGTGGGGTCAGCTAGTAAAAATATAAAATACTTACAGAAATTGAAAGTAAGAACAACCTTCATACAATTCAGGTACTCCACTTATTCTCGAAGTAAGTGTTAAATGTCATCATCATCATCATTTCAGCCGATAGACGTCCACTGCTGGACATAGGCCTCCCCCAAGGCGCGCCACTCAGACCGGTCCTGTGCCACTCGCATCCACCGCGTTCCCGCGACCTTTACAAGGTCGTCACTCCATCTTGTTGGAGGCCTACCGACAGCTCGTCTACCGGTTCGCGGACGCCACTCCAGGACTTTCTTGCCCCATCGGCCATCAGTCCTGCGAGCAATGTGCCCCGCCCACAGCGCGCGCTGCGAGCAGTGTTAAATGTGATATGCTGATAATGGCTGCCTATTGGGCCTGTATGAAAATTTTAAGCGCCACCTGGACTTTGCTTGCATACAGAGCTTTTCTGCTAATTATTAAATAAGTATTCATGTTGCTACATGAGGACATCGTCAGTATACTTGAACCTTGTCTTTGGTAGGAACCATAATGATAATAAAGGACTATAGCCTTGATCTCATGCTTAAATTGAAATAGGGATGACGACAACTTTTTTTCCTTAGTTTATCAGGAAGATTATTGAAAAGTATTGGACACGTATTTTTTCTTGTTTCACGTAATCAAACTTATACGGAGATATATTGAGTTGAAATGTCGCGTGACGTCACGGTTAGGTACGATTTATACCTAACGGTGACGTAGTTAGCCCCCACTCTCCAAATTTAATGCGTTTTAACTTGGTCATTCTTTGTTAATTTGATTAAAAAAAAATACGTGTCTAATATTTTTTTAATACCTGACTGACGGACTAATTAGAATTTCGATTTCTTCACCCTGTCGTTATCCCTATTTTATACAAAATTAAACCTAACACTATATGACTTAAGTGTCAAATTTACTGAGCGCCAAACGGGTGCCCGGGTTGTCATTTTCTCCGGCTGATTGTGAATCCTTACTTATAATAGATCAATGGGTAGCTGGATGATAAAAACATACAATTTCGTTAGTATTGTTTGTTCTGGCTTAAATAATATTTGGGAGCCATCCAAAGTTGGGTTGTGCCTCCTTACAATGCTAGCTTCAAGGCTGAATGCTAATCCCGAGTCAAACAAATGAGGCAATTGACTTGGGGAGTGTCCTCTTGAATGACTTGTTACATTTAGCTTGCCATAGCTTCATAGATTTGGGCCACCACGGCTTTTTACCCTGTCCCTGACTTACATACTACTACTACTACTACTACTACTACTACAGCCTATTTGCGTTCCACTGCCAGCAGTACAGGCCTCCTCTCATCACGAGAGGGTTTGGGCTATAGTCCCCACGCGGGCCCAGTGTGGATTGGGGACTCCACACACATCTTTGAATTGCTTCGCAGATGCCTGCAGGTTTCCTCGCGATGATTTCCTTCACCGAAAAGCTCAGTGGTAAATTCAAATTGAGTTTCGCACATAAGTAAACTTAGAGGTGCGAGCCGGAATCGAACCCCCGACCCTCTGCATGAGAGGCGGTAGGTCGAAGCACTAAGCCACCGTTACTGTTATTCTGTCATTTAACTATTATTCAGGTACCGCGTGGAATTCGGTATAGCATTCCCGCGGGGACTATGCATTTTTCCGGGATAAAATGTAGTCTATATGTTGACTAATGTTATAAACTACCCCCATAACAAATTTCGTTGCAATCTGTCCAGTAGTTTTCGAGTTAAATCCGACATTCATACAGTTTTTTTTTCTAAAAATCGTTATCTCGTGTTCAGCATCGGTTATATACAGTGTGGAAAGATAAGTCGGGTCCTGAAGGGAAACTACCTTAAATCCTTAGGCTAGGTCATTTTACTTAAAGAAGATATTCCTTTATTTTTAAAAAGAAACAAAAGTGCATTCAAAGATTTTCCAAAACTCGCTTGCGTCGCCCGGTACTCGAACCAACTAAAATAAAAAAAAACAAACGCTCCCTATTTTATTATCCTAACAGCTAATCGATAGTATTATTATTCAGGATAAAATTTCTCTAACAAACATTTGGTTACTGTTCATTTTCAACAAGTAAAAGACACGTAACAGTTCTCTTATCTCCAACATTAAAAGACTTCGTATGAAGTACACGCTTCTACAGAATCAATTAAACCTTCTACCGGAAGAGGAACGAAATAATATCATTTTTCAACAAGATGGTGCACCTGCCCACAACAGCAGAATTGCCAGGGCTTACCTCAATGAAAATTTCAATGCCTGGATAGGTACAAACGGAACGATTAGATGGCCTGCAAGAAGTCCAGACCTGACGCCCATGGACTTCTTTTTATGGGGTCATGTAAAAAATGTTATTTATGAAACTTGCTATGAAACCGTTCAAGAGCTAAGGGTTGCGGTAGAAAATGTTATTAGGGGCATACACCACAACACTGCTGGCTACAAGAAATGAATTTCAACGGCGACTAGTTTTGTGTAGACGGAACGAGGGGGCCAATTTCGAACAATTGATTAGTTAAATAATTTAAGTGTAACAAATATAATAGTGAAACAAAGTTAATGTTAGATTTAACGACCATTTTTATTTTTAAGACAAAATGTTAATTAGAGAAATTTTATCCTGAATAATAATACTATCGATTAGCATAATAAAATTGGTTCGAGTCCCGGGCGAGGCAAGCAAGTTTTGGAAAATCTTTGAATGCAGTATTGTTTCTTTTTAAAAATAAAGGAATATTTTATTTAAATAAAATGAGCTAGCTTAAGGATTTAAGGTAGTTTCCCTTCAGGGCCCGACTTATCTTTCCACACTGTTATAGTCCCATCGACTTGATAGTTTCTTTTAATTTTCAAGTTTCAGACGCGACTTCTTCTACAAGCTTATTATTAGTACCTATCTAGATTTAATTGAAGAGTTTTGCCCGAAAACGTGTTCTTAATGTGTACCCAAAAATAGTTTTATTTATTTATTGTATTTTGCTAAACCATGAGACAATAAGTAAATACTTATGTATGAGTATGAGTGTATTTTTTGACGTGATAATGTCTTATAAATTGATGAACGGCGACTGGACCCACGAAAAAACATGACGTAGCGTTGTATTTAGCGTTACGTGACGTTATAACGTATAAAATTATCGTCCATAAACCGACTTTACAGACAACCAATTTTATACAGGTGGAACTTAATACGCCATGTGAAAAAGACCAATTACCTGACTTTTATAGGTATAGCAAGACACAACTTAGAAGGCGTGCGGGGAAGCACTTAAGGCTGCGGCTCCATTGAGGCGGAGACGAGCGGAGACGTGCGAAATCAACCAATCATATCGGGGCTGAGGCGCAGCCATGGCATCGAGCTGTATCCTGATTGGTTGATTTTACACGTCTCCGCTCGTCTCCGCCTCAATGGAGCCGCAGCCTTAGCCGTTGACGCAGAAACTATTATTGCTTAATTCGCGCGCCTTCTATGTTGTGTCATGCTATACTCGTAGCTACTCGCAGTGGTCTTTTTAAGGCCGTTCCCTGACCCATCGTCAAATTGCTCATGTAAGATCAAACATTTCTAAGAAATGTTAAAAGTTAAAAATTAAAAAAAAAAACATATTATATTTGACTAGCTTTTCCCCGCAATTTCGTATGCGCAGAAATATTAAAATTTCCCGTTTTTCCCGTTCCCGTGGTAATTTCGGAAAATCCTTTCTTAGCGGATGCCTACGTCATAACATCTACCTGCATGCCAAATTTCAGCCCGATCCGTCCAGTGGTTTGGGCTGTGCGTTGATAGATCACTATGTCAGTCACCTTTTGGTTTTATATATTGAGATTATATCACCCTTACATTGACAGCTTTCATTACACGTTTCACGAAACTTCGTTCGATACAATTTAATTCCATAGTAACCTCTAACTCGGACCTTTAATCCAAATTTACTCCAGTTTATTATATCAAACAGTGTAAAACTAAATATATCAGAAAAAATATCCATATTATACCTATGCATACATTGACAGCTTTATAAATGCCATATTTTTAAACGGTATTTTTATAGAAATTAAAACGTGTTAAAAAGTAACTAAATTTGGCGTTCTGCGCGTAACGCTTTCTCTTTCACTCGTTGCACGAGTGACAGTGACGGGCTGACGGCTGAGCTAGGTATAATAACGGCCTTAAGTTGTTTTTCATCAAGACGTCCGACCTTGAAGATCGGCCTCACGGTGTCTCCATGTAACGGGACCTAATTGTTTTTGTGGCTCAAGGCAGCAGATTATTGGCTGTCCCTACACAAATATACTCGTGGTAAAGTTCACCAACTTCTAACATAGCTGTGTCAAATTGATAAAGAAATATACCTAGTGGTTCATGTCATGCTACAGCAGAAGATAAAACTATAGCCTGTTCAAGCTTTTCAATAGGCATATTAAAGTGCAGAACTGATTCTGACATAAAGAATAATGCTTACCTAGATACTAGTAGCTCTGAGAGCTGTAGACCTCGCTAATAGTCTACTTTTGCATGGCTTAAATCATTTTAAAACTTTACGAAAACCAAAGCTCTGCCGTTTTGAAAAAATCCAACAACCGAATCGACAAATAGTCTATTTAGTCTTCGAATCAGCTCACAAAATTTCACGAGAATCGGTTGAGAAATGCGGCCTGTAGAGAACAAACAAAATACTGAAATCCCTACAGCATTATAGCATATACCCGAAAGCATTTTGCAAGCATTTTATGGGCCAAGTAAAAGCTTGCTTTTCTGGTTTTGTCACAACTCGTAATTTTGACCAGACTGACGGACTGCAGTCTGAAATGAGGCCAGACTTACCTTGAAATCTCTGTCGTACAATGCACAATTGCACACTGAGCCAAGGTGGGTACAAAAATTAAGTGCACATTTATGTGGCTAGGGTGAACGGAGTTGTTGGAAGAGGAAGACCGAGGCGAATTTTCTTGAATCAAATTCAGGACAATCTGATTCTCTAGCGACACCGGCTTCGCCAATCTACTTCTTTACCTTTTCTCACCAAAAATACATAACAGAATACGCACACGTCATGTAGGTATAAATCATTCTGGGGACAATGAAGACGGATGGCACAGAATATTTAATAGTACTAGATACCGAACGGCCACGGAAGCATCCGCCTGAATCTAGCCCGCGCAACTCGCGCCCAACTCGCCCTCACCGTCATTTGTTTCATCCTTAGATGGAGAGTGAATCATTGGCCCGCGTGTGGTACACACACATTTACAAGGGTACAGACGTCCTCGCACGCAAACATTGACACTTCATTCGAATTGTGTTCGAAATCGTGTTTTTGTAGGCCGCGTCCGCCGTGTGCTGATGGACTGAACTGAGACTGCAAGAATTTTGTTAATTTTAGTGATTAATTAGCCTTCAGTTCCTCTCTCACTCATATTGACTGAAGAACACCTCTGCTGGTGCTGAGCATAGGTTGTTCTTCAAACAAATAAACATTAAGATCTGCTTTGAAATTTTGAAGGAATCCAATGCAAGCCAGAGTACAGGTATTACGTTTAAGCACTGTACACGAATGCAGATTGACCTTTTGCGAACTTGTTCCGTTTGTTTTTACTGTCTATAAGAATTAATTAGGTGTATTGCTTGTACGGCGTTGTCAAGGCGTAAGTATCTTAGCCAATTTTATTCAGTCTACTTACATACGAACAGTAACTGGTTAATATCGATTATATACCTACTGTAAGAATTCTTCACTTTCTAGTAGCACTAACTACTACAGATTTCTTTGGAAAAGTAATTGACATCCCAATTACTAAAATTTATGAGAAAACGACATCCCGTTTTCTCATAAAAATCAAGGCTTGGTGACAACCATGTTGTTTTTGTTGACGTTGTTATTATTAATTTATTATGGTCTGCATAAGAGTCTGTAGGTAATGTTCTACTTCACATTCTCAAAAATTTCGTGTTTCTAGTGAAATAATTCCAAGTAGTTTCATTCCAATAGCAAGTTGCTAGATAAATTATATTCAATAGAAAAATCTAACTTTAGCTTTGTGATATTTCGGTATTTAATTTGTGGCACGAGTTCTTTAAAACACTACGTTATATTATTTTTGGGCTGGCTATTTTCGACGGTTACATCATTCCGAGATCGCTCGTGCCTTGGCGCCTCGGTAAACTGATGGGCCGATGAGGGCCTGGTACATTTTTTATGTCGAATTGTACTTAATTGTAATGCACGAGCAGTGCACCGTGGGAGATGGCGGCGGACGCTGCTCAGTGAGTTCGGTTTTTGAAAATATAAAGTCTTGACTTTGTGTAAATATTTAATTGTGAATCTACTTACTCTTGATTTCGCTTGAATTATTTGCGTGAGGTGTTTGGGGGGGGGGGGGGGATCTAAATCTCACGGGGGAAGAGGGGGTCTCGGAAAATATCACGTATTTTTTCCCCACCAGCAACAGGGTAAAAAGAAACAAAAAAGCGTTCAATTGAATAAAATATACGACCTCCTTGCATTTCTCTACAGAAGTAGCACACATATTTTTCAATTTTAAAGTAATCTTAAATGATCATGTTATATAGAAATAAGTGTCTTTTTATGGGAAGAAAATCTCACATGGGATCTTGGGAGAGTGATGGAGTAGAGCCAAATCTCACATTGTCGAAGAGGGGGTTGGTATCGAAAATCGCCAAAATCACCTCACGTTATTTAAGAAAGACCCCTTTTAATGCACTTAATAGTGGCCCGTTCAGAAGATCATGATGCCGAATGCCCATGAACCAACAAATAATAACACCTTTAAAAAATTTAAGGACTTAATTTTATGGAATTTCTTTAAAACGGAAAGCTAAATCTTGAACTAAAACGGTCTCTTATTTGCGAGTTCTATAGCTCTGAGAATAACATGATGAGTCTGATGTTTTGCATTCACACAATATACCTATGAAAAAGATTGTATCTACGCCAGAGCGAAGGTAATTTTTGTTGATGTGCTCAGTAGGTAATACGTCAATAATATTTTTTATTTTGCCTTGAGCGAAACAAAATGAGTTCATTTTAGCAAATACTGTACTCGAACCGGTATTTTGAAGGTTAAAACACTCGAGATCGAGAGATGCATTTAAAGTCAGATTAATGCTTCAAGAAGTTAACGTCCCGTTAAATATAACGTCAGCTTAAAGAAACGTCAGTTTCTCCATGGTAAACATCTCACGTTTTTAACGTGACGTTAAGTTCTTAAAGGAACCCAGGCTAAGGAAGCATTTGCTTTAGAATAAGGAGGCGTGGCACATACCATGCCTTCTATTCAACCTTTAATATCCCAAAATATCCCAAAACTTCCGAGGATATATAAAACGGACTGAAGAGAGAGAGAGAGAGAGAGAGAGAGAGAGAGAGAGAGAGAGAGAGAGAGAGAGAGAGAGAGAGAAAGTTAAGGCCTGATAAGCGACCGATGGTTTCCACCAAATGCATTCAGGATTGCATGCATGCGTCACCGATTGTCGTCACTGGAGTTACCCCTTACTCACAACTCACAATATTTACGTTATCACTGTCGACATTCGTAAACAAGTCTTTTGGCAGACATCGTAGCTTCCAATTCTGCTTGCTGCCCGAGCTTTAAACAATAATATTCATGGCGAGTCCAGCCAATTATTACGCACACAATATAACCAATTATACTCAGACCAAATCATTGCACGACAGGACTTAGAAGACGCGCGGTGAGGTACCTAAGAGGACATGCTAGCAGTCATGTTTCGATACAAACGTTCTCGACACTTTCCTCCCTGGATTTTGACCGTAGATCAATCTTTTTTTGAAATAAGATTAATACCATGAGTATCTGTGTTACCTACACGTTTTGCTTTTTGCGTTATTTTTGTTATTAATAGAACTAGGTGACTCCAAACAGTCCTGAAAACGGCCCAATTGAATAGGCCGCAAAAAAATGCTTGGTATACAAATACCACAACAATAAACGCAAAAATAAAAAAGGTCCGACACAGATAATTTCCTCTCATCCAATTTCCAAAATTTCATTACGATTGGTTTATTTTGGGAGTAGAAAAATGTCGAGAACTAAACCTCGATTTCTAAGCTTTTTACGTCGGATTTTTCGACGGCGCTGCTGTTGTCCTTATCGCACAATTTACCGCTCCGCCCGCGCAAGCGAGACAGCAACATTGTTTTAAATTTCTCAAATCTGAAAAGAGGCTTAGCTCACATAATATATCCTATTAAGGCGCTGCCGACGCAGATCCGTTAAACCTGTACCGTTTGTCCTTTTCAGAGAGTCCCGTGAAGCGAGCGCGATGGGCCTCCCCCACATCACATCTTTCTGCTGCTGCCTGGGCCTGGAGGCCGGAGCCAGGATCGTGGGCGTCTTGCATTTGGTGAGTTCTACAATGCACATACTGCAAGTAATTCATCCAAATAATCTAGCAATCTTTTTATAATCTGTCTGATCCTCCTGTTCATTAGTTGCAGTCATTAAAACGGATTAAGAAGATTAACGTTGTTAATGACAGGATTATTTCAACAAGCTAATAAAATTCTTTGTTATTTCATCTAAAATAACTAAATCAATATCTCTCCATCAACAGACATACCTACTAACTGATTCACCAATACACCTTAAACTTATGAGAACACAGACTTCCCTTCTTTTTTATTGCTTAGGGGGTTCATAAATTACGCAACTGAGACATCGTGTGAGATACATCTGTAGCTCCTCCCTTCCCTTCAAAATCTCACGTGAGATTTTCTAAATACATGTTTCTACTGAAAAAAGATACGTACTTTGATCATGTACTTTACTCAAGGATTTATAGAAACAGGTATACTTACCTCAAGATGCGAAAATTTTATGCAACGATAGGAATAGATACTTAAAAACTTGAATGATCGTTATGGTACCATATATGTATATATTTTTTAAATTAAGTAACTTAATTCAAGTAGTACTACTACTACAGCCTATTTGCGTCCCACTGCTGGGCACAGGCCTCCTCTCATCACGAGAGGGTTTGGGCTATAGTCCCCACGCGGGCCCAGTGCGGATTGGGAACTTCACACAGATCTTTGAATTACTTCGCAGATGAGTATAGGTTTCCTCACGATGTTTTCCTTCACCGAAAAGCTCAGTGGTAAATTCAAATTGAATTTCGCACATAAGTAAACTTAGAGGTGCGAGCCGGAATCGAACCCCCGACCCTCGGCATGAGAGGCGGTAGGTCGAACCACTAGGCCACCACGGCTTCAATACCTTACGTAATTTATGGTCGCCGACGGACTCAATTATTTCGACAGAGTCAAGATTCAAGAATAATCGAATACAATAGTAGGTAATTCACATCATTTTTAAAATACCAATTGTTTATACCTATAATGAGCAGAATGATAAGACTTATCAACCTATGTAGTCTGAGCTAAACTAATGTTGACCTAACTCTAACTAGTTCAACACACGCAACACAAGCTTTGCTCTGTCAAGTCTAACAGTGTTTATATCCTCCGAATTTCACGTACGTTAACGTGTAGGTGTTTCAAGGTTATCTTACTTGAAATTGTTAAGCAGCTTTATTAATTGGGGCTAATCTTCGGGGCACTTACTCGTAAAAGATCGCGGCGGACGCCTAATAATTTCTCACTACAATATTTTATAGTACATTATTGCCGTGGCCGGGAAAGTAGGTCTTTGCAGGCTGAGTACTGGTTTAAAGGGCCGAGGCTTCGCCGAGGCCCTTTAATATGTACGAAGCCTGCAAAGCCTTTCACGTGCCGAGGCTTATATAGTGCTTTTCTCAAAAATGAAAAAAAACCTTGATATTAGGTATTCATAATACAGCATTGACACGCACGCAAAGGTAGTCAAGTACTTACAACAAATCCAATGGAACGCCAGTCTTATTTCGTGTTCACCGATATTTGACTTTAACAGACACACTAACACGGCAAGTTAAAAACTCGCATGTAGATTTCTCGTTTTTTATAAAAATTAAGACGTTTTATTAATTTTTAAACCAAACTAGTAAACTATTTTCTAAATTTAGCTAAATAAATCTGATACAAGACAAGAACTCCCGCTCTTTATGGATCGTTCTTTTTTTAAATTCCGTTCTGAAATACATTGCGCTGTTTCAGACACGGATAAAAACGTTTGGTTTCGCGTCAATTGACAGATACAGAACATGCAGACTTGGCTGTTTGGGAATTCCTTCGGGTAATTATCAGTTTAAAAAAAAAGTACCTGTTCGATAATGAAATTTCATTACAACATTCCCTGCGCTTATACATGCCGCGGAAGTAAATTCATACAAATTTCCGGGGCATGCAGTTGAGTTTTTTTTTAAATTTTTGACTGATCGTCAATGACGCACTTTGCGGTCTGATAGAAAGCAGACAATGACGAGTTTCCCGGCCATTTTTGAGAAAAATTACTTAATTCAAAATTCTCCATTATGCGTTTAAATTCTGTCGAACATAGCACGATTATGATTTAGTGTTTTCTTCCATGAAATAAAATTGGTTTTAGACCGACTTCAAAAAAATAATAGTTGGCGTCACTATCTATAAGGTTGTTGGCTGTCAATGTCAAAGCTTTTCATTTGATACAATATTGTTGATGTCACTGTGACATTTGACGTTTCGGAGACCTCAGTGTTGCCAATTTAGCGTGCAATATGACGCATAATTTGCTAAATTGGCAACATTGCACCTCGTAAGACTCAAGCGCCACTAGCGGTGAATTCACTCGCGATGGCCCTCATTAAGCTTACGTTGAATATGTTTTGCAGGTCGCATCATGCGCGTTACTGGTGGTGTGCTCCCTATTCGCGCACGACGCCGGCGCATACGTCGGCACCGTGGAGGACGCGGGTGATCATCTGTACTCCATCTGGTACAAGATTGCTGTCGGAATCGCCTGTGTCACCGTGGTCCACGTTCTGCTAGCCATCACGCTGTTGTACGCTGTGTACAAGGTAATTGTGCCCTCTAGATAGACAGTAAGCGACTGTTGCGTTGTTGGTAGACCAACTGTACTTCATCTGGTACAAGATCACCATGGGAGTGTCACCATAGTGCATGTTCTGCTAGTCACCATGTCACACTGTTGTACGCTGTCTACAAGGTATTATATGATGTATGATGTATTGTCAGACAACGCAAAGCTGAAACTACAGGAGTGTTTATTTCATTTATAATATTTCCCGAATTATTCCTACTGGAACGGGAAAAAGTGGGACTCTCGTGGGTTACTCTAAAATTTATTTGTAGCTGTAATATTTGAAGTGTGGACGTCTTTCGGCTGAAATGATGATGGTGATGATTGCACAGTGGAGCCAATTTGCTCGCAGGACTGATGGCCGATGGGGCCGGAAAGTTCTCGAGTGGCGCCCGCGAACCGGGAGACGAGCTGTCGATAGGCCTCCAACAAGATGGAGCGGCGACCTCGTGAAGGTCGCGGGAAACCGGTGGAAGCAAGTAGCACAGGACCGGTCTGAGTGGCGAGCCTTGGGGGAGGCCTATGTCCAGCAGTGGACGTCTTTCGGCTGAAATGATGATGATGATTATAATACACTAGCAGCTCCTCGAGCTGACGCGTGTAAGTATATCACTGCACTTGTGTCTTTAAAAATGCGTCCAGTCTATTTTTAAGAGTTCACCGTTGGTACACTTATTACTGACTCTGGGACATGAAGTGTCTTCTGGGGTTGCTAGCCCATGGAGGTTAGAGAAGCTTCAAGGGATGCCCTCATAGTTCGGTGATTTGACTCATTAAGGGTGATTCATGCATAGTTGACGGACTCCTGCTCGTTAAATATGGCCGCCGAGCTGTCATTCCATACAGGAATGTCATTTTTTCCCATAGTAATAGTACATTATTGCAGAGGCCGCCAAGTAGCGCATTGCCGGACGAGTCAGTTAGAAGGCTGAGCGAAGCGAAGCCTTCTATTAGTACGAGTCCGGTAATCGCAATTGCGGCCGAGGTTTATATAATGCTTTTCTCAAACAGCGAGGAAATACGTAAGGTCAGTCGGGGCAAGTGCGCCAGGACTTACCCCACATCAGTATTTACTACTTCCATGATCATGGATGATTTGGCCATGGAAGTTGTACTTATTACCTCCATGGATTTGTCAGTTTCGGGGCAAGTGCGCCAGGATGGGGTAAGTGCGCCTAACATAAATATATCGAAACCTATAAATATTACTCAACTAGTAGTTGGCTGTTTACAAGGCATAGGGGCGAAATAAATTTAGGCGCACTTACCCCACATCAGTATTTACTACTTCCATGATCGTGGATGATTTGGCCATGGAAGTTGTACTTATTACCTCCATGGATTTGTCAGTTTCCAGAGGTGTCTCAAATAGCAAGCGAATTAAAAAAAACACACACGACAATAATGTTTTTGCTGGCCAAGGCCGGCAATGGACAGCCTCGCGTCTTCTTTTTTTGAAAGTAACACGAACATTTCCGAGCATGTTTGAGAAAAATATTTAACGTACGGTTTGAATCAACCCGCTCTAAGATGAAGATCTTTCATGCCTTCTACATTATAGTACCCACTCAGTAATTTGTAAGTATCAAAGAGATCTCCTCGTAGACTTCGTTCTTCCAGAGTCGCTAATTTCAATTCCAAATGTACTAATGTACGTGTTTGCGTCCGATTCCAGCGGCACTGCACCGTGTTGCGCGCGTACGTGTACATAATGTGCGTGCTGTACGTGGCCGCGCTGATCTACATCGCCATCACGTCCATCCTGCGCGGCATGTCGGGCAGCGGCACCGACATCTTCCTGTCCTTCCTGGAGGGAATGCTCGTCTTCGGTGAGTGAAGCCACTTACAGGCACTACCACCTTACAACTCTAAGGCCCGGTTCCTATATCCACGAAACGCCTCGTTTTGCCTACGGACGGTTGATTTTTGACATTTGTTCCATAGAGAATCTGTCAAATTTTAACCGTCCGTAGGCAAAACGAGGCGTTACGTAGTTATAGGAACCGGCCCTAAAAGGATCAAGGAGACCGTAAAATTATTATTAATTACCTAAAGCAATTAACGAGTAAAAATGTTCGTTCGGTTCAATTCACATATATTTTTCAAGTGACGTATGACATTACAGCAAAAAACGATAAAATTATTGTTCCACTTCAAATCCATAAAATTAGAAAAGGTTCCCGGTTTGAAGAGGTTCGCTACATACTGCCCCCCACAGCGGGATTAGCCTCGCTGTCCTATTAGTCAGAGCGAACTATGGGCACTAACTTGACGGCCGGTCTTTTGAGGACGCCTCCAGCTGTGCGAACTTCAGCGACGCGAACTCTGCCGTCAGGTCCTGGGAAAACTCTTTCGATTATGCCTTTTGGCCACACAACCACAATTACAACGTCTCCTAGACGCAGGTCTTCAACCTTGCTTGTTAATGGTGGTCTCGACTTCAGAGTAGAGAGGTATTCTATTATCCACCTCTTCCAGAACAGGTCGGCTAATGATTGAGATTTTCGCCAATGCTTTCTTCCCAGTAGATCATTTTTATGGAAACTGCCTGGTAGGGGAACTCCAGACGAACTGCCTATGAGGAAATGGTTTGGCGTTAATGCCTCTGGGTCATTAGGGTTCACCGAAACATGTGTCAATGGTCGTGAATTTATCATATGTTCTGCTTCTATTAGCATGGTATGAAGCACTTCTTCGCTTGGAGAACTGTCTTTAAGTGTTACTCTCAAAGCGTTCTTGACAGAGCGCACCAAGCGCTCCCAACAGCCACCCATGTGGGGAGAAGCCGGTGGATTAAACTTCCATTCCACTCCTTTATTGACCAAAAAATCATTCATCTTATTGTGGTCCAGTTCTCGAACGGCTTTCTTTAGCTCTGTGTCCGCTCCACGAAAATTGGTACCGTTGTCAGAGTACATTATTTTTGGGCATCCACGGCGCCCCATCATCCGTCTCAGGGCCATTATTGTTGAATCAGTCGTCAAATTGCCTGCGATCTCTAAGTGTAGAGCTCTGCTCGTCATGCATGTAAAAAGGGCTCCATACCGTTTTTCTTTGCGTCTCCCAATAGTTACGGACATGGGACCGAAGTAGTCCAGGCCACAATGGGTAAACGGGCGTTGGTGGTGGGCTAGTCTTGATGGCGGTAAATCACCCTCTGGAGGGGATGAAGGAGAAGCTCGTCGTATTCTACATATTTGGCAGTTACGTTCGACGGATTTTACAGTCGGTCTTAAGTGGATTATCCAATATTTTTGCCGCAGTTCGTTCACGACCGTCTCGCAGCTTCCATGGTACATCAGCGAGTGAAAATGTTTTGTCATCAGCTTTGTGTATTCATGCTTGCCATCTAATATTGCTGGATTGGCTACTTGAATATCCGATATGAATTTGGTTCTTCCAGTAAGTCTGATTATATTTTTATTGTCTAGGTGACAAGTTAATTTTGACAGACGGCTTGATTTTTTTAGAGGTTTTCCGGAATGGAGGTGTGATATTTCCGACGCAAAACTTTCTTCTTGGCTTCTTTTGATCCACAGTTCTTCTGCTCTTTCCAGGTGACGAGGTAGCAGGTTAGGGGTTGATTTCTTTTGCAATCGTTCGATAAACAAGAGAATATACGCCGTACTTGTAAGAAGCTTCGACCATTTTGAGAACTTAGTTATGTTCGGCAGCGATGATGATAATTCTGTGGCCATAGCGGACAGGTGGACCTGTTTCTTTACTTCCATTTTGCTTTCAGAAGGCATGATGGGTTGTTTCTGTTGTGGCCAGCTATGTTCTGATTCGTAGAGGAAAGATGGACCACGGAACCATCGGTGAGTAGCGTCCAGTTTTTCAATGTCCCTGGTGGCGTCATCAGCAACGTTTTGGTCTGTCGGCACCCAATTCCATTCATTTGTTTTAGTAAGATCTGCGATCTCTCCCAATCGGTGGGACACGTAGGTTTTGTAGTTTCGAGGATCACTTTTTAACCATGCTATGACTGTTGACGAGTCAGTCCACAGATAGCGGTCAGAGGGTTTTAGTGTACCGTGTTCTATCGTAATTGTGTCTAAAAACCGGGCTCCAAGAAGTGCTGCTTGAAGTTCTAGTCTCGGGATGGACTGCGGTTTCAGAGGCGAGACTCGAGATTTGCTTCCAATCAGCGTTACTGTAACAGTACCATCGGGGTGGCAGAAACGCCAATAAGCCACTGCGGCGAACGCTGTTTCGCTGGCATCACAGAATACGTGAATTTGAGTCGTCGTCGGGTTGAAAGAGTTCATATCATAGCATCGGGGCACTCTGCAAATCCAAGTTTCTTTTAACTTATCGATCCATTTCTTCCAATGTGTCGATTCAGCATCTTGTAGCTGTTGATCCCAGTCAATTCCACTGCGCCAGATAAGTTGAAGTAGAATTTTGCCTTGGATGATGATTGGTGAAATTAATCCTAAAGGGTCGAAAATGCTCATGAGTATCTTCAACGTTTGACGTTTGGTGGGGCGGTTAGTGCCGTCCAGAAGTTCTTTTGGAATTTTGGACAAGTTCAGGTTGAAACCAAGTGTGTCATCAATTGGGTTCCATCTTAGACCAAGGATTTTCACAGAAATGTTGAAGTCAAGGCTGACGTTACCAATACCTCTTCTCTCTGGATCTACAGCATTCATGACAACATCGCTATTTGACATCCATTGAGTCAACTCAAATCCTCCCTCCAGATTAATTTTCGATACCTCTTTCATCATTTTTACGGCTTCATGTTCTGAATGCATGCTGTGGAGGTAGTCATCCATGTAGAATCTGGTCTTGATAGCATTTACGGCTTCGGGATATTGATCTTTGAAATCTTCTGCGTTTCTGTCTTTAACATAAAAGGCGGTCGCGGGCGAAGAGGTTGCGCCAAAAATTACAGATTTCATTTCGTATTCTTGGGCTGGTCTTCTTCGTTCCCATCCTCTCCAAAGAAAACGTTGGGCAACTCTGTCTTCAGGACGAATGCGAACTTGCAAAAACATTTCTCTTATATCCGCAGACATGGCAATGCGTCCTTCTCTGAATTTGAATAGGATCCCAATTAAGGATAGGAGCAGATCTGGTCCAGTCAATAGTTTGTCGTTGAGAGACGTTCCATTCACTTTACAGGCGGCGTCGTGGACAATCCTCAGTTTACCTGGTTTATTTACGTTCGTAACGCCAAAATGGGGTAGGTAAAATTTCATAGGGGAATCTGAGGGTTGGCATGGTTCGGCGTATCCTTTATTCAAAAATACTTCGACGTTTTCTTTATATTTTTCGCCATACTGAGGATCTTTGTCCATTTTCTTTTCCACTGACAGCAGTCGTTTGAAGGCAGTTTTGAAACTTTCTGGCATTTTAGTTTCAGAGTCTCGCCATAGGAGACCTACTTCCCATCGCCTGCCGTCATCAATACGACGGGCGGTATTTTCTAAAATCTGGATCGCTCTTACATCTTCAGGGCTCGGTTTCTTTTTATTTGAAATGCCAAGGGAATCAATTCTGAAGTATTCCTCAACTGTTTTGTGTAAATCTTCATCCAAATGTCCGACGAAATGAATGATATTCGTTACGCCATGACAAGATCCATGGATAACCCAACCCAGGGGAGTGAGGGATGCTACAGGTTCGTTCTTCTTTCCTTTACGAATGTCGGTGGTGATCATGGTCTGCCAGTTGTCTTGCCCAATCAATATTTCGGGAACGGCGCGGTCGTAAGAAGTCGTGTTCGTGGGAAGGTTCTTTAGATGTTCATATTTGTGGATATCGGTGAATGATTGGTAGTTCAGGGGAAGATGAGGGATGGTTCGGGCGTTTGACAGTTCAAATTCTTCATGTGATAGTGATGATATCTTCAAGTTCACCCTCCTTGAGTTCAGGTCTTCGCTGGTGGTGTTTATTCCTGCTAGTAAGAGCGGTTCGATCGGTCCATTGATACCCAGTTCTTCGATAAGGCTTTGTTTCACGAGGGTCAGTGTGCTTCCTCCGTCCAATAAGGCGTATGTTCGTTTTGTACTCTGCGGTCCTTCTACGATTACGGGTATTATTTTCAGTAGGACATGAGATCGGCCGTTGCATGCAGCAGTCACTTCCGGATCTTCTGAAGAGGTGTTCGGTTCATGTTCTTTTTCAGTATTCGCGGGGTTATGGATTGCATGGCTTGGTGAAGGATTTTCTGTTCTGGTAGCATGTAGTAATGGGTGGTGAGGCATTCGGCATCCATTTATTCCACAAAGTTTCGCCTTACAGGTTTCTCGGCGGTGTTTCGACCTGAGGCATTTAAAGCAAAATTTGCTCTCTTTGGCCCAGTTCCAGCGTTCATCGGTCGTAAGCTTCTTGAATTTATCGCATTCGTGGAGGTTCTTGTGAAGGTCTGATTTGCAATAAGGACAATTCCAGGTACTATTGTCGGTAAAATAACAGTCATTGTCAGTTTCAGGTTCTGGTTCTTCTTCTGCCATGAGCGTTCTATGATACGTTGCTTTAGATGTGCTCGGTTTCGGGTCCAGCAGCCAGAATTTGGAAGTAGTGGAGGCTTCAATCTGCAAGAAGTCAGCAATTTTGAGGAGTTCAGGTTCAGGGTCTCGTTCATGATCAAGGGCGTATGTCAACCATCTTGATTTAAGGCAGATCATTTTTGATTTCAGGGCTTGTATAAGTTCTAGATTGTAAAGATATTCGGGTCTCTTTAATGCCTTTATAGCGGCTACGCAGTTGCGAACTCTGCAAGCGAATCGGCTCAGTTGTTCCGCGGAATCGGTTAGTCGTGGAAATTCTTTCAGACAGGAGATTTGTTCTTGAAGGATCAGTTCAGGTCGTCCGAATCTTTGTTCAAGCGTGTCGATGATCGTATGTGGTGGTACTTGACAGTGAAGCATGGCGGCGACGGCTTCTCTGGCTTCTCCTTTCAGGCAGCGACGAAGGCGGGCGATGTTTTCTTGATCGGTGAGTTGTGACTTCGTGTCGGCGTAGGCTGCCTTGAAAGATATCCATTCGAATGTGTTTCCAGAAAATATTTGAAGTTCTTTCTCAGAGGGTCGGCGGAGTTTGCTAATTTCTATGGCCAATAATTTAATGTCGCTCGGATCGTGATTCGGTTCGGTGTTCAGTGCCAGGTTCATGGTGTTCGGGTCTAAATGTGGGTCCAGGGTGTAATCATCAGAGGGTTTCACTTCACCCTGTACTTTTGTTTCTTGATTATAAAACCATTGTTCTACCTTAATGTACGGGGATTGCGTCTTATCACTCTTATCGGATGTACGTGAGCGTGAGCGGCTAGAATGAGATGAGGCTCTACTGCTATGCTGTTCTTTTATTTTAGCCACATCTAGTTCGAGTTGTTTTTTTATGAGCTCTTCTTCCTGCTGAATTTTATATTTATTTAGCTCTGCCAATTTCTTTGTTGCAATAAGTTCTGCCTCTTTTATAGCACGCTCGGCACTCGCTCGGGAGCGAACGGTTCCACTCACGGTCTTCCCTGATCTCTCGGTGAGCTGGCTCTGGCTGCGCGTGTTGCCGGTCGTGTTGGCGCGCTCGTTTTGTTCGTCAAGTTCCTGTGCATGTTGTTTAAGCTTACTTCTGGTTAACATTTCACTTTCGGTTCTTGTTCGGTTCGGTGATGAAATGTTTACTGTTATTTCACATTAAACGTTCGTGGACTGTATTTCTGGGTTCGTTTTCGTGGTCGATGGACCAATATTAATTACCTAAAGCAATTAACGAGTAAAAATGTTCGTTCGGTTCAATTCACATATATTTTTCAAGTGACGTATGACATTACAGCAAAAGACGATAAAATTATTGTTCCACTTCAAATCCATAAAATTAGAAAAGGTTCCCGGTTTGAAGAGGTTCGCTACAATTATTCTATTATTAAATTTTCTTCATTCTTCATTTTTAACAAGTATTAAAACTACTTAAAAATAACTAAAATAGTTACTTAAAAATACTTATAAATACTTAAAAATACATTAAAAATAAACAAAATCTAAAAACGGCCCCCGCGGCATGGTACCGAAGATGCTGGCAGCATTTCCCCGTTGTATGGCGATGCTCAAGCGTTGAGCAAGGAAGCTGCCAGCTCTTCGGTCCCTGGTGACGTCTTTTTGAAATTTCTTTGTAAACATCTAGAGCTTTAGGAACCAGTCGAAATTATAACAAAACCGGTGAGAACACGCGCACGTATTTGTACACCATAGTATTCTAGTGTGACGTTTTGGTTCCGTTTGTGTGGAGTGTCGCGGGTTTGGTAAAAGACTCATCTTCTTGCAGATGTCATACCAGTAAGGGGCCCTAAGCTAAAAACAGAAAAGAACCCACGTGTAGTGGGCCCGACATTCTTTGAACACCTGCCTTCTAGCCTTAGGAATGAGCCATCGAAAAACACGTTTAGGCGCCGACTGAGAAATCTTTTATTAGAAAACCCAATATACTCGCTAAAAGGATACCTGGACCTTAAATTTGTGTACCTAAGAAATTATTTTCTACGTACATAAATAACAGTATATTATTTTTGTAATTATTGCTACATATTGTGTGTATTGACGATCCTTTGGGAGAAATTATATCTAATATCAATTTTGTATTACTTTATTTCAATTATCCATCGAATATTTGACGATCCCGATATAAATTATATGTAAATTCATTTGAAATGAACTGTAAATTATGATATGATCCTGAATTTGAATCTGAAACCTTGCTTGACATTTTAAACACCAAATATGTATTCTAAAACTCCCTTGCACCTGTTCCAGGGTTCATGGCCTACTGCATCCTGTGCGTGCACAGCTACTACCTGATGCTGAAGAGCGCTGAAGACATGGAGGGCCCCGACAAGGCCTATTAAAGTAAGGCACCGCCTTAAGCCGGAGCTCGACAGCGACGCACGCGCACGCTAAACGTGGGTTCATTGTGGCGTGGCTGTGAGCTGCTGTGGAAGTAGCCACTTAGATGTTGATACGTTCGTGGCATAAGCTCGATCGTGCGCAGCAATGGAGTGCCGGCTTTCATTTACTATAGGGGTGGTAAAACTGTCTTATATTCTGAAATCGCAGATAAGCGAATTATGTTATCTATGTTAGTGCCCACTGGCGTCATCAGGCTTAGCGTTGGTTGAATCAAACCGTCCGTTAACTATTCACGAGTTAAGCATAAAATGTTCACTAGGTACTTACAAAGAAAATAACGTTTCTGCATAGAAGGACCCCCTGTGTTTTAAGATGATTCAACTTGCTGGATGCGAGCTTTTTTGGACCCTCGGAGTGACTGACTGACAACGCACAGCCGAAACTACTTTGAGTACTGGTCGTATAAAGCTGAAATTTACGGAACGGGAATGAATAAGGGATGTATAGTTCCTAACTTAAACTTAAATCTACGATCTTAGAGATGGTCTTATATTAGGTACAAAAAATAATGAAAATATTAATTAATGACGGTTTGTTTTTAAGTGCTTAATACAAATAAATATTATGAGATTCACATACAAAATCGGCGACTTAAAAATAAAATAAATAAATTAAAAATAAAATTTAAAACTAGAACTAAAAATAACTATAGAAAAAACACCCCTTCCAACATTTCAAATAAAAATAATAATAATCACAAATGTTTAGAGATTGTATACGTCTCTAGGTATCCTAAAGTTGTACACAGTTTCTAAAATTAAATCATACAACACAAGCTTAGGAGATCTATGCGGTCTCCTTAGTCAATTTTGGAGATGTAAGGTGTCTCCAATACGCGTTTGACCGTAGTCCTAAAGTATACTTTACGTTGTGTAAGTTTTGACGGCTGCGGTGGTAAAGGGTTTATAAGGGTGTAAGGGGATTTAGTTAGATCCTAGGTTTACCAACGACCGCCCTGATTGGTACAAGTAGGGTTAAAATAAAATTAAATATAACCTTTTTGGAGTTAGGTTGAACTAGTCTTATTTGGGCTCGAGCGGAAATTTCAATTTTTGGAGTCGTGGCACCAAAGTCAATGAAGTGTTTTATGTGATACTGAAACAAAAAGTAAAATAAGAATTTGGATTAAACTTTAAATATGCTAAATTTCAGCCACTATAATATGTAAAGTTATTTAAAATCGTTTATTTGGCACTGCAAGTGTTTAAGAGATAAAAGGAAGTATGCTACTATTTTAGGCTGTAAGCTATGCATACAGCTCAAATTTGATTTAAATTCTGCAAAATAGGAATATTCCTAATCTTTTTTTAAATGATCTTGCGTATGCGTTCTTTTTTATATTGATCTGTAGAAATAGTTTAGTTACTAACTGGGACTATCCTATTAATCCGCTGCCTTTTACCTGCCGATATGTAGCAGAGAAGCCATGGTGGCCTAGTGGTTCGACCTACCGCCTCTCATGCAGAGGGTCGGGGGTTCGATTCCGGCTCGCACCTCTAAGTTTACATAAATAAACTCGCACATAAGTGCGAAATTCAATTTGAATTTACCACAGAGCTTTTCGGTGAAGGAAAACATCGTGAGGAAACCTGCACGCATCTGCGAAGTAATTCAAAGATGTGTGTGAAGTCCCCAATCCGCACTGGGCCCGCGTGGGGACTATAGCCCAAACCCTCTCGTGATGAGAGGAGGCCTGTGCTCAGCAGTGGGACGCAAAAAGGCTGTAGTAGTAGTAGTATGTAGCAGAGAAAGTGTTAATATGGATCTACAGATTATGGCGAGTTGAGATAAAGGAATGCAATCTTTATATACTTCCAAAAGTGCTACCGAATCTGGACAGTTTAATGGCGCTCCTGTTTCAACTGTAAAATGTCGAGCCACCTAACTAGATGGCTAGTCTGCAGTAGTGATCTTGTGAAATTTCGGGAACAACTAGACCCAACCGGATTGTTATATTGTGTACTCCTCGTGAAGGTCGCGGGAAACCGGTATAAGCATGTAGCACAGGTGTCCAGCTGTCCAGCAGTGGACGTCTGAAATGATGATGATGATGATGATGATGTACTTCAATGATCTCCTGTGGGTGATTAGATTCTGTAATTGATTGGCAGATCGGATCAAGTCATATACAGTGATTTTCCTGCAGGCAAATATTTATTCACCACATCTGTAAGTCCTCGAATAAGATTCGAGACCGAAGTCATAAAGACGGGAGGGCCACTGTACTTCATTGTAAAACTT
The DNA here is from genome assembly GCA_963971205.1 of Aethes cnicana. Lineage (NCBI taxonomy): Eukaryota > Metazoa > Arthropoda > Insecta > Lepidoptera > Tortricidae > Aethes > Aethes cnicana. The sequence goes on from OZ020284.1 coordinate 13,493,638, forward strand.
CACAAACGGGTTTGGATGTAACTTGAATCGAGAAGCGTAATGTTTGCAACATATTCAGCTTATTTTTGTGCATTTTATTTAGTATAAGCAATATACTGATGCATTTAATTTTCTCAATCTTTATTTTACTTTAAAAATAGGTCCTTTGCGGATACTGATAGTAGAAATGCCATGATAGTAGTAATTTTTTTGAACAGAGTTAATGAAGTGTATTTATTTTATCATTGTGTAAGGTACAGTATGTATACAGCGACTCTAGCTGCTGTGTACATATTTTGCCGCTTTACCAGATATTTACTCTTGACTGTACAAGAAATAATATTGCCATACCTACTTTAGTATAAAGATATATTCACTTCGACCCAAAGTATAAACTGACGCACCAACGCATTTCATTTACCTACATAAGTAACGAATCTGTGCCACTAACCTCGTAACTTCCATGATACAATTTTTGATCATGATAGATTTTTAAATGTATTTCATAAGTAAGATTTCAAACCGAAGTGCTGTACATTCCTTAACAAAAGGCTAGGTTAAGATAAACTGTTAAATACACATACACAATGTGAACTGTCATGGAATTTAAAGAATATCGTTTTCTTTTTCTTTTATAAGTACAATTTCGAGCGATGTAGCCATAAATAAAAATAATAACGATTTCGGAATATTTTTTTTTGGCACTTGATAATTATTCACAACATGTGTTCTATGGCTTGTTTTGGCCATTTCTTAAAACCAAAACAATAATTGTAAATTGTGCCTGGTTTTGGAAGAATATTTAAAGATATAATATAAATATTTATTTAACTATTCAAAAGATAACTAACTACCTATATACCGTTGAATACAAGATACATTTGTGTAACGTCAAAAGCAAAAGTAGGTGATCAAAATGTTCTAGTTCCCTGTGATAGAAATAGCAGCTATATACATATAAATATAACACTGCAGCACATTTTATTGCCACTTTGACATTTGACAGTTCACCTACTTTGCCGTTGACTGTATCCATATAGTGTATATATTTGCGTTTAATATTATTAACTATATTATTCAGCACCCAAAAACTATTTTGACACGACGAGTATGCCTTGTTAAAGTTCATATGATGAACCTAAATAAATGTCTGCCTTCCACTTCATAGTATATTGTATTCTTACATTAAACTTGAAATTTACCAAGAGTTGTGATTTTAAAACGAAACGGAGTTCTCTCCGTTTGGCTCTTCTGAGTCACGTTCAAGCAAGCTCACGTTTTTATATTATATTATTATAATATTTATTAAAATTGTAAAACGCTTTTTGTCGAGCTGTATTTTCCTAAGATTACATGATTGTAGGTTATATAGTCTTCGTTATTATATATAAATAAATGAGTAGGTATGTGTATTGTCAGACATGTACTTAGTACAAAGGCAAAACACAATTATATGTGTAGGAGAATGTTAAGTTAATGTTATATAATTTGTTAAATGTTTAATGTTAAGCAAATAACATGATGGTATACAATTATACAATTAATATAAAATTTAAATTTCCCTACGGGGCACTTTATAATAATAATAAATAATAAAAATCTTTATTGTTCTATAAAGAATACACAAATGGAGGGGGAGCCCTGAAGACCGTATTAGTTTTCACTGTGTTACAGTCTTCAGTTTTTGCTCTTAATGTGAACAGTTTAGAACATAAAGAAGATTGAACTAATGTATGTGACTTAATACTGATTTATACCTCCTTACTTAATATGTTTGTATGCTTAAATATTTAGAGATGGACAATTTGTCAGGGAATATAATGTTCTTCAAAATAAACGCAGAAAAATAGATTATTATGCCTTTTCTTATAATATGCTTGACTAAAAATATTGCTTGTGAAACTCGCTGTCGTATTATGATAGATAGATTCGTATTGTCTTGGAATATGTATGGGGCACAAAGTTAGCAAAATGTTTTTCTTTATTTCCCATGAATTATAGGTACTATGTGGATATAAATTCCCGCAGTGTGTAAAAGTTTGCTTTAAACCGATTACTTATATACCTTTTTTACTTTGTGAAAAAACATGCTTATTTTTAGTATATGTACTTATTTTTGAGATTAATTTAAAAAGTTTTTAAACATATTTTTGTAGCCTATTGGAGTTTTTTTATATTTATCTATCTATTATAACATAATTTTCAGACGCAGCCAATAATCACATAAATAAAAGTCTGTTGAATTCGTATGAAATGTTTACGTATGTAAGTACGTATGTGATGATGTCTGTCCGTTTGTAAGATGAAGTGTCCATGGATATAGATCGTGAAAGTGAAAAAGTGAAAAAAAGAACCCAATTGAAAATCAACGTTGTCCAGTAAGCGCTTTTTGTACTTAGTTTAAATATTATGATACCGCATTGTTCGTTAAGTAACTTTACCTGCCTATATTTAAAATGTAAGTATGATTAAATTTTTTATTCTTATGTCATTATTTTATACTGTTTATATCTTTATTAAAGCTGGCTTATGTGTCTTCTATTAGTATTACTTAGTAATTATTCTGTCTACCCTGACATAACATGGTTACATAAGCACATAAAATCCTGCCCCTGTGTTTGTTTGTTCTAAGGATAGGTAGAGACCATTTACACTCACTACACTGACCTCATTTTCGGACACTTGTTATGGTGTACACTCAAGGACCAAGATGATTATTTACTCTGCCAAAACATCAAATATGGTATTGACGCTTTGACCCGACATAATGTCGTCAACAGACAACTTACAAAAAGGGAGGGGATTCATGTTAAATAATACTTCAAAAATAAGATTTACACAGTTTTTATTCATCGGAATAATTTTAATATTATTCGTTCATACTTAGTGCGTGTATTTGTTACTCGGTAATAATTAAATATAATATAATACAGCTCTATTGTAAGTACTGTAGATTCGTATCCAGTCCTTTAAATAAGTACATGTGACTTTGTATTGAACACATAAAATTCAATAATTAAGTACAAAAGGTTAGGCCCGTTTTGCTAACATTTAAAACAGAATAGTTCAAAACAGACGAAATGAAAATCAACTCCTAATACGTGTTGTGTACATACGCAAATAAGGTTCATTAGAAAGTCATTTTGCTCATAAAAAATGTGCTATTCGGAGGTGTGATGGTTCTACACAAATGGTTGTAAGTATTTGTCATAATGTTTGTGTTCTATTGGCGATGCTAAGATTACGCGCGCGCCTCTAGCGGTGAAATATATAACTTGTCTAAGAATAACACTTCAGTACAAGTTTGCCATTTAACGGAAAACGTCGAAATGGCGGCTGTCAACTTGAAGGGTGAAAATTGTATCGAAATCTGTTAAAGTGTCGTTATTAGACAGATTCATATTTTTTACACTAGAGGCGCTGGGGAGAATCTTTGCATCGCCAATCTCCGTCGGTTGTTATACTAAATGGAAATACTGCAAACAGAATTAGTGAAACGCCAGCATACACTAATTCATTATGTACCTATACGAAGGCGGAAGATTGTAAATAACTTGCGTAGTATTTACTGGCAGAATTTGATCAGATTATGAATTTCAATTTTGATCACCTATTTACAGGTAGACTTCCGTGCCTTAAACTATAATTCACAATCTTGCGGTGACAGACAAAATCATTATTTTACTAGGATAGGTTTGCAGCAGACACACAGACAAGATGGTATGTAAGGAAAGTAATACTGTTGTCAGACTACAATAAAGATTAATAACAACAGTGTATGTGAATTACAGGTTCAAACAAAACAAGCAAGTTTGAAAAACATTCGATGTCGTGTTCGATTCAAGAAGTCACTTGCATTTCTGTGATACTTATTACATTATCAAATATATTCATTAATTCCTATGCATTAAGCTAAGGCAAGAAACGGTCAGCTGCGAAAACAATTTCGTTGCAAATTCGATTTTATTTCGGCGTGTTGAGGTACATTTTGGTTTCATTGTCAGCTTAGGACCAAATCGGAGACATTACATGTCTTTGGATTACTGAATTAGTGCCAAAGGAAATTACACTTTATTACAACTTATTTCTGAAATCCAGTTTCTAAATAAAATTAATGACAACCTTTTAACATTGGAAATACTTAGAGCTAACACTTCTACATTAGTACCGCTTTAAAGTCTTGCCTCCAATAATCCTCTATGACCACTCAATAACAACTATCTTAAGTAATCTAGTGCCGGGACTTTGTACAACGCTATAACACAAGCTACACACATAAATACTTAACTAAATGTATTGCACGAAAAATAGGGATTTAAAAATATTTAAATATGGTTTAATTTACATAATTACATACGTTTGAACTAAACGGTCGCGATTGGAATGTCACTTTGTCAGTTCGTTCGCCCAATCGGCATCGGTCGCACATGGTAGGTGTCCTAGGGGCCTGCGGGGCGGGGTCAGTAGAGGCGCGCGGCGGGCGGCTCCAGCGGCGGCGGCTCCGTGCCCACGTCGATGTCCGCGGGGCCCTCGTCCTCCGCCAGGGGCGTGCCCGCCGGCGTCCGCGCCAGCCCTCGCACCTGGAACGATACGAGAAGAGAATTACTTTGAGAAATCACGTCAAATAACCATGGAGCGTGGGTAGAGTAAGTAAAGCTCAAACACGAGCGTATGCTAACGATGCTGTTGCTGGAAAAACAAAGTATACTTCACCATAACAGCCTATTTACGTCCCTCTGCTGGGCACAGGCTTCCTCTCGTCACGGTTTGGGCTATAGTCCCCACGGGCCCAGTGCGGAACTTCACACGAATCTTTGAATTACTTCGCAGATGCGTGCAGGTTTCCTCACGATGTTTTCCTTCACCTGTTTTTCTTCAGGCTCACGAAGAAGTTGAGTCTACCTAAACTGAAGCAGTAGGTAGGTATATTGTTGGGGAGATATTCACGTCGAGTTGGGCTAACCTGCAGCAGTATGTTGTTGGACAGTATGCGCGCCTGGTGCTCCTGCGCCTTGGCGCGCAGGCAGGCGATGCTGTTGTTGCGGAAGGCCTCGGGGTCGTCGTAGCCGGCGGGCTCGGGCGACGCGCGCCCCTTCGCCGACGACGACGCTGTCGTGCTGCTGGCTGGAGAGCTCTGCGCCTGGAAAACATTCAAAAACCGTCGTTAACATGGGCGTACCGAGGGGGAGGGGCAGGGGATCTTGGTCTTCCCATAAAAAATGCCCTGAAAAATTGATCTGCCTGCCTGGATCTGAAACTGAATATCGGCAGGTAACCATGTTGGAGCGACGACTTAAACCTGGTATAGATAGGCCCCTGTTCTGATTGTTCAGCGGTGGACGACTTCCTAACGTACCGATAATAATGCCTAAAGAACAGGTGTTCCGTTACCTGGTGGTCGTGGGTGTCGTGGTGGTCGCGCAGGTCGCGCGGCGAGGCGGAGGCGCGGTCGGGCTCCGCCTCCGAGCCCTCGCGCTCCGACCCCGACTCCTTCAGGTGGTGCGCCGCCTCCAGCGACTTGCGGTGCATGCCTGCCGACAAACAAGTACCTAGGTCATGAACGAAAACAGTTATTATAATCACAGAAAACAAGTGAACATAGACGTCGAGTTACGACAAGAGCCCACGAAAACCTAGATGTCTATCTATCCGTTGCAGCAGCTAGATTTAAAGTCCGACTTGAGCACCGTGACGCGTGAGCGATGCTATAGGGAATCTCCCTGTCCCTACTTAAGACTTCGAATATAGCCCCTTATTCGCTAAATACATTGGATTGTAGACTACCAGGTTTATATGTAACAAAGCATTTTTATGTAGTAGGTATATGATAAGCAAATGAGCAAACAGGCCACCTGATTGTAAGCGGTCACTGCGGCCCATGGACACCGAAAGCTTCTTATAAACCATAAGATCTCGAATGTGTTGCCTACCCTGAGGCCTAAGCTGGAATGCCTCTGTGCCAGTAATTTCACCGGCTGCCTTAATCCCTTACCGGAATACAACAGTGTGAGCACTGCATGCTATTTGACGGCAGGTTAGCAGTTAAGGCGGTGGGACCAACCGGATGGACCTACCACATCTAAAAAGCAATCCTGCAAGGCGTCGGTGACTTTCAGGTTATTTTGGCCAGTCGGCGAACGAAACGAACTTCAAAGGCTGTGTACTTTTATTTCTTCAATTTTAAAAGTTTTGATTTGAGACGAATCTCGATCAATTAAAAAAAACTGCAGGTTACCTACTACTTAAGGAAGCCAAATAGGTACCTATCTATCCTTGGCTATTGTTCTCTTGCCATTAAATCGTAACTACGATGTGTCAAAAATACACGTCGATGTTATAAATAAATAAAGTTGGTATGAAGAAAAATAGTCCAGTATATCCTTAGAACTGATAGTAATGGCTAAATATTTTACAACAAAATGTCATTTATACGTCCTTGTACAATATAAATTATATATTTTCCCCTCGCGATCTCGGGCGGTCATAAAAAGACGCTCTAATCAGATTCCGCCAGCGCTCGAACCAAATCAAATTTCAACAAAACGCAATTTGCTGCGGGGTCGCAAGTGACTCAGCGTTACCACAATGTTAAATAAATGCCATATTTCCTCCTGTTTGTGAAAAATAATGCATTTACCAGATTTACAGGAATTGGCTAGACGTTGGCTAAATTACCTGCTAAACCGATATGAAATTTAAAAAGCGTGTGTCTATGATATTATAGGATAAGAGTTTCATATTTAATCTAGTTCATAAGTAGATCACGTACCTTGATGTTACATATATCTATGTGAACTTAAATCATTACTAAATAACGCATATGCAGGTTTAGTTACGCTGATAAATTCATTTCGACGTGTAAAAGTGCCCCTATGTGGCCGATTTTGAAATTTATCAATACCAGGACAAATGTTTTCATCCCAAGATTACCTACTTAAGTAAGCATATTACTCAAATAATAACGTGGACATTACACTGGTATCTACAGATACAATTGGAGAATTTATAATTTCCTTTTTTTTTCAAAGATATTTCACCTGAAATTTATTAAAGACATTCCATCTGTCTGGTTATAACACTCAAGACTCTAATAAAAGTGGTCCCTAAGTTAGGTAACAACATGCCGTGTAAAGTATGTATCAAGGTTTATGCCCCGGACCTCTCCGTTCATATGGTAATGATCGTTCCGCGAAAGAAATTCCCTCGCGCACCTCATAAGTCGACAACATCAACCGACAATGTCGACGTGCTCATTATGCAGCGCGGAGAAGTCGTAAACTGCACAGACGCATGACGCTATGACGCTATTCTGAACTGCGTGCGTTGCCCCAATACTTATTTAAACATGGACAAACTATAGATGTCTTTGATTAATTAGATTCTAACTGCAGCTCTAAATTGTTTTCATGTATTATTCGAGTGGCACGTTTTTCTCTACAAGCCGACAAATTGCCGATTTCCAAGTAAAAAGCCACTTATGTAATCAGTTTTTTGTTTATTTAAAAGTAGTTCATAGTTCATAGTTCTTTATTTGCCATAAATTGTATGTGTACATTAGGTTAAATATATACAATGTTTAATAAGTTTCAATACAATTTTAACGTTTTGGTGTAGCAACTGGAGATTTCACAAATAATCTTAACGTATAAAATTCGATTCTGCGTAATAATTAATATTCACTCGTGACTCAAGTTATACTCGTATAGGTACGGACAAAGTTCAATGAGATACTTTTTTAGAGAAACCAAGAATTTAGTATCTGGCAAGGACTTAATCGAAACCGGTAAAGCGTTGTAAACCTTGGCAGCGACATATCGTAGTAGACAGATGGAAGTAGGTAGGTGTTTATTTAAAAATACCCATTTAGGAGCAGTTTAGCAGGCTCACTGTTGTAACTCGAATAATTCAAATGAGTGAGTGCGCTGTGCAAATTCAATAGCAGCGTTTCCACTCCATATTTCTTAAGCACAAAAAATACCTTCTTATGTTTCTTAAACCTACCGCATAACTATAAGTATCGTAGCCATTTACACCAAGTACCTATGTACTACGTACCAATAACTATAGAAGCCGTGGTGGTCTAATGGTTCGACCTGCCGCCTCTCAAGCAGAGGGTTGGGGGTTCGATCCCGGTTCGCACCACTATGTTTCCTGTCTTATGTGCGAAATTCAATTTGAATTTACCACTGAGCTTTTCGGTGAAGAAAAAACCTTGAGGAAACACGCATCTGCGAAGTAATTCGAGGATGTGTGTGTGAAGTCTACATTCGCACAGGGCATCTGAACCCGCGTATATAGGGACTATAGCCCAAACCCTCTCGTGATGAGGGGGCCTGTGCCCAACAGTGGGACGAAAGTAGGCTGTTGTGGTGGTGGCGCATAAACTATGTATGTAAATTCGTATTCCCTAGCCACTGTGCTCGTAAACAGGCAATATCAGGCGGCGCCGCGGGCGACACTAGCTCGCACGTGACCGGAGTGACAAGGCGGTGGATATGTGCTGACGGCGTCGTCAACTTACATTGAAAACACAAGGAATTCTCATTCTTCACTTTATTATCTAGATTTTTGCTGTAAGAATGCACTGGACTTAAATATGGAAGATCCTAGAGTTGGGGCAACTTGATTAACGAGCTTCGAACTGGAGTCTGACTTCTTATTGTTTTATAGCATCGGATGTTTTAGCAATATAAATATGGAAGTACTTAAATGATCAAAACTGAATCTTAATGCAAAATCACGGTGTATACAGACATAAGTGCGTTGGACATTCTAAATACTATTCTATCTAGGTATTCTGACTGTGTAATGCAATGTGTATCGATCGCAGAGTAGAGGTTATTCCAAACGGACTGCGGCGGAGAGAATTGGGTTACATGTTTACAATATATCAACTGCCCTAGTCTAGCAGATTGTATGGAAATTGGAAACGTACCTAATAGGTACGGTGAAGTTACTATTCACTCGTCTGAAATTTCGTGTAAAATGGTTAATGCCGAAATGACCCACACATGTATGTGCATATTATGTTCACGTGATCTATAGGGCTCACAATAATCCGCAGTAGGCACATTATTCAAGTAACTCTTCATTCAAGTTTGCTGTGAATAGATAATTATCATGCCATATTTTTTGTCACCGTCATAAGACGTGTAACGTATGTAGGTATGTGCTATGTCTGTCCAAAATTAGTAAGATTAACTAACTCTAAGACAATCCTCAAGTACCTACTTAGATAGGTATGCAAGTTTACCAACCAGTCATGAAATGTACCTAAATATAAACCAACAAAATTTAAAATTCTCATCAACGCGTCTGCCTTCAGCCAGTGACTTCATTCCTCCATTTCTCCATATAGCCGCAGTATTTTTACGAGATTTTCAGTGTGGACCGCCGCCCGCATGCTAATCAACACATGTATTATAGAAGGAAAAGTGACGTGGAATACCGATTTACGAAAAGGAGGCAGGATATAAAAAACTAAAGATGCGACTAGATAGGTATTTCAGTACACGTGCAAGATGGATTTGGACTGGCATAGGTATTTGAGTTCAATTAATATTTATTATTAAAACGCTTTCATCGTTAATTTGTCGGTAAATTGACGGCTCCTCACAGATACAAACCGATTTATGTAAGTACCTAAAGTAAGTTCTTTAATATATGTAGTAATAAGTAATAACCTAGTATAAATATTTCATCAAATATAGATGCTAATTTGTTATTGCGGCCAACAGAAGTACCTAAGCAGATATCTCAAGATCGGTTTGTGCGGCGCATGATGTAGGAAGCCTTTGGTCATCGAAATGATGATGATGATGAATTAGATTTTTAGACCTATTGATAGGTACTTGTGATAACTTTTATAAAATAGGCAAGTAGGTACGCGCGTAATAACTGGAATCACAGGACTGTCTCGCTATTTTTTGCGTTACTGAATCATTCACCATTTTTGCTAGCGTTTCTTGTGTTTCTACAGCTTCAGTCTCGCATTACAGTCCAGAATACTCTCCCAGCCGTTATTTACTGCTGCCACGCACGCGTGGCCGAGGAGTGGCGCGGCCGACTATCTCGCAAGATTAATATTTAAAACGGGAATTGCTTGTACCGAGACAGCAATATTTCACATGGTTTGTGAGAAAAATCGTAGAAAATTGTATTGATAAGCAAGTTGCTGTAAGGATTTTTTCTATTGTTGGAGATGTATTTTTTAGACCGGTATTTGTACCTACTTCAACATCATTAACTTAAGTACTATGGTCATTGCGTTGTATAAAATGGACAACATTGTAAAGAATCCCATCTGCACATATCTGCGAAGTATTTATAGGTGTGTGTGAAATCATACCTATCATGTCATTTTTAATCAAGAACAATACAGTACTGTCCCCAATTAGCACGGAGCCCGTGGAAACTATAGCCCAAAGCCCAAGTCCATCTGATGAAAGGACATCCAGCAGCAGTGAGATTCTGTGTAGATAGACTGTTGTGATGGTACGTGGATGCGCGATGCAACACTTACCTACTTAGGAGACTAGCTTCTGCCCGCGACTTCGTCTGCATGGAATTCGCGTTCGCGCGGGAACTATACGTTTTTTTTCGGGATAAAAAGTAGCCTATGTCCTTTCTCGGGACTCCAACTTCAAAAAAAATCATCAAAATCGGTCCAGTAGTTTTCACGTGATGCGCGGTCAAATAAACAAACAAACAGAAAATAGATAAACAGACAAAAAATCTAAAACTGATGGAATATGTTCTGTTATCGATTCTAAGGATCCTATCCCCAGCCCACTTTTTTTCGAATACCTCCCATGTACTTTCGACCTTCTTTATTATTATTATATGTCTATACATATACGAAGTAAAAAAGAAGATAGATAGGTGTTGGTGTACGTAGGTACACGTACACCAACTACACTTTGTACCTACGCGTGTCTTATATGCGTCAGATTGGTAAACACAGAAAATGTCTAAACTCCCCATATTTAACGTAAACGTAACCTCAACGCTGCAAGTTAACTGTAACTGCTCATTAACCAAACGTATGAGGATCGGGGGTCAATAATGACCTGATTTGGGGCCATTAGCGCCGCGAGAAGTTTCTCCATTAGCACCGCCACCCGGGCGCACCCGGGCATACCCGGCCGAGGATAAATCCACTTGATTTAGCGCTTCAACCGGCCAAATGTCTGTTGTTCTATTAGTTGTTGTGTTGTGTTTTAGCGATTAGGTGTTAAAGTTTAACTTTAATCTCTATCAGTCCAGAGATGACGACAACTTTTTTTTCCTTAGTCTATCAGGAAGATTATTGAAAAGTATTGGACACGTATTTTTTCTTTTTTCACGTAATCAAACTTATACGGAGATATATTGAGTTGAAATGTCGTGTGACGTCACGGTTAGGTACGATTTCTACCTAACGATGACGTAGTTAGCCCCCACTCTCCAACTTGAATGCGTTTTAACTTAGTCATTCTTTGTTAATTTGATAAAACAAAAAATACGTGTCTGATATTTTTTTATTACCTGACTGACGGACTAATTAGAATTTCGATTTCTTCACCCTGCCGTCATCCCTGCGTTCTTGGGTTTAGGTTATAGTTTAGAAAAAGGAGTGGCTAAAGGTCGCGTGACTCCGATGGAAGCACGGAACCGGTCAGTATGGCAAACCTTGTGGAGGCATTTCCAAGCAGTGGAAATTATTCGGCTGAAATGATGATAATAGCTTGAAAATTGTGGAAAGTAACAAATTTTTCAGGCATATCTGGCATTATTCAAATCAAACAGCGTCATTAAGTAAATGAAGAATGTTATGGGTTAATTAACTAACGTATATTAACGCATTGCATTTGATCAGGTTCAACTCGTGAAAGAAAGATACGTAATTTCAGGCAGTTTATACACAAAATAGGAGAGACCCCAGAAAGAGTCATTTCGAAGGGCTACATAGGAAGTGTAAAGGCTAAGGGGCGAGGCTGGGGCCTATGTCCAGCAATGAACCTGTATCTATACGCCTTCCGGAAATTAATATAAGTAGCTTATAATAGCTTACAAAAAGGTTGTAGGTTGAAAATTATACTTCACACTTTAGTTCCATTAATTTTTTTAACTCTTCTCATCGATGTGCTTCAAGTTCTGACATCAAACAAACATTTTGTCATATTGAAGAGGTAATAATGGATATCAAGGGTTTGAGTAGCACTTTTCTTTGAAGACGACATAATTATTATCAATTTCAAGTCGAGATGCAAAAATCAAAGCAAGAACTATAAGCGCCCTCTCGTGAGACAGAAACGAATTACCTTGTCCATTACCAGTGCTGAGCGTAATGCGGCCGGTTGGGAGTCTTTTCGCGCTTACGTGTTTGTGGTTAGAGTGGAGAATTAAATGGCTTTTCGTTGTGGAAGTGAACGTGGGAGTGGTGGTGGTATCATTTTGTGAGATGAAAGGAACAAAGCGAGAGGGTAATCGGCGATGTTCGGCGTTGAGCTGCATTAGACGACTACTACACTGCACTAGAGGAAGCCTAATGGATGGCAGCTCGTAATGGGTTAACTGTCTGCAATGACCGATAGATGGAGCCGTTGAGACTGGCTGGTTTCGGATTTGTCGAGTTAGATGGCGTTAGTTGTCTAACTTCTCTATCTTTCGCAACTCTTAACAAATTGGGGTGAAAAAACAAGGTTTGCAAATCTTTGTTTAAAAACTTAGCCATTTTATGCAGGTAAAAAAATGGAAGTCCCTATTATGCATGGCATAGGTAGGTAACTATTAAAAACATTGAACGGAATGTAAATTAGATCCACTCCACAGAAGTTGCTTCAATTTATTGCGTAGGTATTAACAAACTATACCTAAATATATTTCCATTGAGGAAACATTTGATGAATTCCGATAGAACATTTAATTAGTTATAGTAGTAGCACTTATGTCTCACCAAAGCGTCATAATGTAGGTACCTACATGGGTAGGTACGTATCTAAGTACCTACATGTGTAACTATTTTTATGAAAAATAATTTTCTTTAAATATAGTTACAGTAATGAAACATTTATGCAGGTCTTTATGCGCAATTCACAATAAAAAAATCAGGATGTAATAAAAGATAACCAACATGTGATTAAGTTCCTTATCTAATAATTAAAGAAGTATAAAATGCAAAAAAATGTGTTATGTATAAACTAAAAACAATTACCTGCTTACATAGTCCTAATTAATAAGCGTATTCAGCATGATTATGTTGACATATTAAATTTAAAAAAATCTTAATTAACTATTACGAAATGACGTATCAAACCAAATAAAAACGTACCTAATAAATGACCGGTATATTTAGAAAAGAGTCTAATTAAGCGTGATTCCCAAATACCAAAACACGCTACCTATTCACAAGTAAAACCCCATTCAGCTCCCGACCATTACTTACTAAATAAAACGATAAATAACACTGACTGAGGCGTTATTCCTCATTAAAACGCGCCAGGCGGAACAAAAGTCCACATAGCGCAGGTAAAAACGCCTAAATGCTAAGTACATAATTAATATGTAAGCGGGGCTGAAATCTGCCTTAATCAAGGCTTAGACAATGCGACGCCATCTTGGCGCGCCCCCCTCCCCCGCGCCGCGCTGATGGAATGGCGGTTTTCATACTCCGATATGATTAGTCGGAGGCGTTTTTCTGTTTTTACGCAACTTTTTTTTTAAAGTTGATGTATCGTGTCGGTTGTGTTTTAAGTGATTGGATTCGTGGTGAGATGTTACTGAGAATCGATCGTAAAATAAAACTCAGGTAGATAGTCGAGTTCCGTTTGCTTTATAAATGTAAGGAGGTATCTACTTTATCTACTTACCTATCATTTATTAGGTAGGGTATCATGGCCTTTTCTCTGACTGTACCCGCCTTAACTAACAGCTTAGCCAGTAGCACAGAATATTATTTAGTAGTAAATACTACATAAGACTAACTACATAAGAAGCCGTGGTGGCCTAGGTTCGACCCCGCCTCTCATGCAGAGGATCGGGGGTTCGATTCCGGCTCGCACCTCTAAGTTTACTTATATGCGAAATTCCATTTGAATTGACCACTGTGCTTTTCAGTGAAGGAAAACATCGTGAGGAAACATGCACGTATCTGCGAATTAATTCAAAGATGTGTGTGGAAGTCCCCAATCCGCACTGGGCCCGCGTGGGGACTATAGCCCAAACCCTCTCGTGATGAGAGGAGACCTGTGCCCAGCAGTGGGACGCAAAATAGGCTGTAGTAGTAAATACTACATACAGAATGATCACGGAATCACCCGCCTGAATCTAGCCGGCACGCAACCCAACTCGCCCTCACCGTCATTTGTTTCATCCTTAGATGGAGAGTGAATCATTGGCCCGCGTGTGGTACACACACATTTACAAGTGTACAGACGTCCTCGCACGTAAACATTGACACTTCATTCGAATTGTGTTCGAAATCATGCTTTTATAGGCCGTGTCCGCCGTGTGCCAGTAGGTAATAGCGAGTGTAGAGCTAAAAAGGCTGTATAAGCGCACACTGGCTCCTAATTGTCGCGCAACCAGATTACTCTGTAATTGTTCTAAGCAGAAAACATTCCTCGAATGAAGAGCTTCTCATAAGCCCTCCTAATGCCCCATTCCAACACCAACCTTAACGCCAAACAGCATGAGCTTTTTTCCTACTACCATCAGTACGAATTTTTAGAGCTTTGAGATTACTGGAGATAAAACCTTAAGATGGGATTTTTAAAGTTTAATTTACAGTAGTAGTGTGAACGCTTTCTGGGCTATGGTGAAAAATGAGCAAGACTCGTTGGGATTAAAAATTATCCTTCCTTTGTCTGGAGCTGAGATTTACGCGACACTCTTATTGTTTTTGGGCGAGATTGTAGTGTGCCTAGTTTGTTTTAGGTACCCAGATTGAACTTTGAGATCCTGTTCGAAGGACCAGCGGAAGCTGAAGAGTTAATTGAAGAAAGGTTTTTGAAATTCTAACAGCGGTTTTTATAAAGAAATTAAGTTCAGAAATTAGTACCTACTTATGATAATATTGTTCAAATTGTGCTAATTATAGACCGAGTTCAGTGTCAGGTTAAGTGTGTCGATGGCCATCATAATGTATACTGGTGGTCGACTTGTTAGACCTACATAAACGTTAAATGTTGACCAACTATTGCTCAACATTTTCAATTAAATACTATTTACTTTTCGTGATAATTTATGACTTATGAAACATCGTATATAGCCACTAGAATGTGAAATTGTATAATAAACGCTGCTGAAAAGTTTCCACGATAGCAAGTAACTTCAACATTTTCGGTTTCGGGTGTGGCATCCCAGGTCTTATTTGACGAGAAGTGACCTTAAGTAAGTAGGTAAACTAACTTTCTTGTCATACTTATGCGTTCACTCATTATTTTAATCGTCATGCTTAATATCCAGTAAGCACGTAACTGAGAAAGTAGTTATTTCACAAAAATATATGTACATTTTACAAAGCAACGGTCAACATTTAAGCGCTCCACAAATATAAACCAGCAGGCCAGTTAGTTGGGTGTAGTGTATGTTTGTTCGTCTGTATGTGTGACTCACCGGACGGTGGTCTGGAGGGGGGAGGGTGCTACGGGCGCCCCCCACCCGACACTGCGCTCGAGTCTTGAACAAAATTATTACGGTCAGGTCAGAGCGGACAAGAATTTTGGGGAAGAGAGGCCTTGGAGATTTAAATTCAAGAGTTTTGGTGGATTTTTCCAGGGTAAGTAAGAAGGGTTGTAGAAAATCTGATATTTTACAGTCTTTCATGTGCAGAGATTTGGCATTATTTAAAATAATTTTAAGTATTGTACCTATTTCTTAAACTTACTTCCTAATTTTCATCTGTTGCGTTGTGTAATGAACGCTACCTTTACCCAGTACTAAAACCTTTCTATTTTATTTATATTCATTTTCCCAAATTCAAAAATAATTAAGGAATGTAAAAAAGGCTTTCGAGCGGTACCTTCCTAAAAGTTGGCAAAATTTATGGTCCCTCGAAAACGCTTTAAGAAAAAATAACAAATCTGGACAAGGTAAATAAAATAAAACTATAACAAAACACACAACTTACCTGCTTTAAACTAAGTAGCATTTTGGAAGTCTCTGCGAGCTAGAAGGACCAAGATCTTAAAAATATTCGGCGGCGGAGGATGGCGGACAGTTCTTTCAAAATCACTTAAAGTTAATATCGACTTTACAAAAAGAAGCATTTTCCCATAGGATCATTTTGGTTCCATGATTCCTTATTATACTGCTCGTCTCTTCACCCAACATTTGACTTTTTAGAATGAAACAAGTGAGCATCACTAGTTATGGAACTTTCTCGAACAAAACAAGCGAACATCTTCAACCGACACCTACTCTATAATAGACCAGGTCTTTCTATAGCAAAAAAAATGCCTGTCGCCCGCCACCATTTTCAGACGCCTCTTGAACCGATCCCACCGCCCCCCGCCCCGTGTAAAGTCAAAATGGCCTCACCGAACTCACCAAGTAGCCACGGCGCGACCTGGTCGTTCTCCTTGGCGGACTTGAGGATGGTGTCGGGCAGCGGCAGCGAGTGCCGCACCATGGCTCCGTAGAGCCCGTACTCGGCCATGATGGTGGACCGGCCCCAGCACTTCTCCGTTTTACGCCACTTCGCGCGCCGGTTTTGGAACCAGACCTGGAAAGAAGAGATTCATGTACTCTTTGCTGTAAAATAGGCTCGTTGCGTTTTTCCTGCTACAGCCCTAACATGGAGGGGTGATGGAGGGCAATGGAAAGGGCTATGTTCGGGGTTTCTTTGCGTGATATAATCAGAAATGAGGATGTAGAACTAGGGTCACCCACATAGCCCGAAGAATTGCGAGTCACATGTGAGTGGGCGGGGCACATTCCTCGCAGGACTGATGGCCGGTGGGGCCAGAAAGCGGCGTCCGCGAGCTGGGAGACGAGCTGTCGGTAGACCTCCAATAAGATGGAGCAACGACCTTGTGAAGGTCGCGGGAAATCACTGGAAGCGTTAACACAGGTCAGAGTGGCGAGCCTCGGGGGAGGCCTATGTCCAACAGTGGACGTCTTTAGGCGATGATGAGGAGTCTTCAACATAGAATCAAGTACGTACCTACTTAAAACAAACTATATTAGAACCTGTACCTACCGAATCTCCCAACGCTCACTTTCATTTTTGCAAATGAGGTTTAAAATGAAGTTGTGAAGCTTTCAGACTTCTTTCAGAGACTGGCGACGCGACGCGACGCCTGGAGCGTGAGGCGGCGCGTCGAGCGACAACATTAAATATGTGTCTATATATGCCAGTGTTTACGGAGTAACGTTGTCTCGTGCGAGTCGCGCATATTAAAATTGTACAAATTAAGTGTCGAAATCATAAACTTTCCATCTTTTAGTGAGCTAAAACTACACATAGCTAAATAAGTACCCATGATGATATTTTACGAAACTTAAAACAAAATTTCAACTCCCCAGAGCGCAAACAGTTCTCATTGCGGCGGGATTGGCGCATAGAAAACAAACCAATTACGCGAACAAAACGTAACTAAATTAAATTTTCAAATTCGGAGCGCGCTAGGGTTGCCGCTGACGAGTTGCGTTTGGGTCATGCACGGATTATGCTATCTATTAACAGTATGGGTTAAAGTTAACATTTTGTATTTTAATATGACGTTGCTGATACAAAAGCTGCCAGTTGCTGGTAAGGTGTACTTAGCACTTTAATCTTTTATACGTATACCATCTTATGTACTACCTTTCATAAATAAAGATTGGTTTGATTTGATTTGATGTAAAAGATTGAGTTAAGTAGGTAAAAAAGTAAGAGTTTTGTCGTATTTTGAAAATGACGAGCCTGATTTCGATTATTTTTATCTGATCTGACATTCGAAACTAATTTAACTAAGTACTTATTATCTACATCTTCATATTTTACCTATTTTACATTTACCTATAATATGCGAGTGAGTTAGACTACAATATTATTACTTATGAAACTATTTGGATTAATATACTTTGAATTTCAGTTATTATGAAAAAGAGTTAATACTTATTATCAGTTTCAATAAAAAATTGTGAAAGAATATCATTACTTTGGGTAATTCAATATATACGCTTCAAAATATAAGACCTACGTTCTGTTAAAATTACAATGAAACACAAACACAGATGTCTTAACACGCCTCGCCAACCCTACGCCGCTTGAAACAGTTAATTTCTAATTAAATCCGTTAATTAAGCGCGATCCGCTGCAAATTAATACCCGGTACTGGCGCTACCTGCGCTACCTGCGCTACCTGCTACCGCAGGTACTCCTGCAATTATATTATGGCGGTCGCTAACCCGGCCCGTGGAGCGTAGAACGATCTAGGATTCATTTTAATTGATAGTTAGGTACTTAGAATAGATAGAATGTCAAATATGTAACCTTCTGCCCGCGACTTCGTCCGCGTGAAACTCGGTATTTTTCTGGGATAAAAAGTAATATTATAGGTTTCCCCAAGAGTCGATGCATCTCCATATTATAACAAAAATGTCATCTATGTAAATCGGTCTAGCGCTTTAATAATAAATAAATAAAATAAAAATCATTTATTTCTGACTATGGTCCATAGATTTTAGTTACATGGAGGTAGTCTTCAAATTAGTGTTAGTACAAGTAAGCAATACATAATAAAACATGAAGATAAAAATGAAGCTTAATGAAACTCCACCCACCTCTGTGGCATAGGCGAGTTTTAAGCATGAAGAAGTAACATAGAGACAGTTAGAGTTACTTTATCTGATAAACATATTTTTAGTATTTATAAAAAGGGATTCGGTGATAAATTCTTTCAACTGTAAGAATTTGGAAATTTCTAAGGTCCGCTTTAAGGTTAGATTAATTTCCAAAAGTGTCTATGATTAATGCCGTAAGTATAGCCTATAGCTTAGTTCCACTAGACCTGCCATGCGCGAGGGAGGACTATTATAGCCCTGTGTCCAGTAGTGGCATAGAAGAAGCAAGGTAAACCTTATAATGACAACCTTTAAACAAATCAGCGTATGCCCGAAATAAGTGTTAAATGCGATAATAGATGTCACTGCCTAGGTAGCCTGCATACAAATTTGAACTCCATGTGCTACAGATGTGTTCTAGATGGCGCTGTACAGGCGAAGTATAACATTTTGAAGCTCCCTGGCTATTTCCGATGTACGGCGTACTAATGTAAGGAGATTGACAGTCTTATGTAATTACATTGTCTTCCATTTTCCTTATTTGTGAAACGATACGATTACAGTTAAGCTGTTATTACAGCTTGCTCGAGTGGCAAATCGCATCCGATTCAGTTAACTATTATATTGCTCTTTCTTCTCGAAATAATATGATATATTTAGTAATAGGTAGGTGCATAGACATCGGGGAAAATTTTATGTATAGCATCACAATATCTAATTAACTCATATATTTTATAGGTATTACAAAGATAATTTTGTACACTTAAATCTGGTTTGTGACACATTTGTGCTACTTTAATGATTACCCCTGAGACCTGACACTTCACAAAACCGATTGTAAGTGCCAAGTTAAAGTAACGTTTTTATTTCACTTTTCTCCACCTCTATAAAAATAGAATATGTACTCACGTGCACAATGTTTCTATTCCCACCCTAACCCTATTATTTTGCAAGTGGGTGTAAGCTTCGGCACCGGACTAGCGCCCGGCAACGCGGCCGTCCGGTAATCCACCGGATTGTTCGTATTATTGGACTAGTGGTTAAGTGCGGATCAATTAACTTATCGGGTATTGGGGGTTTTTGATTTGAACATTTTCATCATGTGAAAATTTAGAAGTTTTGGTCCGGTTACGTTACTTACAAACAATGTAGATACTGTAGTTGTGGGCTTAGCTTAGCTAGGTGTAGGGATAAGTATCCTCCCTCTTTCCCCCCACAGGTAGATACTTGTATAAAAAGTGCTAACCACAGAAATTGCAAAACTAATAAAGCAATCAACCTCTGCATAATCCTATAATCGGCCAAAACGCCCTGGAATTAAGAACATCTAGGTGTGAAGTCAAGTAAATCAGACAAAGGGTCCCCTAATTTGTCCAGCGCAGCCCCGGGGCTCGGGCGCGGCGTTATTGATTAGAACTGGTCCGGTACTGACGCTAATTGCGGGAGATTAAGGCACAGCAGCACCCCATACACCTAGCTTTATGAGGTTTATGAGCTTAGCCTTGATAACTGACAATGGTAAGGTAGCCCTGCGGGCGTAAAGTAAACTTAGACTTCAAGTCAGCCTTGTGGTTGGGCCTACCACTGTCATGCCTGTCATGTTCAGGGGTTTAAGTCTCACACCTCTAAATAATACTTAAAACTATTGAACTTTCCGGTGACGTAAACTGTCAGCTGTGAGGAAAACTATACCAGACATTAATATGCACTCTTATCAGGAGACGAGGCTTGGGAGTGGCACGTAACAGTAAAAGACTGTAGATATTGTGATAGTGACAGTGACAGATATCTTCAGGTAACATATAGTACAATTGGGTGCCGTGACCGGGACAAACTGCCAAATATTCGCACCCTTTAGCCCCGTCCTAATTACCGGAACGTAATTGTTAATTTGGAGCCAGCGAAATGGCGGTCGACGATTTATCGCATGTATGTAATACGTGGTACAAACAAAACGACCTAGCTCCACATATCAGAAAAGCCAATTTAACCCAAAATAACTTTAATGCAAAGCTAAATTTAGGATGAAGCAGTGTTAAGTGAAGTCTGTGTGGGTTCGCGTAGATATGTTGTGCTTAGAACATTCATTAGAGTTTAAATGTTGCGTTAAGACAAAGCGTTCAAATATTTGTAGTGGTAGATTTGTAGTGTAGGTAGATATTATCTATTTTACTTGAAACTATCATTATTATTATAACAGACAAATAAATATGTACCTAAATTGTTGTAAATTTAGTGGGCCTAGTCTCAAACTCTTCCGCGATAAGAGCAGTGGGACGTAGTAGAATTTTCTGTTTTTTGATGGGAGCGTTGTGTGCTGTGGACCAAATTTTTATACGTAGTTTTTATATTTTCACAGTTCATTTTATATTCAAATTCAATCATTTATTCAGCAAATTGGCCACATAGGGGCACTTTTACACGTCAGATAAAGAATTTACCAGCGCTTCCTAGACCCATTGCTTGAGAAGAAGCGAAGCAACAAACTCGAGCAGAAGGTTTTTTTTTCAAAATTTCCACATAGTTACAAAATTTACATTACATGTATAAAACATACATATGGTACGTACTAAAATTACATTGAAGGGATGAATAGTCCCTAACTTAAATTTAAATCTAAGATCTTAGAGACGTATAGTCTCCAAGGGTCCAGAAAAATAATACTATGGCCTCCATTGTCAAATAAATATAAATTCCATAGATGTCGACAGTCTCCAAATGTCAATAAATAATGAAATACATCATATATAAAAGAGTTCATTAATACATGTCAATAAGAACATGATGAGGTCTATTTACATTTTTTTAGGAATGCGTGCAGCGTGTCTTTCAAGCTCACAACACTTCTAATTTATCACTTTGAACATTTTCAGTCTCAACACGCACGCCATAATCAGTTAATTAAACACATACCTCCATGAAGGGTCTTCGCGATTTATTAGCACTGCCATATATGCTCACCTCACCAACACAACTTGACCTCTTTTAGTCTTACTGCGTAGTTCTACCGCGGGTCAACCTCCACTGGCTGTGTAAGGGTTCGACACCAGTGCAACATGCCCTCTACTAACTTTACTCTTCAGTTCAATCGCGGGTCTAGTTTAACTGGCCATGGTACTCAATTTGGTGGTATGTTGGAAGCAGCGGTGGAATTTGGTAATTAACAGTCGGATGGGTGTAATTTTCTTCACGTAGATATTTATCTATTAAACAATATAGATTAATGTTGGAGTTGTTTTGATTATTTTGAGTCATTTTGAGTCATTTTATTTTATAATTACTGCTCGTTCTATGAATGAACATCAATCGCTACGTGTCAAGTGTAGTATAAAAAGATAGTACATTTACTCGTATTACTAGAAAATAAGTTGTATTGACGGAAAAAAGGCGTGTGCAAGGCTATAAAAAATCAAACAGCACAGCATCAAAATAGTTTTAGCAAAATGAACACCACTCTTAATGACAACTTGCATTAGGTAATAGGGTAGCCAAATTCATGAGCATTCTCACACGCGTCCTGGGTCGCGAAGGGTAACTAATGCAACTCATCAATAACTCGTCTCACAGCTCTATTAATATTAACACTGCGCTAATCTGTTCGACACCCCGCGCGCGCGCACGCGTTTAGGGCTGCCGGCCAATAAAAGTGTCACAATAATAATAAAGAATGGATAAATAATTCAATTGTCTGGTATGAATTAATGATGACCGGTATCATGTTTCTCGTTTTATAGGCGAAATTTTAAATGTGTTTACCTAACGATAGCCATATTACTTAACATTGTATTTTAGTGTAATAATGAAAGCGACATAATTTGTATGTTAGCATTTGTGTGGTGAATATTAAAACTTATTAAGGCCGTTCCCTGACCCAGCATCGTCAAATTGCTCATGTAAGATGTTCTAAGAAATGGTAAAAGTTAAAAATATGAAAAAAAAACATATGTTATATTTGATTCTATCATCCTTACATTGACAGCTTTCGTTACACGTTTCACGAAACTTCGCTCGATACAATTTAATTCCAAAGTAAACTCTGACTCGGACCTTTAATCCAACTTTACTCCAGTTTATTATATCAAACAGTGTAAAACTAAATATAACAGAAAAAGTATCCATAATATATGCATACATTGACAGTTTTATAAATGCCATGTTTTTAGACGGTATTTTTATAGAAATTAAAACGCGATAAATAAATACTAACTAAATCGGGTGTTCTGTGCGTAGCGCTTTCTCTGTCACTCGTTGCACGAATGACAGTGATGGCTGATCTGGGTATAGGAACGGCCTTAATAAAGTGAAATACGACAACGCTGCGAAATATCATATTCCAAAATTCTTCTTTTTTAATTAAATTACTTAAATGATTCGGTGTAATTTCTTTGAATAGATATAATGACATTGATGAACTCAGGTAACGCTATTTATTTCGATAAAAAAATGTTAAAAAAAGACGTTATTCGTAATCTAAAATTATCACACTTGTTTAATTCAAGTTCAGTTTTATCACATATCGACATTCGATACATGGCACGGCCATTCTGATCCCGCCCGCGCGCCCCGCGCTTAGCGTGACATTCGCAATCAGGTGCTAAGTGAATGAGGTCCCTCGAGGCCCTGTCCCCCGGGCCCCCGCCCCAGGCCCCAGGGGCTATCAGCTCTATCCGCGCCAATTGATTGTTTACACCCGTTACTCGATTAATTGAATTGTTAACTCGGTAAGTGTTGCAAAGTTCGTTACCGATCGGCGGCATGTTGACACGGGGAACTAGACTCGACTCAATAGAATCTATTCTGTTTTGTAATTGTGTATTTTGGCTAGTAGGTATATTGTGTAGGTAAGGGTTAATTTTCAATTTTTATCTTTAGGGAAAAAGCAAGCAATTATAAGGAGTCAAAACCTCAGGTTCATGATAGAATGATTTTGATTGTGGTTGGATCTTAATAATCACAACCTTAAGAAATTATGTTACTTATCTTTTGATTGAGGTGTAAAGGTAAAGGATGTTGTGGTGTGGCACTCACAGCTCCATGAATACTTCCTCCATTGCGTACACACCATTCACACAATCATCAACGAATCCCTTCCAACAAAACGATTCGAATGGCGTTCTACCCATTCTCAATTCAGAACTCAGGCCAGCATCTAAAACACAGGCTTAAATAAGGCACAAAGGCGTTATTTACGCGGTGCATAATTTCATTTCTTCGGTATTCGAACGAGGTGGGGCGTGTCGACCAATCAGGTGCAGGCACGGGCTAAATGGAGTAGCGATTGTGAGTCTGTTCCCAATTTGGCGGCAATTTACCGCACAATGACGTCACCGGCGGGCCTTAACAGGTTATTATTCAATTTAGGGACGTAATGCGCGGTTCGGGCGCCGAGCGACAACTTAACCGTCGATTTCGGTAATTGGTTTGTATCGGCGGGACGATTGGCGCACAAAGGCCGTGTCGGGGACATTCTTGCGTGATTACACGTTCTGACCGGCTGCTTAATTAATTGGAACAGCTATCAACTGTGTCCTGTGCTATAACAGTTATAAATGATTAACTAGAATCAAAAGAAGCTATTCACTCACACTTTATTCAAGTATTAAGACTTTTTCGAACACGTTTAAGAGCCATCAAACATTTTAAAGGACTTGCCTTTTTCGGTTGTTCCAGTAGGTATTTTAATAAATTATCTACAAGTCAAATGAAGGTCTCGTCCAGGGTAATGAAAAAGAAGGAACCATCGAAATCACATTCATAACCAAAACACTTTTAAAGTAGAAAAATCTTTGTAAAATCATACCTAATAGTTCTAGTAAACATAGGTATATCACTTTGAAACAAGATGTCATGAAATTGAAGTAGGAACCCAAGTAGCCTGCGAGGGTAAACAAAATCAATACAGTTTCCAGCTCCGCGCGGCTCCAGCCCTCCAGCCCGGTTTACCGGGATACAAGGAATTAATTCTTTAATATAAGAGGGTTATTTATAAGCCCCTAAATTGAAATTGGAATATACATGCTAAAAGATAGAAAATCTATAAAGATTTCGAAGATATTGCCAATTTAATTTGTCGCTTTGGTCATGAAAAGATTGAAGCGGATTAGTAATATGAATTTACTAGCTTCTGCCCGCGACTTCGCCCGCGTGGAATTCGGTTATCGCGTTCCCGCGGGAACTATACGTTTTTCCAGGATAAAAAGTAGCCTATGTGTTATTCTGATCTATAAGCTACATTACTGTAAAGTTTCATTAAAATCCGTTTAGTAGTTTTTGCGTGAAAGAGGAACAAACATCCATCCATACATCCATCCAAACAAACTTTCGCCTTTATAATATTAGTAAGGAAGTAAGGATAAGGATAAGGATTTTACGGTACTGTCAAAGTGAATGTAGCCAACCCCCGTTACATGAAAATGTAAAATTTCTAAAAGTGAATTTGAACTTAGTACCTACCACGACGTAGAATGAATCGAAGTAGTAAAGCTGTATCTGCATTCTGCAATCAGAACTGTATGTTTGAGGGAAGGTCGGTGAATCGAATTCTCGAGAAGATTTAGTCGTCGGTGTATTAAACAACGAGAAAGAAAGAGTCTTACTCAAATAATCGAAATGAGAAGTTACAGTTTTTTAGAATGAACATAATTAGCATCATTAAAGTAAACACAGCTTAATTAACCAGCGCGTTATTATATTTACTCGAAAAACAAGCCTAATAAAATAACGAGCAAGTAAAAAACGGCCACTGAAAAGGCTCCAATTTGGTACAAAAAGTGTGTTTGTGCAAGTCACGCCGCTAACAAACGTAGTTATCGGTTAATACAAATATGGTGTTATTAGAACTGGAGAATTGAGGCGACTTCCGACAGGGCGGGAAAATAAACACGACTGTCGCGCCAAATTACATACGGCCCGCCACGGGGCGAGCGACGGGCGGGCGCGACGGCGGAGGCGGGAGCGGGCGCAGAGGCGACGATAAAAGGATATCTACTGACTGGAGGACAGAGGGTACTGACGGTAATTCAGACATTTTAAACAAGAAAAATAAAAGTAAAAAGTTATTATATTGATAATCGTTCATCTTTAAATATATTGTGCATTATATATCTACATGGTAGTGCTCCTGCCAAGTCAAGTGAATACAAACAATCGTCGTTCTGTTGTGATGTGGTAAACTTTGTTAAAAGTGGCGTGATGTGACCTTGAAGGTGACTAACGCTCTGCCTAACCCGCAAGAGAACATAGGCGTGATGATATGTATGTATGTTGTGATGTGTATCAAAACTTGCTGTAAAAATGACCTAAATATTTTCAGAAAAAATATGCCGTCATTATTGGGCCAATAAGCGGTTTCTGTCGCTCATGAAATCGCTATTTTTTCTGTCCTGGGGCACATCGACAGCTGCGCTAACTAGGCAACTAGCAGCCGTGAATAGGCGATTTCTGGCAATCGACGGACGTAATTGCTGCAATAGCAGCTATACAACCTCTATACGTCCTATATTGGACAGTTACACAGCCTGTAAACGTCAGAATGACCAGGCACCAACAGGATGTTACAAACTTAATTGGTGGATACAAAAGGGATGTAATGTTTAGCTGTAAATTGATTATGTAATAGTATGTAAGACTGTAGAGGATAATTGATGTTGTTTTATAAGATCTTGTAATTTTATTTGAGAGTTTCATTTGATTAAAGATTAAACAAACAAAACTATTATTCAATGGATTTTAAATACATACTTACTACAAAATACTATAAGTAGGTAGGTGCCTGTATTTTAGGGTAGATATATAACGCATGTTTGTCTTAAAATCCTCTTGTAGAATGACAGATCTCAAAGAGTCTAGCATATTTTTTAATTACACGATATCCTGCATTATAATACGATAGCACAGGCCAGTAGTTACACGGCTCAATATGATTAATAAGGATTATGGCGTGCGCGGCCGCATGTCTGATTTTAATGAATTAATTTATTTCGTCCTTTGATGATAAATAGAAGATGTCTGGATTTGTATTTGTGAAGTAAGGGATTTGGGAGGGTGTATACATACACACCAACTGTAGGGAGGTATCTAACTTTGTATTTACTGTTGCTATTGACTTCTATCTTGCTCGCCTGATGGAAAGCAGATCACTGGATAAATGCGTGCCTTCACGGTTGCGTAGAAGATACTGACGATCTTGCGTGTGTCTACATATTTTTTGCACGCTTTTTGACTTTTAACGTGACATAGTTTACCTTAGGTTACTCTTAAAGATCTTATAATAGGATAAGATACAAGACTAGTCTTAATAACTGAAGAAAAAAAACAGTGTACATAAGCAGTGAAATAAGTGAAAAGAAGTTAAATTACAGCTATCCGTAGCCTAAACGAGGCGTTCTGTGGGTATTGTAACCAGACCTCAGAGAGGATTTCCCAGGAAAAAATGCTTATCACCAAGGGACACGGCTAGTTAATAATAAATGTAAGTAAGTACGTAGTCCCCAAACGCGGCGTGTCCGACGTCTTCAGCTGTCAGGAATGCGGGCGCAGCACTTGTGCCCACACGACGCGCAATATTGGACTAATTCCTGCTTTGCTTCTATTTGATGAGCCTGGTTCTGTTTGAGCGAGGATGAGCCTCAAGGTTTATTGTTTGTAATAAGAAGAAAGCTCTATAGGATTTTTGGTCTCCTAAAAGTGTCATTTATGACTAGAATAACTGCTTTATTGAAATATCGAAATTAACGCCTTCAATATGCTAAACTTTAGTAGACATCCCTGATGTAGCCATGACAAGACATGAAGGGGATACACGTACGTTACTCAAAAATATCTAACTTGCCCTTTGTATATGAAGTACCTACCTACTTTTTTCAATTTTTTTTTATTTCGATGGTATAGGCAAACGAGCGCACAGCCCACCTGATGGTAAGTGGTCACTGCGGCCCATGGACACCGAAATCCTATGATCCCATTAAGAAACCATAAGACCTCGAATGCGTTGCCTACCCTGAGGCCTAAGATGGAATGCCTCTGTGCCAGAAATTTCACCGGCTGCCTTAACCGCCTACCGGAACACAACAGTGCGAGCACTGCTATTTGGCGGCAGGTTAGCGGGGAAAGACGGTGGTACATCCCCGGACGGACCTAGCACCAGGCCCTACCACTACCAAAACTACTACTTAGATCTGTATAGCTAATCCAATCTAAGTATTTCAGGAAGAAATAGCACCTGGTTAATACTTAGGCACAGGCGGACACAATTCGAATGAAACGACAATGTTTGCTTGCGAGGTCGTCTGTGTGCGTGCGAGGACGTCTGTACACTTGTAAATGTGTGTGTACCAGTACGCGGGCCATCAATTAATTCTCCATCTCCGGATGAAACAAATGACGGTAAGGGCGAGTTGGGCGCGAATTGCGCGCCGGCTAGATTCAGGTGGGTGATTGCGTGGCCATTCTGTACGTAGTACTATTGAATATTCTGTGACTTAGGTAATTGTACGATCGACGTCAAAGAGATGCTGGCAATTTTCACCCTATTCCGTTGTATTAAAATGCAAAACTTTTTTTAAAATGCAATGAGTAGGCCAAGGAGTTGTAATGGTACCTAATGGTAGAAGCTGATTTTGCCACATGGACACAATAAGAAGATCTCGTATGGTACCAACTCTGAGGGCTAAGATGGAAGGCCTCTGTACCAGTAATGTCACCATTTTAATTATTTATACTGTAAATATCTCCTTATAACGTGGTTTGTAAGTACACCGTCAAACTTTCAATTCTAAGGGTTATGTTATCCCCATCCCACTGCCTACACTGCAGCATGTAGGTAACCTAGGTAACTGCAGTTTTTATTATGCGCACGCCGTGACCACTTACCCTGCGCAAGAGTGTGACGATATTGCTGCACCATTGTCGGCCATCTTGAATTGCTGACAACTGACTTCCGCGCCCGATTCAAATTATCTGAATAGTTGTAACGGTTCGCGTGCGAAAATGCTTTTCAAAATTACAAAGGAAATGCAGTAAAATTGCATTTACTGTTATGGGTATGGGTATTATACGCAGGTAGTATAATTTTTCATGCCGTTTCTCATGAAGGGGGTAGAGAGAGAGAGAGTTCGATAGAGCATGGCATGTCATGTCTGACGGTTTACAGTTTGCGAAGTTTCCTGGTCTCACTAAAACGCACGGAACTATAGCTTACTCAACTCTCTTGAGATAAGAGTGGCGCTGTGACAAGGAGAGGGATGTCCCTAATAGTATATTGTGGTGTTACTCGTAGGTACAGCTCGGGAAAACATCGCCAGAAAATCTGTTGAGTGATGTGTAAAGTACCCAATAAATCCGCACTAGTCTTTCTTGGTAACTGAAGCCCAAGGTTCCAAACGTGTGAAAATAGGTGATGAGAGGAGTATCCAAACGTTAGATTGATTTTATCTTGTTCGTTTCTTTTTCTCTAAGAATTATTATTCAAAGTTGATAGGTACGTATGAAAATACATTCGAACTACACACCTAACTAGGTAATCACACGTAAGCAAATATTGGTCGAAGCGATCGAGCCCCAAATAACACTTGATTCCATACCGGGCCACACACAATTCCCCGAACTTGGCTCGCCCACTCCACGGCACACTAATAAATTACGAATTTATTTTCTTACAAAATAAAACTTGACATTTCGAGATGCATCCCCTGTCACTTATGTGCAACAACGGCCGCAGGAAGGTTACCGTGACCTGTTCACGCGTCAGATCTTATATCTTTGGGAGAGGGTGTGGATTTGAATGGGCCATTGTAGGAGGACAGCACGGTTAAGTTGGTCATTGTTGAGAGAGCCACACGCTCATTAGTGTCTTGTAGATACAAATAATGGAGGTCGGTTATTGTTGGAATAGTACAACAATATTAAAATAATAAGGCATAATAAGGGCCTTTGTGGCCGCGGAGTGTGAACGCGGGCCATAATAGGACGCTCGAGTATTTAATAATAGATTTAATAAGATGTGTGAAATTGTGTGATAAGTGATGTCGGGCTAGATAAACACTCCGCGGCAACAGCCGAGATGACGATGTTAATTTTAAGAATGCCTGGCGACACGGCCGTTTGTGGCCACATTGAAGAAAGATATTCGGTTTGGATTTCGTGGAAACATCAAGCAGCTTTCATTGAAATACCTACTAGTTTTTTTGCAGTTTTTTTTCAATAGATAGGCAAGTTTTGGACTTGCACGCAGGTGTAATTTCTGGCTAGGTATAAAAAATCAAAACGACACTATTTGACTATGAAATTGATCTAGGTAACACATTTCAAGGTTTGATCCATTTATTACCCGCATGTCTGAATTCTGGCAATTCCCTAAAAACAATTCAGAGGTAGGTAACTCAAGATTAAGGTCACTGTCTAAGTGAACAGTTGTTTAAATCAGTATTTGTGTAAAATGATTGTAGAAATACAATTACGCAGCGATTCCGGGTAGGCGCCGGACGCGTGCGCATCTGAACAAACACGCCGAGCGATGTTTAATTGGCCACCTACGACTGGGGCACTGGGAGCCCTAACCTAACAGCATAGAGAAATGATACAAAGAGAGTGGCAGAGGCTATACTGTAGAGCGTGCTCCGAAACCCGGGTTAACACTAGATCGACATCTAGCGTCCAGTGGCTGAACCCCGATTACCCAACCGTTTAGCAGTTGCTCCGCTACTTGAAGCTAGATGGCGAGTGTATTTCTAAACAATTTACAACTAATATTATAACTAGAAAACTCTTTTTTAAAATCCTCTTCTTCTTCGACTTGGGGTTGTAAGTTGTAAACTGTTAAGCAATAAAATATGCTTTGCGTTCGGCTCGCCATCTAGCTTCAAGTAGCGGTAGCAACTGCTAAACGGTTGGGTAATCGGAGTTCAGCCCACTGGACGCTAGATGTCGATCTAGTGTCAACCCGGGTTTCTGAGCACGCGCTACAGTATAGACTCTGCCACTCTTCTTGTATCATTTCTCTATGTTGTCACCAACGCGGCCTATTCCCAGGTGCCGGCAAGTCGTTGTGCGCACCCGCGGCAGGGAGTGCGGCTTACTGGGAATTTAAATTTGCACTACGGACTAAGTTATTCCCATTTTTTTGCACTGGGTGCAGACACCTGGGAATATTTAGCCCTATCAGCGCTAACTCTTAGGTGACTATAGTCTGCAAGTCTCCATGTCATCACAATGTTCCACACGCATAATTAAATAGGTTCGCATATTATGTTATACATATTATACCCACGTTGTCCTTAGCTACCGATAGTTTTCAGAGCCAAAGTGGCAGGTCAAACCTTTAAACTAGCGCAGCTTTTTTGAAACGTCTTGTTATTTATTCTCGAAGTGCATTTGCGATCGCAACCAAGCCCTCTCGAGCAGACCGAGGGCGCCGAACCCAAGCATTTGTTTACTCGAACGGAAGGACCGATTTGCACGAGATGTGGACTTAGTAGCCGGGAGATACTTTAAGACCTGCATTTAGTTTATGTTAATTTTGTTTGTTCTAAGTAATAGTCTATTAGAAGTAACCTAGGTATATCGCAGGCTCTTGTGTAGGGATAAAAAGCAAATTTTATAACAATCTGTTCAGTCTGTTTACACACAGACCCCGCACATTCACGCAGACAAACTCACGTAGCTATATTAAATACATTCAGTAAGTAGTAAGTAAGTACTTATAAGCATCAATAAACTTCATTGAATTTGTTAAAAAGTCAATAAAAGCAGAATTGTTTTGCCTTGGTTTACAAACGAACACAGAAGGCCGTCTGAAGAGCTGATATTCTCTGTGGCCCATGAACTTAAGAATGATAAAAAACAAGATCACGCATGCGTTTCCAACCATGAGGAGTGATATTGAATGCCTCATGCCATGCTGGTAATTACTCCTTTACTCCTTTCAGGAACACACCCGTGCGAGCGCTGCTGTTTTGGCAGGTTAGATTACAAACAGACAGTCCGATTTAAGAAACCTCATTGCTGGACATGATAAGATTGTCTACTTACCAAAAGTGCAAGAATTATATTATTGAACTATTTTCTGCCCGCGTCTTCGTCCGCGTGGAATTCGTTGATAGGATTCCCGCGGGAACTATGCGTACTTTAGTAGCCTATATGTTGACCAGTGTTATATAAAATACCCCCATAGCAATTTTTTGTTGCAATCCGTCCAGTAGTTTTCAAGTTGAATCCGGACCAGACAATTTTTCTAAAAATCGTTATTTTGTGTGCAGTATCGTTTATATAGTCCCCTCGACTTGATAGTTTCTTTTAATTTTCAAGTTTCAGACGCGACTTCTTCTACAGACTTATTATTAGGTAGTAGAAGAATATAAACTGTCTCATTAAGTCTCTTAGCATAATACGGGTACCTATCTAATATATAAAATTCTCGTGTCACAGTGTTTGTTAACCAACTCCTCCGAAACGGTTCGACCGATTCTTATGAATTCAATTCAATTCAATTCAATTTTTATTGCAATCATATGG
Source organism: Aethes cnicana (assembly GCA_963971205.1). Classification (NCBI taxonomy): domain Eukaryota; kingdom Metazoa; phylum Arthropoda; class Insecta; order Lepidoptera; family Tortricidae; genus Aethes; species Aethes cnicana. The sequence continues at coordinate 13,525,876 of OZ020284.1, forward strand.
TTATACAGATGGTCTTATTTCAAAGAGTTTCACATATGATACCCTGTAAGGGCACTACAATTTTTATTATTATTTATATCTATATAAATAGTTCCTATTTTTTGTTAGAATATTATTATAGTACAGTTTAAAATAATGTTTACATTTATGTTAATAGAATTAATGAAAAAAAATGAAATTTGGTGTGTGAGAAAAAAAAGTCTAAGGCGGTACGAAGTCCGCGGGGTCAGCTAGTATATGTATATAATCATGATTATACACGAGCCATTGTTGGCCGAAACGCTTTTATATTCTAAACTTGTTGAGGATTGTGAAAAGTGGCCGTTACCTGAAAAGGCTCGAGCGTCCAATTTGTTGTCCCGGTCAAACAGGCTCGAGACCTACCCGGGTAACCCGGGGCGAGCCGGGACTAGTCGGGGATCTGTTTACAGTGCTATCGAAGGATCGGATTTTTAACCGGCTTTTAAAAATGGCATGGCAACATAGACGTAAATAATATAGACCCGGTCTAACGTACACGTAATATGTCCCCACTTCCACGGTGTCCAATCCAAAGTTCTGTCACCGAGCGTGCGTGACAATAAGCGTTTTTAAAAAAACTTTTTTCGAAACTGTTTCTCAGTACCTATCTAAAAACTCGTCTCGTTGTTGAAAAAATGTGACCCAGCTTTAGTGTCACGATACAAGTTTAACTTTGGATTGGACACCAATGAAGTGGGGAAACATGACTTGTATCTACGTTAGGCCGGGTCCATACGAAGTATTATTTATGTCTATGCATGGCAATGGCATTTTATTTTATGTTTGTATAAAACTTTATTTATGCTAAACATCATCTCCATTTTTCAACTCTGTGAAAATTTATTTCTGGGATAAAACTGATATCATGTCATTGCTGAGGCATCGAACTATGGCCATAGTACATCTAAATCGATTCAACGGTTTCATCATATAAAGGCAACAAACAGACAGAGTTAACTTTGGAGTTTATAGTAGGTAGGCACCTACTACGTCTAGAAATCTGTCAATTACGCTACGCATTCCTCACGATGTTTTCCTTCGCCGGAAAACTCAGTGTTGAATGTGCAATCCTAACAACATAATAGATAATACAGTCAGCAGAAGAAGTAGATAAGCTGTCCAGGTGTTCAAAATGACCTACACACGCCCTTAACGTCTTAAGAATAAGGTCGTGTGTAGGTCATTTTGAACACCTGGACAGCTTATCTACTTCTGCTGCTGACTGTACCATGTAATATATGTACAGTAAAGCGACGATAGCGCCATCTTAGACATAAATCACTTCGGCAAATATGGCAATATCATAAGTCACCCGCCCCGTAGCCGTAAACAAGAAACAAGATAAACAGGCATAAACGACATAAACAGAATAAACAAGGTGAGCGGTAAGCGGATAACTCGATTTGCGCGCTAGTTCTTAAATTTAATGGTCTGGTTAAGTTTGTTTGAGGTTATGGCCTGAAGTTTGTTGGTGGAGTTACGATACCTACCTATTTTGTTTTTAGCATGTTTTAATACTATCATAAAAATCAATTTATCAATTTCTGTTTGCTTTTCACGCTCTACAGTGTATGTAATTAAGTATAGTTTTTTTTCTGTATTTTAGCTGATTATTGACTTGGCCAATTTAAAAATATTTTTACGAGATAATCACAAAACCATTTGCTTCTAAGATTCCGGTGCTTACCTACACGATTCAAATGTAGAATAGGTACTAAAAAAAAATGATTGCGAAAGCTCAGTGTGAGTTAATTACACCTTTATAGCATTGACCTATAATAAGTAATAACATATGGACGAACAGTGCCCAACAGAATATGTCAAAATATATGGAGCAAACTGACATTAGAAAATACGTTCCAATATGCTAATAACGCCTCTTTATGCCCCGTTATAGGCCCCGTCAAACGGGTGCCCGAGCTGTTCGGGCACCCGTTTTGACGGGGCCATTTTTCTCCGGCTGATTGTGAATCCTTACTTATAATAGATCAATGCTTATAGGTATTTTACATTTCGTATTTGAACATACGAGTATGTAGGTAGGTAATGTTATTTTTTTATTTTTTATTTATTTATTTAGTTTTCTTCCTTGAATTATGCCTTTTAGAAATAGTTTCCAGATTACAATGATTGTTAATTACACCCTGCTGTAATAAGTACAGTCGAGTTCTCCAATATATACACACTTTTACACCTTGCTCCTTTGTAATAAGGTCCAAAAGTGATCATATATTACCTAATGAACTCGACTGTACATATAATACGACGCAGAGTCGTGTCGTAAACTCGGATAAAACGAACAGTACGAGTATTAGTTGTAACTCCGCCGGACGTTGTTCGCCGGCCGGATAAACCGGTTATTTATACCCGGTTATTGCTCGTCCGGTTGAGGTGAGCACAGATCGCATTGCGAACTGGGAGCTCCCGGAAGTTGCGCCAAGTGCAAGCTTAGTTGGTATTGATCGGTTTAAGTTTATAAGTAGAGACTTGCCTTTGCTTCTGTCTGTCTGTGGTTATCTATACTTAATCCCAGTAAGATTAGGCAGGTTGAATATTGATAGGTAATAACCTATCTATACTAACATTATAAATGCGAAAGTAACTCTGTCTGTTTTCTCTTCACGCTTAAAAACCGCTGGAATAATTAGATGGAATTTGGTATGGAGATAGTTGGAGTCCCAAGGCAGAAGATAGTTTGAATATAAAATTACTAAGCTGATTTTGACGGTATGACAGTAGGAAGTAGGCACTAGGTAAATATTATGTGTCTTGCGTGAAAATTCACGCGTGAAAAAACTAACACGCACGCTGTGTATATATACTGTGTAATATTGTCTACCACGAATTCAATTTGTAGTTTACCATTCATTCAATTCCTGAATGCAATCAAAGTAGCAATCGAATAAGATTGTAAAGGCATAATTAGTCGATGGCATGTTGCGTTGCTAATCGATTGCCCGCGACGATAGAATGGTGGCAGCCACCCGCGTCGTCGCTACTCGCAAGAACCGTGTGGATTTGTGCTTCGGCCACACGGCGGACACGGCCTATAAAGGCATGATTTCGAACATAATTCGAATGAAGTATCAATGTTTGCGTGCGAGGACGTCTTTACGCTTGTAAATGTGGGTGTACCACTACGCGGGCCAACGATTCACTCACCATCTCCGTATGAAACAAATGACAGTAAGGGCGAGTCGGGCGCGAGTTGCGCGCCGGCTAGATTCAGGCGGGTTATTCCGTGGCCGTTTTGTATGGAGTACTATTAAATATTTTGTGGTTTCGACCCTAATTACTTTCAAACTAAGCAGCCATTTTCTCATTTAGCAATTGACGAATGCCAAAGTTACGAATTGACCTAGAATACGCAAACTCAACTGATACGTTTGTTTAAGTCAAAATTTACACAGTATCTAACTGACAATTTTCATTTTCAAAATTGCCTAAGAATAGCGTCCAATCTTACATTAAATTGAAACTAGATTACTTGAAAACGATTAATTCACATTCAACGTAAAATTTATGGCATTAAAATAGTTCATTATCGTATAATAACCACAGTCAATCAAGCCGCGCGTGACGCCATTGTCGCCATAATGGATTAGGTACACGCCGGCAACTGAGTCAATACACGGTATTATATTAATTAATAATTACTTTGCATAATTTGAACAAAACGCAGCGCCGAAACTGGAGTGCATTATGATGAAGCAACTTTTTAATGAAATATAACTCTTAAAGAGATGTATAGTGTAAAAAATCGAGTGCTGTTATTGAGACGACGTTATAGTGATGAAACGTAGTCGCAATTCCACTAATTACTTAAGGAAATACGCATTATTAGATGTTCCCAGAAAGTTATTATAAAAAAGTCGAGAGTTTTTAAAATAAACAAAACCTCTTACACGGTATAAGTATGGGTTGAATAAGCTTGTACCTAAGTTGGTTTGTGGCTACGATTAGGCAAATAATTTTGTGTGAATATCATTCATCACATCAGCTAAAATGCATCATGTTCCCGATTACAATGTTCGCCATCTCTATTCCCTTCGGCTCGAAAAGAGTTTAGACGCGTATGTTACATTACTTAGGTAGGTATCAGCCAAAGATCGCGGAACACAACGGAGACATAAGGTAAGATGCAAAATATTCGTATTTCGAGCATCTTCGAGAACCTTTTAACCTTGCTTCAAGCCTTTTGTAGAATCCTAACCATATATAGTCATGTGTAACATAAGAAAGTGCCTGTCTAGAGATTACCAGTTTATCTCTGACTGAGTAACCTCTCGACAGGCTTTTTGCACCAACGATTGGCCAGTCATCGAGCCAAATAGATCGCTTGTTTGTTTATTCAAACGATGCCATTAGCTTGCAAGGGAGCGTCGTTTGTCATCGGATTGGGATTGGGACGCTGCGTTAGTGTCGCGCCATTACAGCGCGGCGGCGCGGGCGCATTGATCGCTGGCAAACGGTCCTGTTAGAACAACTTTTAAAAATATATATTACCAGCTTTTCTCCGCAACTTCGTATGCGCAGAAATATTAAAATGAAAAATCCCGTTTTTTCCCGTTCCCGTTGGAATTTCGGGAAATCCTTTCTTAGCGGATGCCTACGTCATAACATCTACCTGCATGCCAAATTTCAGCCCGATCCGTCCAGTGGTTTGGGCTGTGCGTTGATAGATCACTATGTCCTGAGATCTCCTTTGAGTTTTATACCTATTGTTAGTGAGAGCAGTGGACTGTATGACTACTATTGTTTAATATAAAATGAAGACAAGTAGGAGTGAATTAAGAATATAATAAGATTAAGATAATTTATGGAACCTCACTGCTGACAATCAATGCAAAGCAAGACACCTAAACAAACCGTCTCCAGGCGACGGTCAGAATTATATGAAGAGTAAAAAGGCTAACCTAGAGGAGGCGGCACGTCGACCAGTCGCCAACACCTATATATAGATAGATAGATTAAAAAGTATTTTTTTATGTTATTGGCAGGCAAACGAGCACACAGGCCAACTTATGGTAAGCGCTCACTGCGCCCATGGGCACCGAAATCTTATGATATTATTAAGAAACTTTTTTCATTCCTTCTACTCCCCGCTATCTTAAGGAACGTTTTGGTCCTCTAAATTTTTTAGTAAATCTTTTACATTCCAAGCTATTCTGCTTTGGAACTCTCTACCTGTTGACCTTAGGCTAGCTAAATCTCTTTCAGTGTTTAAGAACAAGGTTAAGGAGCATTATTTGTCACTTGTCTGAATATGTACTGCTTTTCTTTTCTTGGATAATGGATTACATATTTTAATTTATTTGGCTGTTATCTATTTATATGTAAGTTTATGTATGTTTATATATAAAAGTATTTAAGTATGTTTATTACTTTTTGTGTTTGTTTCTTCTGCACATCTTAGTACAGAGCACCGCCTACCAACCTAGTTTGTTTTTCTTCATCTCCACTATCCAAAGGTTGTCTGGTAGAGATCGCTATTGAGCGATAAGACCGCCTGCTGTATGCCATACCTTTTTGTGTAATTACATAATGTCTACTGTTCCTTGATTGTGTGGTGTTCAATAAAGTATATTGTATTGTATTGTATTGTAAGAAACCAAAAGATCTCGAATGTGTTGCCCACCCTGAGGCCTAGGATGGAATGCCTCTGTGCCAGTAATTTCACCGGCTGCCTTAACCTCATACCGGAACACAACAGTGCGAGCACTGCTATTTGGCGACAGGTTAACGGGGAAAGAATGTCGTACCACCCCGGACGGACCTAGCACCAGGCCCTACCACCATAAAAGTAACCTGTCTGTTAACTCTTTACGGACTGATTTACATGAAATTGTTATATAATAGATATAGCTCGAGTTCCGGGGAAGGACATTTGCTACTTATTATCTCTGAAAATTAATAGTTCCCGCGGTAACGAACCGAATTCCACGCGGGCATAAGCTATTTGAAAAAATAAATAAACATCATGGGATCATCAATACACAGAGGTACCTAAACGTTCCTTCTAACCAAGAACTTTCAAGCTGTGCGATTTTGGAATGATTTTCGTGAAATGCTTTGGCTACTGCACTGCTCCACACAAGTACCTTAGCCCATTTTCTCGCTTGCCCCTTAGAGTATAAACTGTTATGTGTAACATAACCCGACGTAACCTTCGAAATAGGAATGAATGGATTGGCAGCTGTCGTGAATCGACAATTAAGGGTGAAGGGGAGAAGAGGAAGGAAAGAGTAGGTATATACAATAAATATATTTACAATAAAGGAAAGAAAACCTATTTACAATTATTAAAAAAAAGGTAATGGAATATGGGCGAAGTGGTGAGAAGTGGTGTTATGAAGAGCGGTGTGGAGGTAAGTAAAGTTGAGTCAGGGTGTGGGACGAGTGAAGGATGATGTGAAGGTTGAAGGAGCTCGGGGTGGAGAATGATTCAGCAGCACGGCGTAGCAGAAGGGCGGCACAGGATATTGGTGAGTCGGAATCAGGAACAGCGACACAGGTCTTTACTGGACGGTGGAGGTGTGCAGGGTCAGAGCGACGCTTCGAGGTTCAGTTGGTGGCTGGCACGGGGTAGTACTGCTGAAGGGTGGATCAGCGTAGTGGTGACGTCGTAGTGGACCGTCTCTGGATGGTAGTGTGATGCTACAGGCTCGGTACACGTAAAGAGCGGCACGGGTGATAGTACAGCGGGTAAAACGTCAGAAGAGATGGAGCGAATGGCTATCACCACGTAGAAGGTGAGTCTTTGTACGGATATTTAAAGTTGTCCGCACACCAACTTGAAGAACTTTGTGCGGATAGATTTTAGAGTCGTCCGCACACCAACTCAGAGATGAAGTAAATTATTAAGTTAGCACTGCCAAAAGATTGCCAGAGGCTTTGGGCCTTTTTGCAGGGTCCTGGGGCTGGTCGACCCCCAGGACAAAGGTCTTATAATTTCGACTGCTCCGTTTGAGAGCTGAAGAAGAACTGACCATCCTTGCGGCTATATCGATAAGGAAACCTTGGATGGAATTTTTAGAGAATTTGAATAAAAATAGAAATAAAACATCAAATTTATCGCCCACCAGTGAGAAACCTAACATTTTACCAAAGGATTGATATGTTGTGACCATAGCAACGGGTATCAACAACATTGTCAACTACGTCAATATTTACAAAAACCACAATTTCACCGAAATTATAAAGGCAAAACTGTAGTGTTCATGTAATTCAAGAAGGAAAAATAATAACAGGTCGCGACAAATACATTGCCACGACGTAATTTGAGTGTCGTATAAGTAAACGCGAGACAAAGAAGAAGCTTGGATGTACGTGAGATTATGGTGTTATAAAAATGTGTTTGTGTACAAGGGATCCGATGAAATGTTATGTTTTTAATTGCAGGAGCATGTTAATGATGAGTATAAATGAAAGTGTAACTTAAAAGGTAAGTAATATTATGATACCCTACACAGCATATGTGTGTTCTGCATGCGCTGTGAAAATGTGAAGTACATTGTAGGTAAATTTAAAACTCCCTTTAAAATGCGATTTTGTAGTTTCTCATGATACTTACAAAGAAACCCCTAATCGAGCAATCCCTACCGGCTAAATCGTTTCCGAGAAAGTTCCAACTGAACCGAGCGCTCGAGTGGCGAGCGTGCAAACAGCGCGCCAAGTTCGCGCAGTTATAACTTCTACCGGCAACTTAAATAGGTGTTTTATGTTCAAAGAAATCCGCTCCTAGTTAGGATTTGAGTTATTTTCAATTTAACCATTGACTCGCGAGTCTTTATGGTTAAGGATATTAATTCAATACGATTTTCTGATACTTGTATTTTGATAGTATAGTCGAGTTCATTATGTGTACCTACACTTTTTGACCTTATTAACAGTGGCGGACTAAGGGGGGGGCGGCGGGGGCGGTCCGCCCCGGGCCCCCGATCCTAGGGGGCCCCCAAATCACCAAATAATATAGTACTTAAGGCAAAAAAAACTTGAAAAAATAGTTTCGTCAAGGCAGCGGCATAACTGTACCACCTCACGCTCGAGGCCTCAAGGCAAATCTTTCGTACCTATAGGGCCCCAGCCCAGTTAATTTACAAAAATGCACAACTGAAAATTTTGGATTTACCGTTCTCTCCTCGCGGCCTCTTCGGCCGGGGCCCCCTCAGCTCAGGTAGTGAGTTAGAGAATTTTGCCCGTTCTGCCACGCGCCACTGCCACCCTATTGTTACGCCAATGTTCTGGTTTCGACCTAGTTGACGTGAGGATCCCCACAATCCATTCCATAGATAGTTATTGGTAAAACATCCCAACATTCCCTACTGTACTTAATTTTTTTTCGGAAAGCAAACACATCGTCATAATCTAAGGCATAAGTAGATTAGTCATAAGTCCAACGCTCGCGGTACCGTGTTAATCGCATAATATGGACTCCATGGGAATATAATGATAATACGTAAATTAATCCAGTAACAGTACATCAACTTTTCTGATTCTAATTTTTTGCAGACTTCTTTATGATGTTGGCCTAATGTATAATCCAAGTTTGTGACCTCGAGCGCCGAACGCAACTTTGTCAAAAATAAAAAATACTGCGAAAATTTCGGCTGCTTTTCAGATTTTGGCGATTTTGACCCCAATGAACTAGTTTTTGATACTACCTTTTCAGGACGTTTTTAAAGAAGACTTTTAGTTAGACTTCAGCCCACTACTTTGCCCGCGTGGAATTCGGTTATCGCGCTCCCGCGGGAACTATTTGTTTTTTCGGGTTAAAAAGTAGCTTATGTCCTTCTAATTCAGTAACATTATACATCAGCGTGTGCGCGAAATCCGGTAGTTCTGATTTTTTGGAGGCTTCTTTATGATGTTGGCCTAATGTATCATCCAAGTTTGTGACCTCGAGCGCCGAACGCAAATTTGTCAAAAATAATAAAAAACGAGAAAATTTCGAATGCTTTTTAGGTTTTGGCGATTTTGAGCTTAAGGATTCGTTTTTGATAGTACCTTCTGAGAAAATTTTTAAAGAAGAGTAAATTTGATATAATATGAGACTAAAACCATCTCTGTGTACCCAATAGTTTCTGAGATAAAGCTTTTCAGAATTCATAATTTTTCAGAACTTCGCAATATTTTAGAAGTCACTCGAACAGTTCTAGCAGGAACCAGGATGTGTTTCCAATTACCTCCGACGAAGTGTGCTAGTGTTTCTCGTGTGGAGTCACGAACTGGAGCCACCTGTAGCATTTTTATATCCTACTAGCTTTTGAAGGCGATTTCGTATGCACAGAAACATCAAAATTTAAACTCCCGTTTTTCCCGTTCCCGTAAGAATTTTAGAAAATCCTCTCTTAATGCGCCTCTACACCTCCTAAGGAACATGCCAAATTTCAGCTTACTACTACCATCAGTTTTGGCTGAGCATTTCTATTAACAATAGGTGAAACGTGGCAGTAGTTCGATGGTTACCCCAAAGTTCTTTTGGTGTGTGTGACGCACAGCTGAAACTGCTGGTCGTAGGAAGCTGAAATTTCGACGCAACCTACATGCAGGTTCCTTAAGAGGTGCAGAGGCGCACTAAGAGAGGACTTTCCAAATTTCTTACGGTAGCGGGAAAAACGGGAGTTTAAATGTTCATGTTTATGCGCATACATAGGATATAAAAACCGGCCAAGTGCGTGTCGGACCACGCGCAAAGTATAGGGTTCCGAAGTTGAGGATGCCCACAGTACCTTTCTAAGACTTATTAGCATCTAGCTAGCCTGTGATGACGTGCCCGCCCGACGCCCCTGCCGCTCGAGAAAAATCATTGGTACTTTAATCATTTCATAAGTTGGTCGACTATTACTCGTAAGTTTGTACAGCCTACTTAGCCGTGATAGTTTTCCTTTCAACTACGTTATATATGCCACAACCGTGATTTTTTTCAGCCATCCAAATACCACCATTTAGCTGGCAGGGGGGGGGGGGGGGGGGACACGTGACTCTAACAAAAAATAGCACTTTAAAGCTTAATATTTCACAAACGCATCACTTAATCAAAAAATGGTTTTAACTAACCTACAATATTTTTTTAAGACCTATTCAACGATATGCCGCACCATGGGGTACGCAAGAAAAAAAAATTACATCCCCACTTTACGAGTAGGGGAGGTACCCTATAAAAAAAATATTTCAAAATTTTATTCTACCACTTTGTCAGCGTAACTAATATGTATATTCATGCCAAATTACAGCTTTCTAGGACTAAGCATCTCCGAGCAATAGTGCGGACAGACGGACGGACGGACGGACATGGCGAAACTATAAGGACTATAAGGACTTCGGAACCCTAAAAATGCTACAGGTGATTCCAATTCGTGACTCCACACGAGCAACACTAGCACACTTCGTCGGAGGTAATTGGAAACACATCCTGCTAGAACTGTTCGAGTGACTTCTAAAATATTGCGAAGTTCTGAAAAATGATGAATTCTGAAAAGCTTTATCTCAGAAACTATTGGGTACACAGAGACGGTCCTAGTATGATACTACTACTAGAGCAAATTTAGTCTTCTTTAAAAACGTCCTGAGAAGGTAGTATCAAAAACTAGTCCTTAAGGGTCAAAATCGCCAAAATCTGAAAAGCAGCCGAAATTTTCTCTTTTTATTTTTGACAAAGTTGCGTTCGGCCCTCGAGGTCACAAACTTGGATTATACATTAGGCCAACAACATAAACAAGCCTGCAAAAAATCAGAACTACCGGATTTCGCGCTTACTACTCCATACTTTCAAACGACAAGGTTACTGGATCATTTGTCCGCGTAGGTTTCGGTTGTAGCGTTCGCGTTCCCATAGGAACTTGATACGGTTTTCGGGATAAAAAATAGGCTATGCCTATGTCCTTGATCGGGACAAGAATGAATTATTTCCATCCATACCAAATTTCATCTAAATTGGTGAAGCGATTTGAGCGTGAAGACGCAACAGAGAGTCAAAGTTACTTTCGCTTCGCATTTATAATATTAAGTATGGATGTATAAATGCAAACGAGCACACAGGCCACCTGATGGTAAGCGAACAAATTTCAACTAAATGTGTTAGGTAGTCAGTGCACGGGAGCCTAACATACACCATCAACACATCTATACAGACTACACAGGCAAGGAGGGGGGCCCCATTTCGATTTTCCGCCCCGGGCCCCCGACAGGCTTAGTCCGCCACTGCTTATTAAACGGAGTAAGGTGCAAAGGTGGGTACATATTGTTGAAAACGACTGTAATAATTCCAGTTTTATAGGCACGTGGTCCATTTTGGGCTCATATCTTGTGAGAACCTCCAACGAAGCATAACATCTTGAAAATCGCTGACATAACAGGAATGTTACCTCAAAGAAACTGCAATGCGATAAATGTATAAACATATCAATATACACCTTCCATTTTCACGCTATTTTGAACTTTGTTCACATCCTAACTTGAGATATTTAATACAGCGTTCTTGCGGTTACACATTAGCCTTGTTTCAGGCCCCCAATAGCTTTGCTGTAGTTAATGATTTAGTGTAAAAAACTTTGAAATTACCTGGCCTTAAATTAAAAAGTGCCAGAGTTCTTTCTAAGATTGTAGCGCATCACATTCTTACTGTATTGACTTGACCACAGGACTTGACTCATCCTCTTCTCGACACATACTGCAAACTGTCATTGTATCGTATAGCCTTTTAGTAAAACATGAGTAAGTAACGAAATTAACAAACAGTGAAAATGCTACCACAATCCAATGGTCAACATGTCACAATGACTGTTAGCCGCGCGTGATTTGATGAAAGAAGTAATAAATTAAGTGGAGTGGGCCGCGGTCAATAATTAATGGTATTGACGACTTTAACTACACGATTGGGGACATTTTGAGCTATAAGTTGAAGCGGATAGCAGAGTCATTCAAGGTTCATTATAATTCGTAAGAAATTGTTCTTAAAAGTGCAATGACATTCATCATTTTTTTTTCAGATGGAAAAAACTCTATGGATCTAATTAGCGAAATTGTCAAAAGACGCCACTACCTACTCTTTGTCCATGTAGGTTTTTGCCACGGCTAATTTCACGAAAGTAGACTTTTGTGTTACCAAGTAGCCGCTGTGCAGTGAGCGTTACGATCGTGCGATTTATCTATTACAAAAACGCTCGTCGCTCGCTGTCGTGTGATGTCTTAGCCGGACCGTCAGCTACGCTATATCCTCGGCGAGTTCTTGGGCATTGTGGGCGGGACAATACGACATCTCAATTACTCCTCCAATTCGTTTACTGCATTGTGGCGACCCTCCGAGGTAACCGGATTAAATTGTAGCATTCTTACTCCGCGACTGATTTGATGCTCGACTTAATAAGTTAGAGTGATTCTATCCATGTTATTGAGTTAAGTACGATTTATACGACCATCATGGTCGATTAAAAGGCTGTTCGATGGGTTTGCGAAGGGCGCTTTTGTGTTATGAATGTATACTGGTTTTCTTATGTCACTTTATGGGCGTCACGTTAATGTGGGAAAGTTCATCACGGAGTTCACGTTAGTCGAGTTATTGCTGCAAATGTTCTCTGCCTTACTGTTTGGGTTACTAAAACGTATCTTCACATTCATTCCCCAACGAAAATACCCTTCTTATTTAACACCAATTTATTTACAATCTCGTTAAACAAGGCAACAAAGCTTCACAACACAAAAGGCATTATATCATAATTTGGCCACAACAATGTGTCCACCCCAAAAAACAAACTAGATAACTGGAAAAATAACATTGAATAGTGTGTTGCTCAGCGGGCGGGCGGGAATCTCTCTCGTTAGGCCGGCGGCCGGCCTCGCGCCTCGTGCTCCGGCCCGGGCACGTGCTCGCCTCCGTAATCGGCAATTATGGCAAATGAGGATTTTTAGACATCACGTCTTTACATCGCCCGCGGCGGTTTAGGACTAAATACATTGTTTCTAAGACGGGGCACAGCGACATTTTAATGAAGGGTTGCGGATCCGAAATGATGCGAAACGTGACATTTCGGTGCTGTTTTTTTTTGCCTCATTATTAATCGAATATCACGATCTAACTTTGAAATTGAATGCGATTTTTTCTTCACACTAGAAGGGTCGTATGCTCGTTTGCCACCGTCAGTTGCATAAAAAATATTTAAGTAAGTAGGTATTTAAAAAACTAACTTACGAAAATCTCAAACCCTCGTTTGCTTATTAAAGATCGTTACAAACTGAAAAATAAAGCTTGTTACCGGGTGTTTTTTTATTGTAGAATCAGTAACAAACTAGTTTATAAGTACACATAAACGGCCACAAATCTCCCAATTTGTTAGTACACAACAGCGGCGCACGCGCAGCTTAGGCTTAAACAGGATGACACCCCTTTTCAGTGAGTCGGAATAATGGGCTGGTGATAAAATGCAGCTAACACAATTCTCTGCTAGTTAACTATGAATATTTGGTAAATTCTTTTTCAGACGTGTAAAAGTGCCCCTATGTGGCCAATTTGCTGAATAAATGATTAAATTTAGAATTTTAGAATTTTGTATTTGTATTTATTTATTCACAAACAATTCACATTGTATTCAAATAGTTCGCGACTAATAGAGCATAGTCAACTAATAATAATACTGGTCTTATTTAATCTATTAAATCCCTTAACATGTATCTTTAATTTATTATTAGACAAATTAAACATGTAACAACTTAGTCAAAAATGATGGCACAAGTTGATCATTTATTTATGAAATAAAATTCAAAACTAATAAATCATAATCAAAATAAAACATGACAAACATAAAAGTTTTATCCAGTCGCTTTGTCAAATTGAATTAGATATTTTAAAGAATAATGCGTTTAAAATTCGATTAACGCGCGCGCGGGTATTTGCGTAATAAATATTAATAGTGCACATTGCGCAAGGGGAGCGGACTTGGCGCTGACACTTCAGTGCGCACTGATAATCAAATGAGAAGGTCAAACAGTTTTTTGTCTTGTCATGAGTTTTATTATGGCATTTGGATATGTGGTTTTATTAAACTAAAAGTACTTTCAAATATATATTCCTATAAAGTAGGTACTTATACGAGTAGATAGTTCTTATTGGCATTTTTACTAAGTATATTTAAAACTCACAAATCTCACAATAAGTATAATTTATAGCTTGGCAAAAAAGAGCAAGTTCCGGAGGCCGGTGGAACTAGAAGTAAAATATTAAACTTAATCAAGACCTATGATTGTTTAAAAGATTTGTTAAAAATCGAGCCGTTTGCATGTAACTTCTATCATCCTTCAAGTAATCTAAGTTTTTTTGCAATGTTCGTTTTAGATATCTAAATTGCGAATGTAGCGACCCCATTTTTATAGTCTTATTTGCCAAGCTATAAGTTGAGAAAAAATATAAAAAAATCCACCATTTACCTTCAGACCATAAAAATGTTATACGAAACCGCTCCTTTAATGTCAGTTATTTATTATTGCAGGTAAATTATAAAATGTGTGATCAAGATACATACCATTACTTCAGTAAGTAGGTATCTATAGCCGACACAAAAAAATAATTTCATCACGCCTATCTGATTTTTTTAAGCAAGACAAATCGCAAACGCTCTCCCATGAAGTACCAGCACAACCGAGTCGGTGGGGTAATGGACCATTTAGCACTTTTAGGGGGAATAGCGTGTGTAGGAGGGGTAAAGACTGTCATTGCAAATGCTACACACTCGGCAAACAAAATGGCAAATAGTTATTCTTGTTCCTCTTATAAAATATAATTAATAGGCAAACGGAAACGCAAGTGCTGCGGCGGAATCTGCAGCGGGCGTCCTTCGGGCGACATGTCCGCTGTCATGTATGTAATACCGAGAATAATCTATACTAACGACGATGAAACGATTCGAGAAAAGGTAGGCAGTGTCCTGCGCTTTTGTTAACTCGTCTTGGCGGGGATACTGCCGTGTCCCCAGATTATGTAGAAATTTGGATATTCTCTTCTGACTTATAAAGTAGGTTAGTTAGTTAGTGGCGTAAACCTTTGTTACGAAACAATTTCAACAAATATTTTCGCGCTAGTAAATGATCATGAACATTTTATTATCACAGGTGTAAACTGGTTGCAAATAATTGCCACTGAACAAACCAAGATAAGTGCGCATTAACATAATAAAATAGATAAATTAATAACTGGCGATCAAACTGTAACGAAACATTAACTTCATAAACAAATAGATACAAGTCGTAATTGTAACGGAGCGGTTCATTATAGGGACGCACGCTAAGGGCGTGCGACAACATTGTATCTAGCCTTGCTACAAGTATTTTATACTTTAACTGTCAAAGCATAGAAGACACAATGATGGTAACAATAAAATTGTAAACATACCAAGAGGGTGGTGCCAGCGCAAACAATTCCCTACTTTGTTACTTTACAATAGAGGTTTTCTTAACTTTCCAAGTAACATGGTTAGCGAGATAATGTATAGTTTGTCTGTAAATTGATTATTTGGCCGTAAATCAGCTGTAACAAGGTTACGTCGTCGCTGCGGTCCTGGTTCGATCGTTTTTAATGTTTTATTCTGCTTTATGTGTACATTAATTTGTATTAATATTGTGTATGATTTGATTTGCAGCGCTTTGGGGCGATTAAGCATTTTGTTTAGTTAGGGACACGTTTTCGGGTTTCTCACACCATATACATGACTTAGTTCTCATGACACCACTCGAAAATGTGAGGAGTTGAACAAACTGTTAATTTAGTTAGAGGTCACAGAGGTTTAGTTAGAGGTCATTTAGGTAGAGGGGGGACTTCATCATCGTATGAGCCGAAAGTTCCTATGCCCCAAATTTTGCCACTCGCAGTCGCATCCATCTGAATCTTGCCATCTTCACCAGTTGATTTAGATAGATTAGAAAGAGGTAACTGTTTATATGAAGACAAAGCTAAACTTATAAAAAAGACCAAGTATTTTAAGAATGGATTTATCCGAAAGCAATAGAAAAGTGACCGTTTTACTGAAAATCATCTCCAAAACACTCAGAGTAAAAAATTGGTAGTCTGTAAAGTCGGTTTACGGACGATAATTTTATACGTGACAACGTGACGTAACGCTACAACGCTACGTAACGCTACGTAACGCTACTATTGCGTCATGTCTTTTCGTGGGCGTAGCCGGCGTTCATCAATTTATAAGACCTTAAAGCACGTCAAAAACCAACAACAACATTTCGTCATTTCTAAACTACCATCTGATCCAATAATATGTAACATACCCTCTCATTAAAACCAATTTCGGAATCCCAGACAAGTGGCGACATACGGGCTTTGTGCCCACTCCACAATGGGGATTATCTGTCCAGTGGTCGGGCAAGTGGGGATTTGGGGTCGCTCTCGCTCGTGTGGCGGCATTTGGGGGCCCACTTTTGGTAATTGAATTTGGAAATAAAATGCAAGCTCTTGGTAGCGATTTCAAGACGTAACATGGAGATTACAAGGTTCGGTCAGACTAGTCGTTTGGAAACCATGAAATAAATAAAATATGACACGATATTAGTAGGTACAATAAATTACTTAGATCAGAACTACATAGATTAACTTAAGAATTAAAATGAAGTAGGTAGGTAGTACAGTCGAGTTCATTAATATATGATCACTTTTGGACCTTATTACAAGGGAGCAAGGTGTAAAAGTGTGTATATATTGGAGAACTCGTCTGTACAAATGTATAAAAATCTACTTAGTATTATGTAAAACAGGTAGGTTCTTCTTAAGCAATCAATAAGTAGTTTAGTACCTACACAGGTATTACAATCAGTGCAACTCCCGCTCTCTAGCTAAGTCCAACCAAACCTTATTTTTCAAACACATCTTAATTAAGTGAAGCAATCCCAACTTTTTCTGACGTAGCTACCTTAAACCTGCCCCCCCCCCCCCCCCTCGCCCCACCGGCTATTCCCAGGCCCCTGCTAATTGCTTCCACCCCCACCGCCCCCTTTTGTTTCAGACCGTTTGGAAACTACTTTAACCCTAAATTTAGCTGATTTAGTGAGATTAGTAAACATTAGACTACCTACCTAGTGTTCGGTAGGAGTTTTGCTACAAATTTTGACCCAAACTACTAATGGAATATATATCGAAGGAATCTCGCAAATTCATAATGATCATCCACATACTTACTTACCTACTAATATTGTAAAGAAAAATATTTGTTTCTTTGTTTGTAATGGATAAACTCAAAAAGTACTAAACCACCATCCAATTGTACCAATAGGGATGACGACAGGGTGATGAAATCGAAATACTAATTAGTCCGTCAGTCAGGTAATAAAAAAATATTAGACACGTATTTTTTGTTTTATCAAATTAACAAAGAATTACTAAGTTAAAACGCATTAAAGTTGGAGAGTGGGGGCTAACTACGTCACCGTTAGGTATAAATCGTACCTAACCGTGACGTCACGCGACATTTCAACTCAATATATCTCCGTATAAGTTTGATTACATGAAAAAAGAAAAAATTACGTGTCCAATACTTTTCAATAATCTTCCTGATAGACTAAGGAAAAAAAAGTTGTCGTCATCCCTATTGTAGGTAAATACTTTATTCTTGTGGTTCCGAGACGTGGGCGCTTACGATGGGCCTCATAAGAAGGCTCAAGGTCACCCAGAGGGCAATGGAGAGGGCTATGCTCGGGGTTTCTCTGCGTGATAAAATCAGAAATGAGGATATCCGCAGTAGAACTGGGGTCACCGACGTAGCCCGAAGAATTGCGAACCTTAAGTGGCAGTGGGCGGGGCACATTGCTCGCAGGACTGATGGCCGATGGGGCAAGAAAGTCCTGGAGTGGCGTCCGCGAACCGGTAGACGAGCTGTCGGTAGGCCTCCAACAAGATGGAGTGACGACCTTGTAAAGGTCGCGGGAACGCGGTGGATGCGAGTGGCACAGGACCGATCTGAGTGGCGCGCCTTGGGGGAGGCCTATGTCTATCGGCTGAAATGATGATGATGATGATGACTTTATTCTTGTAGCAGTGTTCCTACAGGTTATCTATCTACTAGGTTACTGTACTAGGTTGTAGGTACTAGGAATCGTTTGATTGAGTCCACCTGGAGTTCTAACGGGTCGGGCACCGCTACATCAGCTAGTTCACCCCCCTCGGGAGGCTTGTCTGTTGCATGCATGGAAATGGAGAACAAATACGACAAACCTTTACAATAAGAGACCACGATTTTGTATTTGAATCTAATTGGAAACCTTTCTTATTGGGATTGGTTTAGACGAACTTCACAATTGGACTTTACTTCTGGAAGTTCTGGATCAGCTAACTGATAGGAATAACTGATAGAAAGTTGGTAGGCACATCGCTGAAGTTAAAAAATGTTTGAATACTAAGTATGTATTTAGGTAAGTGTATAATTCATTTGAATGATAGCAATTTATATTTGTAAATGTCAATTCGGATTTTGTACAATTATGTTAATAATCACAAATTCCACATTACAAAGTGCAATTATCATCATAATACTTTAATGCCAAGGTCTTCCAATTCTATTAGAACTAGAGATTTTTAAAAGCAGGTACTTGCTAAGAGATGTCGCTGTTACATCCAGTAGCAAGGTAGTGCGGCCACGGCCACAGATGGCGCCACCAGTAAGTAATTAACTCGCGCTTGCGGAGGGTGTCCACGCCGCGCGAAGAATTCAGGACAAATAAGTAGATATTACATCATTTTAGATTTTTTTTTGTAAAACAAGTGGAATTTCAATTATATCTAGTGCAGCAAGCTGAACCCTTTAAGATATTTTGAGAATTGTAAAATAGCGAATGCGATT
Organism: Aethes cnicana; assembly: GCA_963971205.1. NCBI lineage: Eukaryota > Metazoa > Arthropoda > Insecta > Lepidoptera > Tortricidae > Aethes > Aethes cnicana. The sequence continues at coordinate 13,544,727 of OZ020284.1, forward strand.
TTTTTAACTATAAAAATATATTCATATTAATGAACCTTACATAGCAATTAGCATCATACGCGGTAAGTTTAGTTGATGCAAAATCTGTAAGTATGCAATAAAAGACCTCTTTATATTTTTATCTATCTATTAGGGTTCGCTTTTTAACTCAGGTATGGTTAGTTTCAACTTAATTCGAGTTAGAGACACAGGTTAGCGGCGTGCATATAAGCAGGTAAAGTATATAGTACAGTCGAGTTCGCCAATATATACACACTTTTGCACCTTACCACGTTGTAATAAGGTCCAAAAGTGTACACATATTAATGTACTCGACTGTACCTACGAGTATGATACATAAGATATATTACATTTATAACCGTAATTAATCACTAACGTCTAAATTTCCAGTTAATTACAATCAAAACATGAATTACATAGAACAATACTTATTAAATAAACGTTGAGTGTAATAGATACTTAAAAGGCAACATGCTTCCCAAATTCGCAATTACGCAAGCCATGGCAACTCTGGCGCGGGGGGGAGGTGGGGGGGGGGGTGACGTATGCAAATGAAGACGGACGCATTGGATTTGCAGTTTCATTCAGTTGTTATTAGGAGGTCGATACTCGGGCGATGGCGGTACAGGCTTTCGAGGGTGGGAGGCTATTATTAGGTTTGGTAACATTTGTAATGTGCTAAATTTCATTGTATTTGTTATCTTCAGGATACCTACATCAGTATCATTGACCTATTATAATAAGTAATAACGAAATATGGACGAACAGTGCCTAACAGAATATGTCAAAATATATGGAGCAAACTGACATTAGAAAATACGTTCCAATATGCTAATAACTCGTGAAGAAGCCGTGGTGGCCTAGTGGTTCGACCTACCGACTCTCATGCCGAGGGTCGGGGGTTCGAATCCGGCTCGCACCTCTAAGTTTACTTATGTGCGAAATTCAGTTTGAATTTACCACAGAGCTTTTCGGTGAAGGAAAACATCGTGAGGAAACCTGCACGCATCTGCGAAGTAATTCCCAAACCCTCTCGTGATGAGAGGAGGCCTGTGCCCAGCATTGGGACGCAAATAGGCTGTAGTAGTAGTAGTAGTAGTAGTGCCCAATGCGGATTGGGGACTTCACACACATCTTATAAATATTTCGTAAGTAGATGCGCGCAGGTTTCTTCGCGATGTTTTCCTTTCGATTTATACATGTACACGTGCAAAATTTTTATGCCACCTAAATAGTAAACAATAATAGTAGGTACCTAAGTAATAGTAAATAATAATAGTAGGTTTAGTAATACTTTTATGTCTGCATATTTATTTAACTTAGACACTGACGGATACCTTTATCCTACGAGTAGAACTGTTCATTTCACTACCGGTAAGTTATTTAGAGTCTTCAGGAGATCCGAAAGCGATCAATAGCTAAAACCGATCCGCCAGCGAGCCGAGCGAGAGCCGGTAATTGGCGAGAAATGCGATCACCGGCAACGGTGCAGCTCTGCACTTGCAGCTCAGGCAAAGAGACCTAAAAGAGCTCGAGTTTCATACAAATATACACCATTTTACCGCAGCAGGGATTCTGAGGAGCAACTGAGCTAGATAACGCGGTAAAGAGCCCAAATCGGCTTAAGATTCGGCTGCAGGAGTCTTTAGAACGTCACTTTGATAGTTCCCGTGCAGCGGTTTTGAACGGTTCGGAAACTGCTGAAAGGTATGGTTGAATCTACATCTGCCAGTGATATGTAGAATATTTATAATACTTAACAGAGCACATTATGAAGAAGAAACTTAAGTCAATTATTAGGTATTGGTAGAATAATAGAAATAGGCACGCTGGCAAGTTCGCTGGCCGTATGTGTTTGTTTCAACCATTTCAAGCAATTGTTGAGCTCCCTCAACTCGAGTTTCATTAGACTTAAATGCATCAAAAGCCATAGAATACAGAACTGCATAAAGAATCATCCAATTGATAAGTAATACACGATTACATTACGGGTTACTTCGCCTTTACGTTGTCTTGTAAAGTCCATAATTATGTGTACCTATTTACAATTTCATTTATCCAGTAGATTGCTGAGTTGATTTTATGCTTAGCTTCTAAGATATTATATCCAGGATTCCCCGGGATAATTAGGCAGTTAAGGCGTAAACGGGTAACAAATCTACTTTTACATTAGCACAGTCTAATACATCATAACTACATTCACTCAACGAAGGTGTCTTGTCAGAGCAAGCGTGCGGCGGGTGCGGGACGAACTATTACTCGCTGTAAAACGAAGTGACGACCTCCACCACATAAATATGTAGGGCCCCAGTCATCACTTTGCTTTGCGGCGACCAAGTATATCTACGGTGGCGTATTCACCTCGGTACCGATCGTCCCCTGTCTCCTCAACCCGTGGTAGCATTTTTCACGAGTCCAAACGCGTCAACCTACGGTATTATTCTTATACGATGTCATTACATACTCGTAGTAGGCAAGTATTGATAGAATTGCTGAACTGAAAAGCAATATGAGCAATACGTATTCTAATTACATGGAACCGGCGTATCAGGTATTGGCCGGGTATTGCTCGGCTACGCGTATAATTGGCGGAAACGCGATCGCCGGCTGGCAGCCGAGTGAGCGTGCTGTTCGATAAGATACGAGCACTCGGAGCCACGCAAAATGAGGATTCGCAATCTAATTGTAATTGGAAAACATAGACGGTTACAATACTTAATTGAAACTGTATTGGTTTCAATGTGTAGGTATTAATTATGGGTTGTTCAATACAAAACGATAAGTAGAGATAGAAAAACCGAGAGAGAGTCGACATTACTATTTAAGTACCTGAAAAAAATCAAAATAGGTTATAATATTACTACTTACCTATTTGTTAACAAATAACATTAGGCGAGCATACAGCTTATTTTCACTGTAAATTAGGTACAGCAATCATTTTAATTCTATGCTCAGGACTGTAATATGATCTCTTTTACCTGAAAGATTTAGAATCTGCGTAATGTTCCAAAAGTGCAGAACGTCTAATACCTATATCAATTTTTTTTAAAGAATAAATAAGAAAAAAATAAACGTACATTCGGCGGGCCGTCGGCTGGCATCAATGCCAGTCCGAACTCCCCCGCCTGGTCACCCTACCACGTAAATAAACAAGCAAAAACGGAACCGACTTATATTTATGCTTATAACGCTACTGTCAATTTAAATGTTGACATAAAAGAACAACGCTGTAATCACGCACGGCACCTATTCGTACACAACGTAGGTAGGCTCGCATCGCATCACGGAAAACAGACGTAAAAAGACGGGCCAAGACAAAACCAGTCCGCCATGCCACTAAGAAGGGCGGAGCTAATAAAACAACCCGGCTACACGCTGGCAAACAACCGACTACAACGGATCATTGGAAAATAAACCTTATACTGAGTAGTTGGCTTCGAGATTTGAGCGGTGGCCAATGGTTGTTGAGGTGTTTTGGCGCGGAGTGTGTCAGTCGAAGTGGCCAATCAGCGAGCGGTTGCCATGGCGACGAGCCTGCCCGCCCGGCGGACAGATGGCGCTGTCGCGAGATATAATTAATTCCCGGAGTGTATTGAACATTTCAATCTAGCCAGACGGCTTTGTCTGCGAGTTAATTGATTCGCCTGTCTCAAATTGTACGGAAATGCGTATTTACCGATTCTGCGGTAATCTGTAATCGGTTAGTGGTTCGGGTGTTTGGTTAGTGTTCAACTAGGATACGGAGATACAGATCTAAGTTACATACCTACCTACAAGAAAATAACGTTTCATACAGCAACTGTTCATGGTACTTCATACAGTAAGACTTCAAATAAGTACTATATAAAATTAAAGGTTAAATGCATTGAAGACGAGAAAAAAAATCATGTCCTTTATTCTACTATATAAAAATAAGTCGGGTTTTCCTCCCTGACGCTATAACTCCAGAACGCACGAACCGATTTCCACGGTTTTGCATTCGTTGGAAAGGTCTCGGGCTCCGTGAGGTTTATAAAAAAAACTAAGGCGAAACGGAGTTCGCCGGGTCAGCTAGTTGATTATAATAATAACGACGCGAAAAAGAAATAGACAAATCGAGAGAGTTTAGGTAGGCAGTTAAGGGAACGTATTCTGTGGCGTGGCACTCCGCTCTATTTTTAAAGTATATATTTTCGAATTAAAACAATACCTAAGTAAGACAAAATTTATTCACTTCAGAATACGTTATAGGTTAGGTATAATTTCTCAAGAATAATGTGTAAGTTTCCCATCCCCCACGCCACTCGTCTCCCGGCGACGAGACATTTGATTGCATAATGATCTATTTATTGCGCTGCCCGGAATTGGGGAAACCTAATCCCTAGTCAGCCATTATACCGAAAATTCAACCATCATTCATAACCCGAACAAAAACAAACTCTAACCCCGACTAAAAGATGTGAGTTTCGCTTCGGCGCGCGGAAGTTTTCCTTTTTGAGAAAATTAAGTGGCAATAAGCTTTATGCGGTTAGATTAGGGTTTATTTTGGTTCACGTGGGTCGGGAATGAAATTTTCATAAATGTGCGGTGTTGTGGAGAGGGCCGGGGGGGGGGCATTTGTGTTTTCCCCGCGGCTTCCGAGGGAGCGCTCCTTGAGCTCTTGTTGCATGTAACTGACGAACTAGTCGGCAACTCTAATTAAAATAGCATTTGCACGGAAACCGTTTTAAAACTAGGAAGACGTTATTTACAACTTCACTACTTCTACTTAAGATTCAACCATAATTACAACTTTGTGTAACTTCGGTTTGTTGTAATTGAAGAACGAACGAAGAGAGTTGTTACAATGCTCGTGTACACTCGCATGTTTTAACAGCAAGCAAAAACGAAGTATTTTAAAACATCGGCAAGCTGCTCAAGCGGTCAAACAATAACGGTGATATTCTCGAGCAATTCTAAAGATATCGACAAATTGAGGGAACAATGTGGATCAATCAAATCCGCAAAAACGCTTCCTTCCGCGAACCGCGCAAAGTATCGCGTTGCAGTATCGGGTGTCCTGGGGACACGCAGTTCAAGTGAGTAAAAATGCTGTTATTTCTAATGTATTTCCTATTTTAAGCTGTTTTATATGTTTAAGTTAGATTTTTCGAAAGGCATTATTGGATTAATTCTTCAGGTAGGCAGATATTAGTTAGTTGTTTACATTCGAATGATAAAATTTCTTAATTTGAGGCGGTGTGAACCTTGCGACCTTCTTAATAGATCTGTATTTCAGGTTTCAAATAATATACTACTTCAGCCTGCCCCCAGCCTTCGGCCTGTGCTCAGCAGTGGGACGCAAATAGGCTGAAGTAGTAAATAATTATAACCATGTAAATAAATAAATAAATAAATAAAAACGTCTAAGAAATTCCTAAAATTACGGTCACCCTACCGCATAGACCGGAGGTCGGCAGCAGTGGGCCGTACGTTGGCGAAACAAAATCACGCGTTGCCACAAAAACTTCAAGTTGTCACAAAAAACCGCATCGGGTTACCGGCTTTATCCGATCGGCAATTGACGTGCTAATTCGATTACGCTTTTGTTGGCGGCAAAAAATCCCAAGACGGATCGATGGGGACGCTTTACAGGGAGTTTTAAACGTAATTCAAGACGGTTTTAGGCAGTGAAGTTACGTTTGAAACGAGGAGAGCGATGTGGGGATATAAGTTACGGGATGAGAAATGTTCGTGAATTGGTGATGTTGTAGAAAAACGGTAGGTATTTATCGCTGCTAGCCTGATCAAAATTACATGTCACGGATAAAGTAACTTTCATTGCACCCAAAATTGATGGAGGAAAATCATCAACCATCCATCCAAAACAATCAACGTCGTAATCAAATGTGGTAGCTGGCAACAATAACAGTTTAAAGTCCCAATCTGATTTTCATTAAAAGCTTGAAAGACAAATATATAGTCACGTGTACTGGCGATGTGCCACCTTAAGGGCTACAATCGGTTGCGCGAGTCTCTCGCTCAAAGACGGACGGGCTAAACTGGTCGACCGCCAATTCATGTGACTGTACAGAACAGAATATAAAGAACTACAGTTTTACTTTTTACTGTCTCAAGAGACACTAATACATTGTAGATTAGGTAGTGACATTGTAGAACAGGATAGGTATCCTGTTGCAAAAGTAAGCGTTCCTACGAAACCAGAAATGTCAGACTCACTTGCATAAAACATAAAACGAGAGATGGAACCGTTAACCGTAATTTGCATAAGAACTAGGTATATCAAAGTTACTAGCACTGACCCTGATTGACGAAAATGTGTCTTAAAGCGAGTGTCCAGTGCTAACACCCTGTTCAACGATTGAAAAGTAATTAGAAACCTTTTCGCTGGCAATAAAGAGTCACTGACCTGGATGCGGTCTTCGGGCAGGTCTGTCTTGAGGGAGAGCATCTCGCGGGCGTACACGTCGGGGTAGTGCGCGTCTTTGAAGGCCTTCTCCAACTCGTCCAGCTGGTACGACGTGAAGATGGTGCGGCTGCGGAAGGAAACAGTTCAGGACAAACGAAAACACGACACTTTATTCAGCGAATTGATTTTGGTTTACAGATCGTTTATTTCTCATAAGAAAATCACAATTTCACATTCATGATTTTGTGCTGTTTAAATCAACAATAACATTTACTGGTGCATTTCTATCTTTGTATCTAAATAGCCATTGCTGTAAAGCGTTGTTGTAAAGAATAGTAACACGAGGCATGGCAGTACAAACCGACGCTTTTATCTAACATTGGGAAACGCATTCAAATCTTTGGGGAAAAAAGGCTGCAGACGAGTTTTTTTCCATGATTTATATGCCACTGAAGCTTGAAAGTCGCTAATTAAATGTGTGGAGAGTGGAGACGCCCAAACTTACCCTACACGATGTCTTTATTTGACAAACAGATTGCGATCTGATTGGACTGCTGCGTATTTGTGCATAGAGTATAATTCTAACCTGGTGCGAATGTTCCATCATACATATAAAATACGGCACAACTGTAATGACATAAGACGGCCATGAATGACTACATTTACTTCCCTTTACTCCATTTAGACTAGATTGTTACGAAAACTGTTACCTATGCCTGCGCTTTTTCTTCTTCTTCTTGCCGTTGTAGCCAGTCAGACCGTCGACCGTGAAGTCCTTCGCCGCCTCCAGGGACGACACGCCTGCAACAAGATGGCCACTCAGTTGTGCTCTAAGAAAACAACGTGTGCTACTCCGGGTTATGGCACCGGCACGTCAAAGTCGAGTGTCCACTTTATTGCAATAGAACAAAAATGAAGGAACCTGCCGCGTTATATCGCAAAATGAATTATTTGCGCATTACACTTGTCATTTACTTGTTTAAGCACACAAAACGGGACAAGTTAAAAAATACTACTGCTACTACAGCCTATTTGTGTCCCACCACTGCTGGGCACAAGCCTCCTCTCATCACAAGAGGGTTTTGGGCTATAGTCCCCACGCGGGCCCAGTGCGGATTGGGGACTTCACACACATCTTTGAATTACTTCGCAGATGCGTGCAGGTTTCCTCACGATGTTTTCCTGTACCGAAAAGCTCATTGGTAAATTCAAATAGAAGTTAAAAACGAATGAACGTAATTATTGAATCACTCACAGGATACATGGAAATCGGGGAATATTTTAATACACCACTTGCAACACACAACAGTGAATGACGTTCCGGTGTCACCCACACTACTACACATTACCGGAGTAGCATACCTGGCGAAGTATATTATGTATCATGTTAGTTGTGTATGCGGACCTGCCACGAAATAAGTAGTCACCTAACTTCATGTATAGTCACACAGCCTATAAAAGCACGATTTCGAACACAATTCGAATGAAGTCTCAATGTTTGCGTGCGTGGAATTCTGTGTGCATGCGACTCTGTACACTTGTAAATGTGTCTACGCGGGCCAACTATTCACTCACCATCTCCGGATTAAACAATTGACGGTAAGGGTGAGTTGGGCGGTAGTTGCGCGTCGGCTAGTTTCAGGCGGGTGATTCCGTGGCCATTCTGTATGTAGTACTATTAAATATTCTGTGGTATAGTATAGACTCCTTACTCTGGGGCGCAGGTACAGTCAAGGGCATTAATATGTATACACTTTTGCATCCTGTTCCGTTGTGTTAAGGTCCAAAGGTGTATACATATTAATGCCCTTGAATGTACCTACATAAGGAAAAGCTCTGTAGGTACAGGTTTACACTACTTAGAAGGCGCGTGGATTTTGCAATAATGGACTCTGTATCAAAGACTTAAGTGCTTCGCCACGCGCGTTCTAAGTTGTGTCGTGCTATATGCGAGTAACATCGATGGCGCTTTAAATTTTCATGCAGGCTGGCGGCAATATCTTTAAAAATTTAACACTTATTTCAGGCGTGCGCTGATTTGTATGGAGGTGGTCCTTCCAAGTTTTCTTTACTTTTTCTACAATATTGTTAAGTTCTTCCATAGTATGAGTGACCTCATGTCATTTAAGTATACCTACAATATAATAACGATACCGTATTACCACAATCTAAAACCCTTATTAGTCAATCCTCTGTTTTAAACCATGCATAAGAGCGGCCATGGAAAGTCTAACCATTAGGATGTCTAATCTAAACTAGTTCGACAAAGTTTTTCAAACGCTTTGTATCTTTATGGCTAAATGTGTAAAACAAGATGCTGTTGATCCCTCGCTCGTCACACAATAGTAACACTAATAGCTGCTAGCGGTTGCAAATCGCCTCGTAAGCCCCGCCAAGCCGCTCTCCCTGTTGTCGAATTACCCTCGAGGCTCGAGTAATCCGTTTAGTTACGGGATTGTCTGCCAGGTGGCGCCGAGGTGCTACACCGGTGGCGTGATAATGTGGAGTTGTTTTTCCGATTGGTCCTTTTTGTACCTACTTACGTGTTACGACGTGGATGGATATAAACTGGGTGTAGGAATGTGGATGGATAAGACAAGACGCTGCATTTTCAAAACAATAAATACAATAGTTTGTTCGGAAATTAGGCCACTTTTGAGCTCTTAAAGTACCTAATAGGTCATTTTATCAAAATTGCATGTACCTACCTAGATGTAGAATAAGAAACTTCACTAGGTTAGGTCCTTGAATACGAGTAGGCATTTTGATCACGAGGGCATCTAAATAAATGGCTGACTGAATGCTCAAGGAAGTGAAGCATATACTCCATAAGAACAAGTAGGTTAGGCAATCCATGCCATATCAACAAGTCGACCAAGTGAGTGTCGATAACAAACGAAAAATTGGTTCAGCATGGGCCCATGACCTAAACACATGTTACACTCATCAAAAAGCGCAATTTAATAAAACCCATAAAATTAGTGGGCCGTTTGGATGAATTGCTACAATTGCAACAAAAGTGACGTTCCGGGCCGAACCGTGCCGTGTGACGGAAGGGAAGGGCTGGACATTCACGCTTAACTCGGTAACGAGCCGGGAAACTCCATTCTGGACATTAGTGCACCTGCACCGGACGAACAATCTCATTTTTAAAATATGAAGAGAGAACTGGAATTAAAAAATAAATGATTGTTTTCAGCCAGTGATAGGACTGGATAAGGATTGTAAGTAGGTATTTTATGAAGGTCGACCCTTTTTGACGCTTAAAGTGAATAAGCAAATTGAATTCACTTAGTTAATTTGTTTAATTAATCTCTGTAAAATTAAATGGTCTTAAAATAAACTGACACAGGAATTAGGTGACCGGAAGTCTGTCTGTTACTTATGTGTTCACTGTGTATTATTTTAATATTTTCTGTTTTTTTTTAAGAGTTTGTATTGTACCTTTGAACCTACAAATAAAGTCTACCTTCAAAATTGAATCCCTTCAACCATCGGTAATCGACTACAAATCATATTGTAATTACAATGTCAAAGTGACAACAATAGCTGTCAAACGGAGCATGTGTGCGATTCGACACGTAGGACTGTCCGCGCGATCGATTGGTCACACTACCGCGAGGGGAGAGCGATGTGGACACTTGTTTGGTGGCCAGTATTCTATTACTTTATTCTGTGCCAGTGTTCGATTTTCAAATCGGCAACACTGGAATTGTTAGCGGCCAGTGATGTTTGTTTTTTTGGGGCAAAGTTTATGGTCTATCAGGCAGGAGCCAGTAGGTTTCAATGTATGAATGTGAAGTATTAATGGGATTATAAATTATTATTATTTTTATAATTTCTATAAAAACACACACACACACACACACATATTTAGAAACATTTATCCACATTTAGAATTTTCCCACAAAATCTCTTCGAGCTTCGAGCCCGAGGTAACCCCTTATTGGAAGGCTGCCAAAGTTTCAGCCATCGACCGATATCGGGTATACAACACATGTATCCATACTTTCAATGTATATTATAATATGTACTTGCCAATCTAAAGGAGGCTTGTAGGTTTTTACTTGATTTGAGGATATTTTTCTAACATGCTATAAAAATTCTTCAAATAGTCCATACTTACAACATTTGAATTTTTTCCGGAAAAAAATCGTAATCCGGATTTGTAATCCGGAGACGTAGGTAAATTTCTGAACACTTCACTTATTATTTTTTAGTAAAATTTCCCTCCACGAGCAACAACCACCCACTGTAGTACATATAAGCAGGTATAAAATATCGTATGTTTGTATTATTATGTCCTCAAAGTGGCAGTGTTTCTGCGAGTAGCTTTCCACTTCCCCCGAGCCTTCAGTTACCCCTCCATCCCCCCGAGCCAATGTCGCCCGTATCCCCCACAGTTAAGGTTCCAGTTACAGCGGCCAGTGGGCTCGTGTTGACGCATACATTATTGGGTGCTGTAATGGCGGCCGTTTTTTAGGGTTCCGTAGCAAAATGGCAAAAGACGGAATCATTTTAAGCTCCTCATGTCCGTTTGTCTGTCCGTCCATCCGCACTTATGTCACAGCCATTTTTCTCGGAGATTATGAGTACTGTTTACGATGTTTTGAAATTTGGGAGGTAGGTGTGTGAACCGCTACAAAATGATGCAGTGCCTACAATTTTGAGAACAACAAATATCAAGGGTGGAACATTTTGAGGGATGAATATTTTTTTAAGAAAATGTAGTCGTGTCATTCGGTACATCATGTCTTTAGAATTGATATGAGGGCTTCTTATGTTTTCTTCTATATGTTTTTAATTTTAGGTCGATATTTTGTCAGATATTCGCTTAAAAAAGTTATAAAATTATAAAAACTGCCCCCCGCCCCTCTAACTTTTGAACTATGATGAATGAAAAATTGTTAAGAAAAAAATGGAAATAGTTCTTACTTAATAATTTTACTAACAATTCTACTTTTCATTCTATATAGAATTCAACAAAAACTTCAAACGAAAATTGCTTTGAACAAAGTCGGCAGCGCAGTTTTGAGATTGGATCATTTTGGAATAATTTCGGTACCTACGGAATCCTTCGTCATATAAGCCGCTCCGACTCGCTCTTGGCCGGTTTTTTGGTTTCCGTCAGCGCGTGGAAGTTTAATTGGATATTTAAACGTTGGATGTTCGATATTTAATCCTGAATACAATGCCTAATCAACAATCTGCGTAGCGTGTGCGAAGATAAGGAAGCCCCAACTTATTAGGGCCTTTTTACATTCGGTACTATTTTGGAAAAATCGTGTGAATTTGCCACTAGAGGCGCTAGTGTCGCGTGAGGTCCAATAACATCACTTTTCACTGGTTTTGGCGGGCTTCGTGATATAAATTATAAATGTCTTTAATTTACCTGTTGAAAAGTGATCTCCTCCGTGAAATTATCGCAAATAGGGATTACTTGGCGATGAATGTAAAAGGTTTGAAAAAACGTTTTTTTTTTCGAACAAAACGGAACTGCACAACATTGCGGCATAGCTACTCGATATGATGATAGTTATTTAATGAATAAACTTAATGAGATTCAAGATTGAAAACTTTGTTTCGGCACCGATCTTATAAAGTCGTCTTTGACAGCTATGCCTCTAGCTGGAACTTAGTCAACAGTGGCGCCAACTGGTGAGCAAAGAAACGATAGTCCCCATTGGTTGCCCCACGCCTTCGGGTCTCTGGTCAACATAAGTAGGGATTGAAGAGATGACATCCTTTTCACACTTGGTATATTTTTTTGTATATGTATGTCCATCCCGAAAGTTTGGATTGAGGATACCTATGATAATATACCTATATCAATTCATCCACCTAATATGACTGATTTAAGTGCCACCTAAAAAATATTCCGAAGCCGTGGTGGCCTAGTGGTTCGACCTACCGCCTCTCATGCAGTTCAATTTGAATTTACCACTGAGCTTTTCGGTGAAGGAAAACATCGCGAGGAAATCTGCACGCAACTGCGAAGTAATTCAAAGATGTGTGTGAAGTCCCCAATCCGCACTGGGCCCGCGTGGGGACTAAGGTATATCCCAAACCCTCTCGTGATGAGAGGAGGCGTGTGCCCAGCAGTGGGACGCAAAATGGCTGTAGTAGTAGTAGTACCTAAGCCCCTAGTGCTTTGAAATGCATTTTTATAGACCTTAAGTAAAATATCAAAATTGAGGGTTTGATGACCTAGTTACAGCACGACACAACTTAGAAAGCGCGCGGTGAAGCAGTTAATCCGTTGAGGCAGAGTCTATATTTGCTTAATCCACGCGCCATATAAGTTGTGTAAACCTGTACCTACGTTTTATTTCGCATAGAGAATCGAGTGTGAAATAACACTTCTTTTATTGACGCCTGTGCTGACGCTTATTTTATATTTCATTCGAGGATCTACCAAAAAAAACTCGTTTTCAGACTGTATTCGTGTCCGTCTTTTCATAAAGACTCCATTCAAGCATCGCGATTGCGAGTGACCACTCCATTTAATGGCGGACAAAAGTGGTCAAACAGCATTTGTACTGGCTTTCAGGCTAGCCCTACAGCGTCTGTCTCTCTCACAGATAGAATAAGAATATTTCTACTCTCCTTGAAAGTTGGTGTCATGTTCTGATTTATTGCTCCACCATGTCGTGGCATAATCTAATTTACATGCAGACTAAACTAGACGTTTTCATGTTCTTCATAACAGATTGTGAGAAAATTTCTTGAACACGACGCGTAAGAAATGAACCGAGTTAGTTATTGTACCTAAAGAACGTTTACATCACCCTTGGCCGTAAAGTGGGATTTTCTGCTTGCTACGCGGAGAGAAAATCTCACTTCTTAAATCGTAAAACTTTTGACAAAACACGGGCGGTAATTCGTAAAGCCCCAGATCGCATATTTATGGCCCTCACCTTCGGTTCGGGCCACAGAAACCTGCGATCTGGGACATTTACGAATTCATCACCCTAAGTCTGTAATGTACCTACTAGAAAGTATCTACGAGTATGAATGGGAAAAATGATTCACATCAATTCACAGTCACTTTATGACGATAAAAAAAAGGATTTCTAGTGTCATGTGTTTGCAGTCCCAAAACCATTAAAGCTTTATGTAAACAAAAGTAAGTATCTACCTATGTACTTTAAAATCTGTAGTATGTTTATGTATGTTGCTTACTTTAAACTCATTGCCTCTATTCCTACTAGAAATTTCAAGAAAGCTCTGGCCTGTCATTATTAGGCCTAATTCTAATTTAGCAAATGGTCACATACTTACGTCCACTTTTTTACACGTCAGAAAATGTAATGAATCTACGAGTATACCACCGCTCTAAACACCCTCTGATTTACCAATATTAAGGACCTAGGCACTGTTATCCATACTATAATATTATAAATGCGAAAGTAAGTCTGTCTGTCTGTTTGTTACCTCTTCACGCTTCAACCGCTGGACCGATTGAGATGTCTGGCATGGAGAGACTTGGGATCCCGAGAAAGGACATAGGCTACTCTTTATCTCGGAAAACCGCATAGTTCCCGCGGGAGCGCGATAACCGAAATCCACGCGGGCAGGAAGAAGCTAGTTTACAATAGTTTCTTACTTCTTTGCAGCTGAAACGAAGCGTAACCTCAAATACTTACAACATAACACCCGACAGATATTTGCATCGAATTCGCACGAAGTCGCTATTGGGCCAATCTCGGAGATTGCCAATCCGCAGAATTGGCGAGATTACATTTGACGCCGCGGGCTGTTTCCACCGAGAAAATATGCAGACGTGTCTGACGAGACGTGACAGACGAGACGTTCCAAGTACCTACCTAGATACTGTCCTAAAACTTATAAATAGTCTATTTAAAAGAAGCTACACTTCATCCGCGAACCGGGAGACGAGTTGTCGGTAGGCCTCCAACAAGATGGAGCGACGACCTCGTGAAGGTCGCGGGAAACCGGTGGAAGCAAGTAGCACAGGACCGGTCTGAGTGGCGAGCCTTGGGGGAGGCCTATGTCCAGCAGTGGACGTCTTTCGGCTGAAATGATGATGATGATGATGACACTTCATCACCTCCCAGTTATAATTACACAATGGTGCCAAAATTACTTGTAAACTATCCATACACTTAGGTAAGCTTATTAGTTCCTACCAGAGACATTGTAATTATATAAGACTGTCAATCTCCTTACATTACGGCGTACATAACGCAAATAGCCAGGGAGCTTCAGATTTTCATACTTCACCTGTACAGTGCCATCTAGATGTTGCTCATGGAGTTCAAATTTGTATAATTTGTATGCAGGCTTCCTAGGCAGCGACATCTGTTATCGCATTTAACACTTATTTCGGGTGTACGCTGATTTGTTTGCCTAATACATGCCTAATAGGTAATACCTCGAATTGATAATACAAAATCAATCTTACATCTTCCCCAAACTAAACGGCACGCCTCATACCTACTGCTAATTTAATCGAAAGTTTTTTTCTGAACTTTTAAAACGTAGATGAATAAATTAATTAAAATTAACGGTAATTAAGCTAAATTTTAACTACAATGGTAGGTATTTTCTCAAACATGCTCGGATATGTTCGTGTTACTTTCAAAAAAAGAAGACGCGAGGCTGTCCATTGCCGGCCTTGTCCAGCAAAAACATTATTGTCGTGTGTGTTTTTTTGACAAATCCATGGAGGTAATAAGTACAACTTCCATGTCCAAATCATCCACGATCATGGAAGTAGTAAATACTGATGTGGGGTAAGTGCGCCTAAATTTATTTCGCCCCTATGCCTTGTAAACAGCCAACTACTAGCTGAGTAATATTTATAGGTTTCGATATATCTATGTTAGGCGCACTTACCCCATCCTGGCGCACTTGCCCCGACTGACCTTGCGTATTTCCTCGCTGTTTGAGAAAAGCATTATATATACCTCGGCCGCAATTGCGATTGCCGGACTCGTACTAATAGAAGGCTTCGCTTCGCTCAGCCTTCTAACTGACTCGTCCGGCAATGCGCTACTTGGCGGCCTCTGCAATAATGTACTATTAATGTAATCCCCTATCTTATTATTAACTGACCCAGTATCTGTATTCAACTGTTTTGTATTATCAATTCGAAGTCACCTTGTGTAGTACAATGGAACATTTTCTTGATTTTGATCAGTGACCAAAATTTTTTTTCAAGGACCTTCTTCAAAAAACTTTGTCCATTTTCTTTTCTTGTCTATGGCTCTACGCGTGACGTGTACACGTGGAATGTAAAATGGCGGCGGCTGAACGCAATTAGAGGAGAGGAAGGAATTGCCAATTGCCGGGCCAATTTGGAGAATATTCGATTTGCGACGCGACTTCTCGAATCGTTCTTCTGTTAATCTCTTGAAGACGATTCGAAATTGCGTTTTCGTGGAGTGTCGATGAAAAACGGCCGCTTAGACGTAAGGTAACGGCACCATTCATGGGCATTGCTTCAGTGATGAACACTCAAAGTCTTATGACACAAGAAATAACGTTTAACTACATTTAATCGCAGATGGTGTGTTCATGACTGGGCTTAAGGGACCGGGACTGGGGTGTTTACCTTATCTCTGTGATTGATTGTGTGATGATTAGTATAAAATATGAAATCGAATACCTACCTACACATGTAATAGGAAAAAAAGTTTTGAAAAAGGTTATTACCTACTTATTACTGAAGTATAAATTTAAAAAGTAAATATTATTATTTAAGTACCTATTATTAAAAAAAGCAACATGATTGTTAAGTTACGTAAGTCCTTTAAAACTATGACTGATCAGGGAATAACAGCAAAAAACACCGGAAACATCGCTAGTTAGATCAATAAAGTAAAAAGAAATGCGAAAACTTTCATCAACCAACCACCGCATCATCATTCAATCCATTCTGAAAAGTGAATACTTAGTTACCAATTTCCATGTCATTTCCTTAATGTGAAAATTATAAAACATAATTACCTGAATAAAATTGCCGAACCGCTACATTACATGAAACAAAAAAATAATTTGTTTAGTTTTATCTGCAAGGGAAGCAAAACACAAGTACGAGTAGAAAGATTAGTTAGATAAATGAATAAATAAATCATAACACCTTGGAACTTGATAAATCTTTTTCTAAACTATTTAGTCCTAATTGACTATTTTATCTGAAAGGTACACAGGCGCATATTTATAGGGCTAATTAAAAACAAAAATATGTATTTCTAGTGAAATTGAAGAATATGAACTGTCTCAAAAACATTGGTCCTGAGAAAAGCATTCGAGACCAAGCATAATTTAGCTTTTGAATTTGAACCCGTTATGAGTGAAACATGAGATAGATCAAAAATAATATTACAACTACAACAGGCTATTTGCATCCCACTGCTGAGCACAGGCCTCCCCTCATCATGAGAGGGTTTGGGCTACAGCCCCCACTCGGGCCCAGTGTGGATTGGGGACGTGAAGTCTTTGAATTACTTCGCAGATGCGTGCAGATTTCCTCACGATGGTTATCTTCACCGAAAAGCTCATGGTAAATTCAAATTGAATTTCGCTTAAGTAAGTAAACTTAGAGGTGCGAGCCGGAATCGAACCCCCGACCCTCGGCATGAGAAGCGGTAGGTCGAACCACTAGGCCACCACGGCTTCTTAGAACAAAAAAAGAGTAACAAAAACAATAATACCTACTTAATAAAAAACTTCTATTTAAATAATAAGCACAGCTTAACACCATCTCAAAAATCAGACAGAGTTTGTTTGTTTTGCTGTCCTTTCAATCCATTAAATCGACTATCTTGTTCCAAACGCTTTGTCCGTTCACACTTCAACGGGCTGCTAATTCTATGGACACAGAACCTCTTTCAGAAAAGATTCAGGCGATATCGCATTACACCATTTGTGCGCAGGTGCGAAGAAAATGGAGCAAAAGGAGCACAAAAGACGAGTATGATCTTGGAGTAATCAACGCCCTCTGGATTTTGGGGCAGAAATGACGCGGCCTTCTGTGGACGTGGGGTTGAGGGAAGGTGACGGTTTTCAACGTTCAAATCAAGTTTCGGATTCGCTTCAATCGGGATGATGACATGACAAGGTCACCATTTCGTAGATTTGATGACATCACTCCTCCCTCAGTCAGTACTCGTATTCGTCTGACGATCCCATGTAGAACATGCGTTTGAGATTTTTATACTGACATTATCAGTTGGCTCAACTGCCTTGCAATCTGCATTAGGCTCGCGTGGAGGTTTTGTCCAGCAGTTGGACTTAAATATCTCAGTAGTCTGTTGTTGCGGGATAAAAAGGTAAGTGCATAATGAAGTGTATGTACCCAAAATCAAAATTAATTATTATATGAGTTGGTACAAGCTCTCATCTTAAGCAGTATTAAATAGTCTGTATTTCTACATCACACGTTAGCTCATATATACATATATAATATCACGCCTTTTTCCCATAGGGGTAAGCAGAAACCACTTCCTTCCATTTGCCACGACTCTTACATACTTCTCTCGCTTCTTCAACTTTCAACCCATTCCGCATACATGCTCGTCGGTTTAGAGTACTTTTGACCTGGCCTTTAATCAGATTGTCTGGAATTTTATCCAAGAAAATTCGATTCGGTCTTCCTCTTCCAACAACCCTGTTCACACTAGCCACATAAATACTTTTGGTCGTTTTCTCTTCTCTCATTCATCCTTTCTGTATGACCAAACCACAGCATAACTCTTTCGACGTGAGCTCATTACACCCATTAAGTATATTAGAACTAAAGAGCACATAATAATAATACATATTTATGTCCACCATAGCACAGAAGTTGACAATATTGAATCTTTCATAATACCCACTAATAACCGAGCAAACAGTTCAAAAGATCTACCCAATGGCGTCTTCATTCCGAACAATGCTCAATTACCGCCTGTCTCATTCCGTGCGCGCGCGCTGCCGTTTGCGCAACCCGTGATCACTATATTGTTTAATGCTAAAAGCTTGTTATTGTAATTAAGAGCCATTTGTCTCCTACCTGCGTAATTTGGATTGTTTGATTAGGTACAATTCTTTCTTCGAAACCGCGAACAAACAAATTAGTGTCTTGCTGTGGACGTGTTTTTTCGATACAAATGTATTTATTATTTTCTTCGAGTACTTTCAACAGACTCTTTTGCACTGTAAGCTTGGAGTCTTAATTTATACCGACCGTCTTGTTTAATATATTAATTTAAGTATCAACCATTTTTGGAAGCCATTCAATTTGAATGGAAGAAATTGTGGTCAGAGATGTCCTATGGTTCTACAGTGCCATAATATGTTTCTTCTTACATTGTAATTCCGTCAGATCGATAGTTAGAATGCATTTTCCACATATTAGCGCCTGATTTTTCAATCTGCAAAACATTTTCAAATATTAACGCAAAAATTCAACTGCAAACCTTTCCACATTACCAATTATTTAGCTAAAAAGCTCGCGGGGACAGACCCTCGGGTCTGAGGGGGAGGGGGAGGGGGCGTCGGGAAATCATTTTTGGGGCGAATAGCCCCTCGAGGCTCGTTAGGGGGGTGTTTTGCTATTTTTTGAAAACGATATTGTTGTGTGCGAGGGGCGGAATCGGCCGCGAGATATCCTATTTGATGATTGGATTATTATTGTAATTGTCGGCTAACGGTGTCTGTGAATAGTGACAGAAAAAATATGTTCATTATTAATTACTGCAAGTACAATTACCTATAAGTACCTATCTAAAACAAAAGTCAACTCATAAACGCTCTCTTGCCAGTATCCATCTTACAGTTTTCAAAACGCAATCAAGCTAGAGTAATAGGTATATGCACCACAATAACGGTTCATTTTTAGGTAACTTTTCCTGATAAAGCTTCTGTCACTAGATAAGTTAGGGCCCTAATCCTTGTTGATTTAAGTGAGCCTAAATAATTAGGGGTCGGTCGTGGTAAGTTAACGTTTCGATTTAGAAGTCTTACAAAGGTTCCAAAAGAGTGCATTCTTACGCATCGTTATGTGGTTCCCGTGCTCGAGCTATGATATCATAGGATAGCAACTTCAATTTGGATACTCAAAGGAGAATTGTGTAACCTACTCGTATTTTCTCATCGTGTTTCGGTTCCGCTACGACTTCTGGCGAAAAGCGCCGGGGCGAGAGAATATCGCCTCGCTCGCGCTCAGTCGTGGAAAAACCGTTACTCCCCCGCGCGATCTGGGGCTCTATTCGATATGTTACACAAAGAAAAGGACATTCCCTACCCCTGCGCTCACGCGTCACAGCGCTCAAATTAAACTCTAAATCTAGCTGCTTAAAGTTCGGTTTCAACGCTGCGACGCGTGAGCGCAGGGATAGGAAATCTCCCTTTCCCTATGTAACGTTTCGAATAGAGCCCCTGTACCTTAGGTATCTACCCATTTTACCCAATTAGGACAACGTGTCTCTTTTGTTTTATGGTGCGATCGCAGGTGTACAACAATGAAAGGCAATAATAGTACATTGTGTATTAAGGGCGGTAAACGAGGAATTGTAGTCTAGAGCATTCATAAGCCCTTTTAAAGGTTGAGGGCTTTAAAAGGGCTCGAGACTCCAATTCCTATACCGCCCGTGATACACACAATGTTTTTCATCACACTTGCGAGGAAAATACAGGAAATATTCACTAGGACGACCTATAAACTTGTGCCTGTAAGTTAATCGGCATCGCGAAAAAACCTTTTTTGTTTATTTTAAAATATTCAATTCTTACTGGCCATTAACAATGGTGCCACCATTTAAGTAGTTTTACTTTTTAATTTGTATTATTTCGAAGAAAACAATTGAAAAATAGCACATTACGGCCCGTGGGCTCATAAGAAATCTCGAGAGCCCGTGGTCATAATCTGGGCCTTAGAGACCGCTTTGTCTGCCTGTAATGACACCGTTTTCGAGCAAGTGTGATGAAAAGTATATCTACCCATCCTTCTCATGAAAATCCCGTCTTCAAGTGTGTTTAATCCAAGGCACAAACAGCTTCAGCCTCATTTCTCAAGGCATCCCATTATTCCGTTCACACCGATTAGACGTGTGTCTAGTCGACACAGACGCGTCCAGGGGGAATAATTTAAAAAGCCGAACAAAGTAACTGGCACGACTCATTAGGCAGATTTCAAGGCGCGTGTTTTCGCCCTTAATTGATTTACAGTTAATTTAATTCCCTGAACAACAGACATTCGGAGAAACCATAGGTACATATTTTGTTCTTGTAAGTTCGGATGCAACTTACCTATATGTATTTGATAGATTAAGACCGTTTTCACACCTTCGCCGCTGAATATTTGCCATCGTTTTTTTTTTCGGATTGGTCTAGTAGGTAGGTTATGGTACCTATCTATTTGAAAAAAAAACCGAAAACATATGGTAGGTACTCTCCTAGACTTTGATTTAGATTCATTCCAATCTTCTTTAATTTTCAATTTTATTCAAAATAAAATAGATAAGTGTATAACATTGATCTATTATAAGTAAGGATCACAATCAGCCGGAGAAAAATGGCCCGTCAAAACGGGTGCCCGAACAACTCGGGCACCCGTTTGGCGGTCAGTAAATTTGACACTTAAGTCTGAAGTGTTAGGTTTACTTTTGTATAAAATATTTATCTTGACACATATTATAAAGAGGCGTTATTAGATTATTGGAACGTATTTTCTAATGTTTGTTTGCTCCATATATTTTGACATATTCTGTTAGGCACTGTTCGTCCATATGGTACTATAGGTGAATGAGTGTATAGAATAGTCCTTCTCGATGTTGCTGTGTACAGGGCGTCACATGTATACCTTAATCATAAGTCCCACCTGTTATGTATGTGATGGATGTGCAATGTGATTTGCAATAAACAATAAACACTCTTATTTAGAGTGGTTCAAAACGTGGTAATGTCGTCGACATAAATATATCTAACATTTGCCATCAATTCTACCTCCAAATAAAACAGAGAGAAACAGATAAGTAGGACATACTTATCAACCTATTCTATTTCCTTGGAAGGAAAGGAAGCCAACTTAATCTGTTCATAGAACAAAGAAACTTAAAACCCTCTTAGATCTGAGCCTAATATAAGAAAAAATCGGCGGCGACGGCGCGTGAAAATATAATGGTTCGGAAATATCTCCCCTCTATGGAAGGGGGGGGGGGCGTGGGCGGGCCACTTAATAATGTAGCGGTCCGATGGCCACGAGCGCCAATCGGAAAGTTGCGGCCGGCGGTTGGCGAGCGGTCCGAATTGGATTAGGAGCCGAATGTAGTTGACGATGTGACCTTCCCGTGACCCGTGAATAAAAGGCTTTATGTGCTACATTTATTTAATGAATAATGTTGTTAACGAGTTGTTAATTAACTTAGATACTATCTTCTTCTCCCGACTTTTCCCGCGTGGAATTCGTAGAACTATACGTATACGTCCTTCCGGGATAAAAAGTAGCCTAGTGTCCATCCCCCCGAACCCGTCCCGATTCCGACCATCTCCATACCTTTCATCTAAATCGAGAGGTAATGTAACAGACAGAGTTACTTTCGCATTTATATGATTAGTACCTATTTATTTAAGTACCCTAAAGATCAACCAGGAATTCAGCAGACCTCTCTTTAATAGTGGATCAAAATATTCAGCTGGCTGGCAACAATGAACTAAAAAAAAGTAAGCATAACCCCCTATCAAGTAGGTAGTCTTGTTTACGGCTCCGTATGAAATTGTCCACCTTCTAAAATAAGTCAGTTTATAATCCACGTGACCACCAGAAGCCTTCCATCCCCCAATACGCCTTGAAAGCCTCCGTCTGTAATGAGCCGGCACTTACGCACGCCATTATAATTGCTAATGCCTTCCCGCCGTATCACCGCCACTCAAGGCCCAAAATTCCCTGGCCTGGCAAATTGGCGTGAAGGTGCTTAATTCAAGGGGGGAGGGGGGATCGGGAATCTCTGAGGAAACTTTTATTGGGTTTGCTGTTCTGGAATTGAGGGAGTAATTACGTTAGACTGTTCTTGTTTTAGTTAATCTCTTTTGTAAGTATGATCTAGATTCTATTGTTACTTATTCGACATAAAGAATCGTCTCGAACGTTTTTGCATACGAGTAAATATTCTGGGTCAATTTGCAAGGGATTTAACGCTTTTGACAGATGAAAATGTGAACGCGGTCCGAGACCTAGATTTTAATTTCAAAGTTAGGAACGTGAACCTTCACAAGTAAGTACTCACCTAAGTTTAAAGATCAGAAAGGAACACCTTTTAAGTCTTATCAGGTTATCTTATAACAATGTCAAATCTTCTAAAAAGTCCAAGGAATCTTTTAGACTTGGTGCCGGGAGCATGCATCCGTCTGCCTACCACCGCATGTGCACTGGTAAGGTCTTCTTCTTCTTTAGGTGCCACTCCAATTACTGAAGGTTGGCCATTAGCTCAGCAAACTTCTTCTTGTCTCTGGCAAGATGGAACAATTCTGCAGCACTCCGCATTCCGGTCCACTCCCTGGTATTAGTGGTATTCCTCAGCCAGGACTTTTTTCTGCGACTCCACGCTTTCCGGCAACTTTTTCCATCATGATTAATTGCAGCAGATCATATCTTTGATGTCGAAAAACTGGTAAGGTAAGGCGTACCTATATTATTCTTTCTTTGTCATCTATTCTCAGTTTGTTAATACCAATCAGTTCTGAGCTAGCCCTCTTGTGTCCAGCTTATCGAACAGTTATCACTTACTTAGGTGTCGAATGTTAAGGGTCATCACTATCAGTGCCCCACGCGGTGGCTCCCACGAGTGTGGACTCTGCCCTCAATTAATCAAGTGGAGAATACTATTATGGTGTCACCTTTCTGCGTTAGAGGACCAATTTGATTTCTAGACTGGAAAATGTTTTTCAAATGCTGTTCCTATCAGGCTGGTAATACAGAACGCAGTAGGTTTACTGGGTGTTATAATTAGGTATCGTTATTCCGTAAAACAGTTCAAATTATTACCAATTCAGATTACAACTAAACATCTAAATTACATTAAATTAGTTATCTACCTACAAGTAAAGTAGCACCTCGCTATCCAAATATTTATTTAAAAATTGTCGCGTTCACTACGTTGAGCGTTAAAGTCAACAAAATTCGATACACTAAATCAGCGTTACCAAACATTAATATACTACTTGTTGTTACAAGCCGTCGCCACTTAGCGCTGGCGTCGCCTCTGTGCCACCCGATACTCTGCCGCGCCGACTTAGAAAACACACCCACTCTGCCACATTATCTACTCTATGACGAGCTACTAAGTAACGTAGCGAGTGAACAGCTTTTTTCGCCGCGTTCACAGTTGCTACTTGTCTTGACAGAAAAAAAACATTTCCTCACGAATGTTTCGGGTAATTGAGACGGTTGTGGTTCCGACCACTTAATGTTGTATTAACTATCTGTCGCGTTTGATTGCTCGCATATTTGGCAGGCGGCGGAGCGGAAAAGAAAAAAAAACGAAGGTGTACTTTGGATGCGTCGGCTTTAGTAGAGCAGAGGCGTGAAATCAGACGCGCCTCTTTTAAAGATTAGAACAGCGAATGTTAACTTGTGTAATTTCTGTACAAAAAGGCGAGGTTGCTCCTTCTTACCTCACTCTACTGCGGTCTAAAGCAAAGCGAAAAAACATGGCTGACTCGAATTCTACAACAATAGAATAAGATGAGGATATCCAATAAGGTCTCGACCATTGACCAGCAGGCTACCTTTTGACTCTGGCACATAACATAAACATACCCTAAGTTTCAAATTAAAAATGGCGTCGCCTAAACAATGGCGTGCAAACGGCCATCGCGCTTTGTTTCTAAAACAATGACAAACGCAAATCCACTCGCGGCGCCCCGCGGCGTTCCAAATATGAAATTCCCGCGCAGAAATGGCGGCGAGGGCAATTTTTACAAATGGCTGCCGTGCCATACGTCAGGTGCCGATGCACACGTGAGCTCCAAACGAGGCGATCGTTCTCTAGCGATAAATCATAAAGTTAACAATCAACAGACTAAAACGCAATAAAATTCGCTATTATCCAGAGTAATTCAAGCACCTCGACTTATATCTTTATCTCGAACTCTCTAATTTGCATTTAACAGGATATTTTCAAACCTCACGTCCTAAGCAAATTCCTATAAACTTCATTTCAAAACGTCCTAACTTTTCGTGTCAGCTAATAAGGAATGGACTTTAAAATTGGCATGGAGAGTTGATTTTCCGATACAAGGTTAGGGGTTCTATGATCTTTGAGGTTGGTGTGTTCGGGCGACTGCGCTGTGACGTTTGGCGGATTCATTACCGAGACAAAGGGGGCGCGGGTGACGGGAGGGGGCGTCCTCGAAGCCACTTTCTTAAATCACTGGGGCCTATTTCTCGAAGCTTATTAGTCTAATAATATTACTCCATGAGCTAATACTTTTTACAAGTTCATTAGTGTACGTTTCTGGAAGCTACGATGGTAGAATATTGGTTACTAGTTGCTAACTAATAAATATTATCTTAGTCCCTGTTTCTCCAAGCTTATTAGACTAATAATATGATCCCAGGAACTAATATTTTTTACAATTTTATTAGTGTGCGTTTCTGAAATCTACGATGGTAGATATTAGTTACTAGTTGTCAGCTAATAAATATTTGGCTAATATTACCCAAGTAAAGCCAGTTTTGTTTCATGAAAATTCAATTTCATTGTTACTCTTGTAAATTACAAGGGTAAAGCTATTGGTCTCGGCAGTCTTGTAAAAGTTATTAGTACAATTTATTAGACCTAAAATACCGGATAAAAAATTAAAATGTGGTCAGATTCAGTACTCAATATCTGAATGTATCGGGCCTGGGTTGCAAAGGTTGACTCAGTTGACTGAGACAATCTGGAAAAGCTCCCAAATAAAATATTTTGCTTTCAAGACAGCCGTGTAGTCTTTAAAACCATTATTTCTAGATCCATATAATACGAAGAATAAAGATCTTTTTAAATGTAGTACTTTATAACAAACCACTCTTTTGCTTATTTACGATCCCGCCAAAACTGCATACTTACATCGCTGTTTTTTTTTTTTTAATTTGGTATAAGTCATATTACGTTCAGCCTATCTTAACTAATATTTTTCATTGATTTACCACTATTAGTTACTACTCTAGTAAAAATATTGGAGAAACAGGAATTATTAGAACTTGTAATTTGATCTCTAGTAAATAATGAGTCTAATGACTAATAAACTAGTAAATCTAATAGTTTCAAGAAACACACCAATTTGCCTACTTATTAGTAATATTTTTCACTCATGTACAACAATTAGTTACTAGTCTAGTAAAAAATATTGGAGAAACAGGAATTATTAGAACTTGTAATTTAAACACTAGTAACTAATGACTAATAGACTATTCAACTAATACTTTTGAGAAATAGGCCCCTGGAAGTGTATTGTGCGATATTAGTCTGCGCTGACAAGGTGCTAAGAAATGGCTTAATTAATCAGTTTAGCCTTATCATATTTTTACTTTTAGACGAATGATCGACTAAGTCTGAACTGGCTTGTCCCTATTCAAATCTACAAAGAGTTGACAACTACCAAGTAGGGTTTTTACTAGAGCCAAACCATTCTTAGCTAGTTGTCAACTCCGTAAGTGTCTGGAGGTATAATAGAGGCGGTGGTATAGAGTGAGTGGTTTGGCCTAGTACGCAGTACGCTCTCGTATAGAGATGAATTTACTGCTCTGTTTTTTGGTCAAGAAAAACATCGCAATTAAACCTGCAGGCATCTGACAATAGTTATTTGTTATGCAAGGCTGCAAAGTTGTTGTTTGCTGTGAGTGCGTGATTGAGACCCGAGTAAACGAAGGATTCTAGGGTTGAACCACGAGCGAAGCGAGTGGTTCAAATATAGAATCCTGAGTGTAACGAGGGTTTCAAGGCACGAGACAGCAAACGACTTTGCTGCTGAGCGCAACACAAAATTTTTCACCTCACGCGCGATTTAGTTCGGCGTCACGTACAGTTTGTGCTAACTCTGGAGGAGTTAAATTCGTATCTTCATCGCTAGAATCGCTCATATTTTCTTTATTATTCTAAATTACAAAACCAGCAATCTAAAACTTTTTTATTTATTTTCTTTTTATGTTTCTTTTGTGATTTGGAACGCAACCTCCGGGGTTGCGTTCCAAATCACTCCTACTCGTACTTCAAGATTCAATTATTCATTGAATACAGTTAAAATATACACATATTTAAGTATTTTTGTGATAAAACATAGTCAAATAATGAAATACATCTGAAACGGTGTATTATTAATATAATTTTATTAATGAAGATATTAAGTAAATTGAACCTTTATTTTAATAAAACTCTCACGACGAATTGCGTTTCAGAACGTATCGTTGTTTGTTTATTGTGACAGTGGCGTCATGCGTCGTTCGAATTTCAAAAACACTTTCCACGCTAGCGGATAAAATCTACTTTTGCGCTCGGATATCAAGCTGCAAAACGACCACTTTCGAGCCAGTGAGGTGAAAAGTGTTTTTTAAAATTCGACAAAGTGTTTTTATTTTATTTTATTATTATAAGCAAGCATTTGACCACGATCTCACCTGATGGCAAGTGACGATGCGGTCGAGGGTGATACATGCTTACTTAGATAGTAAGTACCTGTTCACTCTCGAATTTGTGTGTACGTCTAGTTCCCAATTTGCACTGCACCGGACCGCGTGGAGCCTAGATAACCGATAACCCAAATCCTCTGGAGATGAGAACGGTCCTGTGCCCAGCTGTGGGACATTATGAGGCTCTTAAGGTGGTGATGGTGATCGAACACAATTAATAAGTAGGTAGGTTAGGTACCTAACCTAATTATGAACGTTTTTAGAGTTTTTGTTTTAGTCATCTATCACTTTCAAGCCTTTTAAGGCAGGTAATCTAATTTCATTCTCAAACTACCGCCAGCCACAACAAAATTACAGAGCGAATTAAGACATTACAGGACGCTACATATTTAAAACCGGGACAGCATCATGTTTACAATTAGTTGCTCTATCCCTTTGTAATAAGGTCTTCACTTGAAATAATTAGTGATGTCGACGGCACCGGAAAGTTAATTAATCCTTCTTTATTACCTACCTTGAAGAATGTTTTAATTAGAGGTGTCGCGGAGATGGTTTTCACCGAAACGAAAGAATGTAGGTATTATTCTTGCGGATTGGGGACAGTATAGTAGAAACATTTTGCTGGTGGTGCATGCCCGTCCGGATAGCTACCACCGTCTACTCGTCTTGCCGCCAAACAGTTCAGCAAGTTAGCGGGGAAAGACGGTGGTACCTCCCCGGACGGACCTAACACCAGGCCCTATCACTAGCAAAATATTAGCATTAAAAAGCAAACTTATCTTACCACCTTACCACCTGTGTTCACATGAAGCACTGCGTGTGTGTGTGTGTGTGTGTGTGTGTGTGTATGTTAACATTATAAAATTAATGGAACATACCTGAGAGGTGCGGCTGCGAAGGGCTGTACGGGGATTTGATCTGCGGGAACCCTGCAACAGAGATTTAGGTGTTAAACGTTCCTGCTCAGGCCAAGGTCACAGATTTAATAGTACTACATACAGAATAGCCACGGAATCACCCGCCTGAATCTAGACGGCGCATTTTTTGACAAATTTAGTTATATAATAAAGAATACGTTGCAAGATATGAATTAAATATGAATTTAATGAGTTGAAAAAAATACTTAATGCCAATCGACAGTATGACGTTTGATAAAATAAAATAAATAAAAAACGATTGCTTCCAAATTACACTTTTTTTAGCTAAATCTCAGCTGCTGTCATTATCGATATTTTAATAAAGCCATTCAAGACAAAGCGCGCTAACTATTCAGCCAGAACGAGTCGAATTCGCGAGCCTAGACAAAGGGCCGCACAATCGATCGAAACCGAAGACACCCATTCAATTTTCGAACTGGCAGCTTACGATTGTTCTATAATTTTATAAAAATAAAAAGGCACAAAAGAGCGTCTATTCAGGTGGGTGAATTGGGAACTAACGTTCTTTTTACATAACTAGCGACAGTGGCGCCACGGGTAAGTGAACAGGTAAATTGGTGGGAGACTTCCTCAATTACGTGTAGATAAATAAGAGAACTGGTGCGTACGGCATTGTACTGTTGTGGCGGAAGGGACTTCGAAGAAAAACACTCGCGGCATAATTATCGGCTTTGAGCCGACACTAAGTAAATACTGTTAGAATAACATGTTCTACACTGACGACTGACTAACCAGACATAATTATTATTATTTTTATTTACCGATTCCAGAAGCTAAGTTGGGTTAGGTTAGTTCTATAAATTAAATGTCAGTTATGTAATTCTATTTAGCTAAAAAAAATTTATACGTTCCTCTACCTATTATCTTATCATTGTGAATTTATCCAAGTACAACTGATGTCAACTGATTTACGGGTAATAGAGATAAGTACGTATGTAACTGAATTGAAAAAGTAATGTTTTAATTTGCTCTCTAAATAACCAAATTGAATCTTCTCAATGGATAATGTTCCCAATTTTTTGTCACAATTGGGCAAAAATCTACAGCCAAACAATTTGTCTATGGGTATCGAGTAACCGTCAAAACTGAAGGCACAGACAATAGTGTCAGGTTCTTTGACGAAAAGATGTATTCACTTTTGAACCATATCCGTAAAGAAATAAGGTTTAAACGTGTATAGATCTTTTGGTACTAGACGGAACAATAGCGATTAGCTTCAGCGGTTCAGCCACTTATGCGTAAACGCACAGATTTTACCTCAAATCAAAACGTCGTAAGAGCCTATAGCTTTCATAGAACGATACGCTTTTTCGGGTTATTTCGAAGAAGAGTGTTGCGAGGCTCTCAATACGTCAAGCCTCTTCGTGTCCTGTTACACTCGGATTTTTGTTAAACCAGTCAATTACCCTAATTTTGAAGGCATTTAGCAATTTTTTTGGGGTATTTGGAAGGCTGGGTGTCATTTGGTAAATTTTGGCCAAAAACATATCCAACGGAGGTTGATAGCATTTGAGTGTAAAAATCACTATGGATTTAGGTAGGTATTAGTCTGTCAGCTAAGGAAATGACTATGTAATTATTATATAGTCATTTATTCTGTGCATGTGTAGAACATATAAACTTAACTTTAAGCACTTTTGTCACCACTTTCCATAATTTTGTATTCTATGTACCGGTAAATAGTAGATTGTACAACAAGAGCATAAAACAAGCCATTTCACCCGAGATTTACAGATATACACCCGAGCCGAGAGGCGAGGGTGTATAGTAAGTCAAGGGGAAAATGGGTTTTATGCTCGTGTTTTACACTCTGCTTTTCACTTGGACTGCGAGGAAATTAAATATTATTAAAAAGAACACATTCCGCAAATGGCTTGGATTTTGCGGAAATATATTATTCGGTGAAAGCACTATTTCATCATCACTACTCGATGATGACATCTTTGAAATTAAAATTAACGAAATTGAAAGAAATTAAAATAAAAAAATCTCAACGTACCAATTTTACCAATTCAGAACAAAGAATGAATTTCCGCCATTTCATTTTTCTTTTTTAATTTTCAGCAATGTGACGTTTGACTTAAGTCACGCCCCGTGTAATGCCATGGTTATGTTTTTTTTGTTTGATTTTCAGGAATACACACACCTTTTCGTCGTTAAATTTTTAATTATTAATTTGATAATCCATACTAATATTTTAAAATAGAGAATATAAAGAATAAATCACAAGAAAAAACATGTTGCATGTATAAAATTATATGAAGCTTAAAAGTGTATGTGGCTGTATGCCCTCATCTCCTTAGTCTTAGACGAAGATTTTACTTTATGCTCTAGAGCCTAAAATTCAATTTTATGCAGCCTTCTGTTAGCCTAAAGTACAACTTTACGAGCAAGAGAAGTGAAAAAGACTTTGGCTGTAAGTAGAGCCTCAACTCCATAACCACAAGGCATATAGTATCTAATCAGGTGTTGAATTTGACACAGAAATTCCGACACTAAAATCTGATCCATTAAAAATAGACGATTCACTAATGAACATCGTGAGCTCATTCCAACCGTCAAATGGCCGTTCAAACTTCGAATGGGCCCGCATACCACAGACAATTTTCTAATTCGTTAAAGTGTTTACACGTAAGGAAAACATACACGAATTAATGAACCAATCGTATCAAGTTCCTTATTTAAAGTGACGGCTTAATTGTCAGGGCTGCCAACATCAGTCGGTCATTGTGAATAATGACATTCCACCAACATTCAAATGTCTATTGATTAACTGAGCCGTGAGTCATTATTTTAAACAATACGGGATTTCTAACTTCCAATGGGAAGGAGGTTTAGTTGCGATACTGACATGCATGCTTTCCGATTGATTTGTAATCAATTCCAGTGAACGTGTGATTTTGTGATGTCCGTGAGTCTAATGATGATGCTACAGGCATTATTTAAATACAATTTAAAAAAGTTCATGCTTTTTTTAATACCAGTAAATTAAACTTGTCAATTAATCCGCGTCCAACTTTAAGCCTTTGTCAGTTAATTAGTGTAAAGTGCGATAACTCGGCGCTCGGTTTTCCCGCATCAGCGTCGGCCATCTTGTTTTAAACGTCATTTGGATTCGGCGACACGCGCGCCCTCTCATCTAGTGAACAATGTTTACGTGGATGATGTGGAAAAGTAGGAAATTGGAGCGTTGTTCGCTCTAATGGTGGGATGGGATGCTGGAGCATTTATCTACGTGTTTGGAAGCGTAAAGCTCTTTTGTGCGCTATTAAACGAGAAATTAGGCTTTAGCACAATACTGCAGTCTCTGGGCTACCCAAGTCTTCTTTAAATATCGCGAAATACCGCAATAATAGGGATGACGACAACTTTTTTTCCTTAGTCTATCAGGAAGATTATTGAAAAGTATTGGACACGTATTTTTTTCTTTTTTCACGTAATCAAACTTATACGGAGATATATTGAGTTGAAATGTCGCGTGACGTCACGGTTAGGTACGATTTATACCTAGCGGTGACGTAGTTAGCCCCTACTCTCCAACTTTAATGCGTTTTAACTTAGACAGTCTTTGTTAATATGATAAAACAAAAAATACGTGTGTAATATTTTTTTCACCTCACTGGCTCGAAAGTGGTCGTTTTGCAGCTTGATATCCGAGCGCAAAAGTTGTTTTTAACCGCTAGCGTGGAAAGTGTTTTTGAAATTCGAACGACGCATGACGCCACTGTCACAATAAAAAAACAACGATACGTTCTGAAACGCAATTCGTCGTGAGAGTTTTATTAAAATAAAGGTTCAATTTACTTAATATCATCATTAATAAAATTATATTAATAATACACCGTTTCAGATGTATTTCATTATTTCACTATGTTTTATCACAAAAATACATAAATATATGTATATTTTAACTGTATTCAATGAATAATTGAATCTTGAAGTACGAGTAGGAGTGATTTGGAACGCAACCTCCGGAAAAAAAAAAGTTTTACATTGCTGGTTTTGTAATTTAGAATACCTATACGGAGTAATAAAGAAAATATGAGCGATTCTAGCGATGAAGATACGAATTTAACTCCTCCAGAGTTAGCACAAACTGTACGTGACGCCGAATTAAGTCTTCTTCCCGAAAAATCGCCCGTTGAGGTGAAAAATTTTGTGTTGCGCTCAGCAGCAAAGTCGTTTGCTGTCTCGTGCCTTGAAACCCTCGTTACACTCAGGATTCTATATTTGAACCACTCGCTTCGCTCGTGGTTCAACCCTAGAATCCTTCGTTCACTCGGGTCTCTATCACGCACTCACAGCAAACAACAACTTTGCAGCCTTGCATAACAAATAACTATTTCACCTCACTGGCTCGAAAGTGGTCGTTTTGCAGCTTGATATCCGAGCGCAAAAGTTGTTTTTATCCGCTAGCGTGGAAAGTGTTTTTGAAATTCGAACGACGCATGACGCCACTGTCACAATAAAAAAACAACGATACGTTCTGAAACGCAATTCGTCGTGAGAGATTTATTAAAATAAAGGTTCAATTTACTTAATATCATCATTAATAAAATTATATTAATAATACACCGTTTCAGATGTATTTCATTATTTCACTATGTTTTATCACAAAATTACTTAAATATGTGTATATTTTAACTGTATTCAATGAATAATTGAATCTTGAAGTACGAGTAGGAGTGATTTGGAACGCAACCTCCGGAAAAAAAAAACATTTAAAAAAAAGTTTTAGATTGCTGGTTTTGTAATTTAGAATACCTATACGAAGTAATAAAGAAAATATGAGCGATCTAGAATCTAGATGAAGCGATCTAGATGAAGATACGAATTTAACTCCTCCAGAGTTAGCACAAACTGTATCTAGGTGACGCCGAACTAAGTCTTCTTCCCGAAAAATCGCGCGTGAAGTGAAAAATTTTGTGTTGCGCTCAGCAGCAAAGTCGTTTGCTGTCTCGTGCCTTGAAACCCTCGTTTCACTCAGGATTCTATATTTGAACCACTCGCTTCGCTCGTGGTTCAACCCTAGAATCCTTCGTTCACTCGGGTCTCAATCACGCACTCACAGCAAACAACAACTTTGCAGCCTTGCATAACAAATAACTATTGTTATGCAAGGCTGCAAAGTTAAAATAACTATGTGCCAAGTGCGTGTCGGGCCACGCGCAAATTATAGGGTTCCGAAGTTGACGATGTCCACAGTACCTTTCTAAGACTTATTGGCATCTAGCTAGCCTGTGGTATGACGTGCCCGCCCGACGCCCCTGCCGCTCGAGAAAAATCATTGGTTTTTTAATCATTTCATAAGTCGACTAATGACTCGTAAATTTGTACAGCCTACTTAGCTGTGATAGTTTTCCTTTCAACTACGTTATATACGCCACAACCGTGATTTTTTTCAGCCATCCAAATACCACCATTTAGCTGGCAGGGGGGGGGGACACGTGACTCTAACAAAAAATAGCACTTTAAAGCTTAATATTTGACAAACGCATCACTTAATCGAAAAATGGTTTTAACAAACCCACAATATTTTTTCAAGACCTATTCAACGATATGCCACAACATGGGGTACGCAAGAAAAAAAAAATACATCCCCGCTTTACCAGTAGGGGAGGTACCCTATAAAAAAATACATTTCAAAATTTTATTGTACCACTTTGTCACCGTAACTAATATGTATATTCATGCCAAATTACAGCTTTCTAGAACTAAGCATCTCCGAGCAATAGTGCGGACAGACGGACGAACATGGCGAAACTATAAGGGTTCCTAGTGGACTTCGGAACCCTAAAAACAACGATACGTTCTGAAACGCAATTCGTCGTGAGAGAAAAAAGAACATTAAAAAAAAAATAGTTTTAGATTGCTGGTTTTGTAATTTAGAATACCTATACGAAGTAATAAAGAAAATATGAGCGATTCTAGCGATGACGATACGAATTTAACTCCTCCAGAGTTAGCACAAACTGTACGTGACGCCGAACTAAGTCTTCTTCCCGAAAAATCGCGCGTGAGGTGAAAAATTTTGTGTTGCGCTCAGCAGCAAAGTCGTTTGCGGTCTCGTGCCTTGAAACCCTCGTTACACTCAGGATTCTATATTTGAACCCTAGAATCCTTCGTTCACTCGGGTCTCAATCACGCACTCACAGCAAACAACAACTTTGCAGCCTTGCATAACAAATAACTATTTATTACCTGACGGACTAATTAGAATTTCGATTTCTTCACCCTGTCGTCATCCCTATAGTCATAGAAGTTTGAGTACCTTACCTACCTACCTTTAAGTAAGTATTTATTTATTTAATAACCCGATCGTCACCGACATATATAATACTAGCTTCTGCCCGCGACTTCACCCGCGTGGAATTCGGTTATCGCGTTCCCACGGGAACTATGCGTTTTTCCGGGATAAGAAGTAGCCTATTGTCCTTTCTCGGGACTCCAACTATCTCCATGCCAAATTTCATCCAGATCGAACCCTCAAGCGGTTGAAGCGTAAAGAGGTAACAGACAGACAGACAGAGTTACTTTCGCATTTATATTAATAAAAATATGGATATGTCGGCGACGATCGAGTTACTTACTACTAAACGGCCGGATTGGTCCAGTTGGTAGTGACCCTGCCTTCTGTTCGCGGGTTCGAGTCCCGCTCGGGGCAAACTTTGTATGATGAACTCGAATGTTCGTACTCGAGTCATGGATGTTAGTATTTATATATGTATGTATTTCTTTATATAAGTATTTATATCGTTGTCCAGCACCCATCGTGCAAGCTTTGCTTAGTTTGGGGCTAGGTCAATATACATGTGTGAATGGCCCAAGATATTTATTTAAGTATTTATTTTATTTAAATAATTTAGCCAAGTTTATGAACGGAGTCACTGTTGTCCCGTTTTGAGTAAGTGGTCCTTATAGGTATTCTGATTGTTTCTGATGATGCCGCAATGCCTTTGCATTAGGTACTTACAAAAATAACACTTGGAGAATAGAAATTGCATCGTGTCGTACTGATCTGTTTATGAAATTACTAACGAACTTGGTAGTACCAGCAGACAACCAATAATCATTTTTACTGCCCCACACTGTCTGTCCGTACCTCATTTCGCCGAATCGGCGCCCGGCCGTAAGCCCCCGCATTAGTGGCGGAATGTTAATAATCGGAGTCAATAAATTAATATCGAGGGTAGTTGTAATCCGCAGGACTTCTGGGTGTGAATATTTGTATTCTTTTTGGACAATCTAATTTGGAAAATGGGTAGGATCTTACGATAGGTATTAGAGTTGATGTAATACCTATGAAGAGGCTTCAGTTTCAAATAGGTGGTCAGTGAATTTCTGGATTTCATTTTTGTATGGATTTTGATCGCCATTTATTTGAAGAGTTTTTTATTCGAAATAAAATAATGCAGCTGCTAGGGGGGTTTAAAAAGTGAAAGAGACATCGATTTATTTTTAAACATTATTTTTATATGATGCCATGATGTGCCAATAATGAAACTACTTTTATAAAAATAATAAGTAGATATTATTTATACTTACAAAGATCGGTTTGTAATTTTTTATCCACATTAATGAAAAACTAATAAACACCATCGTAAATCTAATAACCACTTACCACGACCCGTAAACTGCCGCCCAATATCGGCGCTTAGAATAAAACATTCCAGTAGATTAATTACTGCCATTTCAAATTTATCCTTATTCTCAGAATCCAAGGCCTGTCTTTATATAAAATAAAAACAGCCACTTATTCCCTTTTCGTTCTCAAAGTCACATGCCGGCGATACGAGCGCCATCTGCCGAGGAGCGCCGCAATTTCAATTGCCTCCCCTCTAATCCGCCAACAATGCGCTTTGCCAAAGTCTTGCAACTCTTATTGCGCGTTTGACAGCAATTGGTAATTAAATTTGGATAATTGATAGGGTCACGAGTGGGGGATTATCTGTTTTGAATTTGGAATTGGAATCGATCAGACGAAATACGGTTCATTATAGTCGGATCTCGAACTAAAGTGTTCAGTCAAAACATTTGGCATTTAAGAGGTGGATGCGAGGTTGTTCTTTTTTAATGTATGATATATTGAATGTAGTTTGAATTTACCACTGAGCTTTCGGTGAAGGAAAACATCGTGAGGAAACTTGCACGCATCTACGAAGTAATTCAAAGATGTGTGTGAAGTCCCCAATCCGCACTGGGCCCGCGTGGGGACTATAGCCCAAACTTTCTCGTGATGAGAGGAGGCCTGTGCCCAGCAGTGGGACGCAAATAGGCTGTAGTAGTAGTAGTAAGTACCTACCTTTAAAAGAGAAAATATCTACTACCCACCCATATATACCGACTTACTGACCCATCTGAATATTCCAGGCCACCCGTACCCGTACATACACTTAATATATCTTAACGTTAATATTTGTAAAATTGTACCCAATCTTGGTTTCATTCACCTGAACTGACACCAAAACACCTCATTCAACGGACAAAAAGGTTGCGTTGATTTTAAATTCCATTTTATGAATAGGTAGGTAGCTATTAAAATAAATAAAATTGAAAATAAAAATCGGATATAAAAACGACAGGAGCCTAAATTATAAAAATATTCCGAGAAACGCAAAAACCCGTCAAGATTGGCAACTTTGTATTTCCGACTTAATTGGAAGGTAACAGCGATTACCTACTGATGTGCTTGACTATAAAAATATGATACGATCTTTTTTAGATAGATGCTAATATTTTTGATACTTAGGTATTTTGATTTTTTTAGGAAAATAGAAGAAATCCAGTTCTCAAGAGTTTTCTACAAAATATTAAACACCTTTTAATGATCTTAGAAATTAAAATACACTCAACAGCAATGAAAACGGGTCACTTTGTATGGAAGCTCCTACACAAAGTGACCCGTTTTCATTGCTGTTGAGTGTAGAATAAAATAAATCATCCATTCTTAACAGCATGCCTTGAAAAAAGTCTATTACCTAATTCACCCATCCATCGTATTCTTGTATTTATAAAGGACACAAAGCGTTTGACACTATTGTCAGTCGGAAATGTCACCGAACTGTCACAATATTGTCACACTTCTGTAATAATGGCCTTTCGAATGTGAATGGGCGTTCTGCCCACAAAGAGCATTGAAAGGGTTAAATGTGAAAATAATGTATTTCTTTATGAAATACAATTATAGAATAGGTAGCTGTTACGGAATTTATCCTCAGTCTTTTTGCATAATTTCAAGGGCTTTTGTTAATTTAATAAGGTGTTTAAATTAAATAACAATAGTAATTGTAGGTTAGCATTTTTATTGTTGTGTTGTGTGCGTCGTCCAATTTTGGAAAAACATTGGGAATACTAAGCCGTAACTTTAAAAAAAAAACAGAAAAATGGACTTTTGGTTACGTCAAAAAAGTAAAAATTCATTTTAGAAGATTTTAAAAAGATTAGTCTAAATAAAAAAAAAAGGAAAAAGTAAGGTTGCGACCTTGCCAGGATTCGAACCTGGAATCTTCTGATCCGTAGTCAGACGCGTTATCCGTTGCGCCACAAGGCCAGATAGCAAACTTGACGAAATTAACCATTAGGTAGGTAATGGATCGCCTACTCATGCGTGTGTTCAATTTAATTTTAGAACAAGTTAAATGTCTATTACCAGCCAGTTCGGTTTTCTATTAATTTCCTATAATTATTTATACTGGTTAACTAGAAACGAAAAAAACATTGAACAAGATTAAAAACAAAACAATACCAATCCCGACTGCTTTTATTAACGCTAAGAAAATAGATAAAAATACACATAAAAGAGCTCAAAATACAAGAAAAAAACATTTTTCTTTGTCAACAGCGCGAAGTAATTAAGCTATAGCCTTATTTGTAGGTGTATTAAGTTAATTGAACAATTGTTCGAGCTCAATGTTTTGCGAAACTCGCCCTTATCGAGCAGAACAGAAACCTTTGTTTTTGTCTTACAAGTATTATCAACATTGGACACAGTGAATATCGACCTTAGCACGATACGATTAAGATTTAATTTTGAATAAGTGCTGATTACAGAAATGAAAAGATTGAGTGTACGATTTTGAACTTTAATGGTTTAAATTTAAGGTTTGTTTTCGGTTTGAAAGTGTCCGGAAAGGGCCCCGGGCGAAGTGTGAAGTATAGTGATGGGCTTGAGTCGTTTTTTTAGAAACCTTTATTAGTATTAATAATTATAATCTATACTAATAATAAGTCTGTAGAAGAAGTCGCGTCTGAAACTTGAAAGTTAAAAGAAACTATCAAGTCGAGAGGACTACCCATATTAATAACGATACTGAACACAAAATACATACATACAAATATTGTTTCTAAAAATCGTTGTTTTCTGTTCAGTATCGCTTATGGACCCCTGACTTGATAGTTTCTTTTAATTTTCAAGTTTCAGACGCGAGGTTCTTCTGCAGACTTATTATTAGTATAAATAGTTTGGAATTAGAATTGAGATAGGTACCTATTAATAATTATGTTTTTTTTACCAATGGTATAGGCAAACGAGGGCACAGTCCACCTGATGGTAAGTGGTCACTACGGCCCATGGACACCGAAATCCTATGATCCCCCATTAAGAAACCATAAGATCTCGAATGCGTTGCCTACCCCGAGGCCTAAGATGGAATGCCTCTGTGCCAGAAATTTCACCGAATGAACTGTTATTACCAAAGATTATGTCTTTA
This sequence comes from Aethes cnicana, assembly GCA_963971205.1. Classification (NCBI taxonomy): domain Eukaryota; kingdom Metazoa; phylum Arthropoda; class Insecta; order Lepidoptera; family Tortricidae; genus Aethes; species Aethes cnicana. The sequence continues at coordinate 13,583,379 of OZ020284.1, forward strand.
ACTGTATCGCTGTCAAGCAAGATGTAGGTGGTAGCTGGTGTTGAAGTCTAGTTCCCTATATTAGAGTTCAACGCGTGACAATGACGAGCTTGATTTCATTTCATGAAATGAAATTACCTACTTAACGTGAATGCAATGCAGTGTTTGAGTGAATAGGGATGACGACAGGGTGAAGAAATCGAAATTCTAATTAGTCCGTCAGTCAGGTAATAAAAAAATATTAGACACGTATTTTTTATTTTATCAAATTAACAAAGAATGACCAAGTTAAAACGCATTAAAGTTGGAGAGTGGGGGCTAACTACGTCACCGTTAGGTATAAATCGTACCTAACCGTGACGTCACGCGACATTTCAACTCAATATATCTCCGTATAAGTTTGATTACGTGAAAAAAGAAAAAAATACGTGTCCAATACTTTTCAATAATCTTCCTGATAGGCTAAGGAAAACAAAGTTGTCGTCATCCCTATTCTAAATATTTTATATACTTACGTAATTACGTATGCTTTGATAGGAACTTTGATGTTAATAATACGTGTTCATAAATATGTAAGAAGCTTTTGCATTTATTAGAACAGAGTTCTTTTTAGCACTTTGGACAATATTAGCAATTATTATTTTGCAGGAATCTATACAGTCTTATTAATACCTAGGTAGTAAGTGTTTTTTAAGTTCTATTCGATTCGACATGCACTATATCTTAAATAGTCACATCACTAACCCAACCCTGAACAGGGTTAATAGCAGGCAGTTAGGGCGCTTTGTAGTACGTGCGAAGAGAGCACTAGTTCACACCATCCCCGCGAGGACGACCGGCCAACCCTGGCCCCCACCCCCTCCCCCACTGTCGACCAAACCGGGCCAAGACGGGGCGCGCGCGCCGTAACACAGGGGCCAAGTCACACTGGCTCCTTCCCACAATACTCCACAATGGAACCAAGCGAGATAGACCTCCCCCGATTTTATTAATATGACAATCGTCATACAATCATAAAATGAGATATGATCCCGCGGTTCAAGTCAAAATGGTCATAGTCAGACTCGAGTTTGAAAAGCTTTTTGCGTTTTTTTTTTAGTCCGAATCTTATTTGGCTTAGGTTTTTTTTTTGTATTTGAACGGGTTTCGTTTGCAAATACGAGTTATAAAGACTTTATAGTGTTTTCAAGTTTTACTAGCTTGGCCTCCGGGATTACTTTTCGATTGCTTATAGTCTCCCCTGACGGTACCTAACCCAAGTAGCAATCAAGTGTCTTAAAAAGGAATTATAGATATCTTTAAGAAAATTTTACTAATTCTATCAGTTGTCTTGACTAAAACTATTATGTCCCTCAAGATATCTTGAAGATATCTCCAAGACTGAGTTAAGACAAAGTGGGCACAGTATTTAAGTCAATTTTAAGAAAGAGTTAATACTACTCTTTAGACAGACTTTAACCCTACTTAAGACTGAGGGCTTAACAGATCTCTTAACTTCGATTTCAAGATATCTTTAAGGTTGACTTAATACCAAAAAATAAGCTTAAAGATATCTTTAATACTTACTTAATACTATTAACACCGAGTTGTACTAATTCGATCATATCTTAACAAAGAAAATTTTAAAACTTTTTTTACTTATGGAATTGTTATTTTAGAAAACATGGCGAACTCTTTTACTTAAAAGAGAATTCATTGTAGGTTTATCGAAATGGCGATTAACTAACTATTTTTTACGTTTATAAAATACCGTTTTATGTCCCTATTGGTACTTGAAAACTATAACGCATGATTGTTTATCGTGTAAAATTGATCGAAAGTGCTATAAAACAGACGGGCTTACAAAATACTGAAAAATAAGCACTAAATATTTGGAATATTTTGTTGCTAAATGAAAATTTTACTTACATACAGCGCAGAATACTACTTTTCCGTATACGTTGGAGATATAACACAAACACTAACACAACACTAACATGTTAAAACAAAAATCTAACTTCAATGTACTTTATTTTTTATGATTTAGCGTCGGAATTTTTCAATATTTTTTCTAACTTAAAGTTCAAAATGGCGTTAAGTCTTACTATTCTTAACGAAGTATGACTTTAGACAATACTGATTTTGTAAGGTTACTTTAGATAAAGTATAGACAAATTGCATTTGGAGTAGTACCGGTTTAGAGAAATGATACTTAACTTATACTAAAAACCGAATTAGTGTAGGTCTAGTTAATTCTTAATGGACTTTAAATAATCTTTACTTTGATTTAGTTTATACAATTTACCGTCAAATTTACGGTATTGTTTATGCAAGAAGAACCATCCCACCAAAAACATTTTTATGTAATGTCATGCCAAAGCGAGTACCTAATACGAGTATACTACATTGCTTGCGCTGCGAAGAAGTTATATAAGATCTCATAGGGAGCCAAGCTGTGTCGTTCAAAAAGTCAAAATGTAGGGCCAGGCCGTTTAGTGACAGTGACGCAAACACTCATAGCGGTTTATCAACAGAAAGCTAACCAGGCGTGAATTTTGTGCTTAAAATTGAGTAACGAAACGACCAAGCCCCACATTTTGACTTTTTGAACGACACGCTTGTTCTCAATGATATCTTTAAAATTTTGTACAGTGCAAGCAATATTTAGGCAGTAAGTATCTAAGAGGCGACACATTACCTACGTAGCATTTTAGATAGGTAAAATGTTTTTCATGGGATGTCTGGGGGCACGCTAGTGCTCCCGCCAAGACGAGTCAACAGAAGCGCTGGGCACACCTACCTTTTCTCAAAGCCTTTAATCGTATTTTCATAGGTACCTTTAAAGATTCGTCATGGATAGTGCTAGAAAGTCGAAATGTTGAGTAGTTATATTATGACTATAGAGTACCTTTATTATACATAGTTTCAAACGCATGGCTATAATCGTTTAGTGTTTTTTTTTATATATTTTGCCAATTAGCTGATGAGATAAGATGTTTTAAAGAAAAGAAAGGAAAATTTTGTTTCTTTGTCCTTTCTTTATGACAAAATGGCTGGAACGATTATGATGAAATTCGGTATGGAGATAGTTTTATATAGTTTGAGAACCGGGAAATAACACTTTTTTTATCCCGATATTTCCACGGGAACGGGTTTTTCACGGGTCAAATGAGTTTTTCAATATTTTCAATATAACTAACCGTCTATTATGTGTAGGTAATCATCGGAAACGCAAATTCTACGTCTACGCGGGACGAAGTCGCACGCATCGGCTAGTTTTAGAAATTAATAAAATCTAAAGTTTTACTAGTTATACATCTATATTAATATTATGAATGCGAAAGTAACTCTGTCTGTCTTTCTGTATGTCTGTTACCTTTTCACGCTTCAACCGCTGGACCGATTAGGATGAAATTTGGTATGGAGATAGTTGGAGTCCCGGGAAAGGACATAGGCTACTTTTTATCCCGGAAAAACGCATATCTAGTTCCCGCGGAAACCCGATAACCAAATTCTACGCGGGAAGAAGCTAGTAATAATATAAAAGCAAAAGTAACTCGTGTGTGTCTGTCTGTCTGTCTGTTAACTCTTCACGCTTCAACCGCTGGGCCGATTTGGATGAAAGTTGACATGAAGATAGTTGGAGTCCCGGGAAAGGACATAGGCTACTTTTTATCCTATTATTATTTTTATTTATGTATTCAATCACTTATTCAGCTAATTGGCCAAATACAAAAAAATATCCATATTTCCATACTAAAAAAAAAATATTCTAGCAATTGCCAGACCGAATCTACGAAAATACGACAAAACGTTTCAAGACAAGGTAGATATAATGCCCTACGCTTCCGTTGACTCGTCTTGGCAGGGGCACTACCGTGCCCCCAGATCGTAAATTGCCGTGCAATCAGAATCACTGCTGTCCGCTACTTCCATTTCCAAATTTGACGCTTTAAGTATCCTCTACTGTCTCGTGATCTATTTTTAATAGCTACTGGGTAATAGACACTGAAATCTCACTCCAAGATGTCGCACTGTTAACATATTTGAAGCACTGATCACTTGCATTGCACCGCACACAATTTGAGGTTAATCTAAATATATAAAACTCAAAGGTGACTGACTGACCGACTGACATAGTGATCTAACAACGCACAGCCCAAACCACTGGTCGGATCGGCCTGAAATTTGGCATGCAGGTAGATGTTATGACGTAGGCATACGCTAAGAAAGGAGTTTGCGAAATTTCCACGGGAACGGGAAAAAAACGGGATTTTTCATTTTAATATTTCTGCGCATACGAAGTTGCGGGGAAAAGCTAGTTTTCTATATTTCGCGACACGCCGAATGATGAAAAACAATTTTTTTTTTGAAGTAGTTTTTTTTTTATTTCATCCATGTTTCACTTGGTTTATTTTGTCGAAAAACGTCCCGTTAAGCTTATTTTTACTTAAAGCTTATTAAATTTAGGGATAAAAGAATAAAATATTCTTCACAAAAGCAATTTCTAGAACTTATAGTGTTACGATCATCTAAGTTTGTCTACAGATTCAATTTTTACTTAGCAATTCTAAACTGATACTTTGATTATACCATTGAGTCTTTAGTGAGTCTTGAAATAATCTGAGTAGAGTAAAAGAATCATTTTTAGACTTAAGTGTGGACGCACTTAATACTAAATGGTTTTTAAAATACTTAACTAGGATTTAGGTATTCTTAACTTGCTAAAGTAGCAGTAGCTTAAAACTATTTAGTTTTAAAGACTAAAATGACTTAACGGAGTCTTTTTTTTATTAGCTAATTCTGATTTAAGACAAAGTTAAGATATGTAAGATTTAATCACTATTCTTGTTTGCTACTTGGGAATGCTTTAGGGTACCTAATGCTAGAATAGAGATACTCTAAAATGGGTCTACATTACGATGCTCTAATAGATTCATAATAATAATAATTGATTCTCCTAAGATTAAGTCTCCAGAAATGGTCAATTTTCTGAATAAACTATGAGTTTGAGCTTAAATAACGCAAGCTCCATAAACCAAAGAGCTCAAGAGTAACTAAGTATTGAAAAAAAACCTGAAAACCAATCATAGACAAATCTGATGTTCATATTATGTTTTCTAATTCCAAAACATCATTCGTAGGTCTTTTACAGGGCACGCTTCGGCCGCGCTATCACGCCTCGAGGCGACGATAAAAAACCCAATCGACATTCACCGCTCTCCAACCAAACAGACGTGACGACATGCGCGCTACATACATACATTATATCTCACATTTGATGATACGGTCAGAGTTCCAGCATTCCAAGTCGAACCTTATAACTCTTGGTCCAAGGTTCATTTTGATGAAAATGACTTTTGTTTCTTTTTTTTTCAGGGTTATACCTATGGCTAGGGAAAATGGCCATGTTTTGGGACCGTCCTAAAAACAACTGTAACATTTTTATGTGGTCGTAAAATGTGGGCATTAATGAAGAGCGGGTGGGGATCGTAATAGTGGCTTAGGTATGTACGAGTATCTTGGATCTTTGAGCTACAGTGGAATCAGTTTATAATGACATCGAAGGGAATTGACAATTGGTAATAGAGAAACATAGCATATTAAATCAAAATAAAAATTGTATGTTATACATGTAGGTATGTATATTTAAAAAATTTGAGAGATGAGTTTGATTCTCCATTTTCTAATCTGCATATTATTATTGCACCTTTCTCCTCAATCGTAAATGCTTTATAACATTGAGGTGCCTTTTTTTTACAAGGGATATCACTAAAAACAAATCTTATTATCTTAATTCAATAGATATATCATCGATAATCACTGAGATTCAAAACAAAAACCAGCCAAGTTCCGAACATCGTCGGAAATCAACAAACATGACCGTACCTTCGTGTAAAAAAACATGTCAGTCACTATAAACGTACAAAATTTATTAAAAAATGGGTCATTATAAGCGACGTGTCATTGTAAGCGAAGTCATTATATCCGATTTTGTTACAAAGAATTTTATGTGAAAACCAAACTTCGTTGTGTAATTACGTCATAATAGGCGGTTGGTCAATATAGGCAGTCATAACATAATAAACGGATTCTACTGTAGTTGTATATGGCGTTGAGTGCTTCTTGTTTAAGGTAACTAACGGGTTAAAAGTGAAATTAGTCAAAAAATCAAATTGGAAGAGAAAAACCTCATTTTTTTTGATATTTTAGTACTTGCATAGTGGCTAGCTTTAAGTTCGTAATTTTTCCATGATCTAACCATCAGTGGAAACTTTGTTGGCTTCTGCACCACTTAAATGTTTAAGTCATCTTATGTCATATTTTAAGCTGTTTGTTTCCCTTAATAAAGAAAAAAAAAATGGCCCAGAAAACTTGTTTTTTTTTCGAAGTGGTTATGTCGATTTATGTATTTAAGAGGGGAATAATTGAACAACGATAACAACAGTTATACTTAGGTACCTACCTATGTAGTTAATGGTAAAATGTTATTTTGGTTCTCTTTTATATCCCTAAATAAATTATAGGTAAAAAACATAGCTAAATGACCTCATATATGTAGTAGTAACCTGTCTGTATACGAAAGTTGACGTTCCATATTTGAATTTTCGTCGAATTTTCATATAATTTTGGAACACAACTACACACAACAGGTGACTTATTTAAGTTTTTCACCTATACCCTGAGTTTTACTGCAATTTTTCTCTTTTATCACCAAGACAAAACCTGTGATAATCGACTCCAGACAAGAGCAAGGGGGCTGTAACATAATATTTGCCAGCAATTACCGCCTAATAATAAACTACAATAGCGTGCTAGACGATTGTGCACCTTGCGGCGCGGAGTTAAAGACAAACGGTGGCCTCATTAGCAAGGCTTGGGATTTTTTAAATAGCCATTTGTGCTCGATTCGCGGTAGATCTCGCGAGATCGGGTAGGTTGAAGGCACACTCCGTTTTGAGATAGTAATCAATTATTTTACAAGATTTTATTTAGCTTCACCTGTCCCGATGTTTGTTTGCATTGTTTGTCTGTAATCAAATCTTGCAAATTAAATTTGATCCACTTCCCGGTTACCGATTGAGCTGAAATTTTGCATGCATGTGTAAATCGGATGAGAATTATTATGACATGGAGCTGATTATCTAGTGATGGAACTGGAAGGTGGCCATAGGAACTCAGTAGTTAATCGAAATTCGTTTGATCCGTCTTGAAGAGAACCTACTTAAACAAAAGCTTGTTTTTATTTTTTTTCATTTTAATTGTAGCTTTTTACCTATATGTCTACCAAACTAGCAAAAACAAGTGATAGGTATAAGGGTCGCGGAAACGTAAATTATTCAACATAGAAATTACACTATAAGTCATATAAACGTAATGATTACGTTAACGCGATTTGGGCCGATTTTATAAAGCGTTTCAGTCATATAAACGTTGCATAAGGTAACTTAATCAGCATTTAAGTCATATAAAGCTAACTGGTTCAGCATTATGGCCGACATGATTCCCTTGTCTTCATATTGAAGACAAGGGAATCATGCCATACTTCATAGAGCGTTTATTACAGCGTTTCTGAACGAGGAACACACTCTCTTATCCTGTGCAGTTACCCCAATAACTAAATCATAGTGGAGTACAGCACGACGCAACTAAGAAGGCCCGCGGCGAAGTACTTAAGCTCTCTCTTATTCCTGCTTAATCCACGCGCCTTCTAAGTTGTGTAAACCTGTAGGGAATTTACATATCCGTTGTATGTACACTATTATGGCGGCTTTAGTAGATACGGCTTGGCGGATCGTTCTAAGAGTCAAGATATAGGCAGTTTGTGAGGGGCCAGCTGGCCCAGTGCGCGGGGGCCTGATAATTAGCGCGCCGCAGCCCCGGCCGCCGGCGCCGCCGACACGGCCCCGGAAGGAGGCGCCGCGGCTGTTCCACTTTTAATTGGTCCCAATTCTATTTGATGATGAGCAAAGCGAGTGGAGAATTTGGCGGTTTCATCTTAGGTCATGCTCATGCGCTAGATAAATATGTGAAGGTATAATTAATTATTTTCACCTGCTTAACCAGCTGAGATTAGCTAGATTTAAAGTTCAATTTAGCGCGCCGTGACGCGTGAGCGCAGGGATTGTGAATGTCTCTTTCCGTATTTAAAACTTCGAATAGAGCCCCAGGGTACTGCTCAGTCAGGGAGTGAAGTTTTACACGTCTACCGTCAATGGACGTCGTTGAACTGTCAGACTCCTTCCAGAGCATCTTTCATCTTCCAGTTAGACTTCTGCAATTTCATACCATTTGGTCAGATTTAGCGACAAGCGGATAAGTCACCTACACGTCACACCGTCTCTGTGACAAAATAACATAGGTGACATCTAGCTTCAAGTAGCGGTAGCAACTGCTAAACGGTCGGGTAATCGGGGTTCAGCCACTGGACGCTAGATGTCGATCTAGTGTTAACCCGGGTTGGGAGCACGCACTACAGTATGGGCTCTGCCACTCTTCTTGTATCATTTCTCTATGATAATACTAAGGTGGTTCTTAATCACAGTGGGGAGGAGGTCTGGCTGAAAGGTGTTTTGATCTGGCGATTCAGAGGTACAGTTCCATACACCGCGAATTTGGATCTGACGTCACAGACACATAGATATGTTATATCCATTGGGTATGTACTGTAATAATATGATGATATTATTAATCAATATATGAACCAAATTTGACATGTTTATGTAAAATAGTTTTTGAGTTAAGAGGGGGTCAAAAGTGGCTCCAAATGGTCCGTAATATTACAAACGGTGCTGCTCGCCGGTTCTATATTGCTTGAAATTGGCTTGAACACGCTACTGCGAGTCTAGATTCTTTGATGACAATATAACATAATATAACTTTCTATTGAAATTCAGCTTTTAAATCCGTCTACTAATAGAAATGTTCCTAGACAGAGTCGTCACGTCAAATAAATCGCGTGCGCAGCGCCGCTTAATTGGTCGACACGCTTAATTGGCGCGAAATTACTCTGTTATTCCATTACAGATAATTAGAGCTTTGTGCCCCAAAGCCCGGGAAGTAGCCTTTGTATTCCCGTAGCCTTATTAACCTATATTTCTAAACTGGGGAGAAATGAAGTTTCCTTGGTTTTAACACGATCGACTTTCGAGTCGGATTTGTTTGAACATATAGGGATGACGACAGGGTGAAGAAATCGAAATTCTAATTCGTCCGTCAGTCAGGTAATAAAAAAATAATAGGCACGTATTTTTTGTTTTATCAAATTAACAAAGAATGACTAAGTTAAAACGAATTAAAGTTGGAGAGTGGGGGCTAACTACGTCACCTATAAATCGTACCTAACCGTGACGTCACGCGACATTTCAACTCAATATATCTCCGTATAAGTTTGATTACGTGACAAAAGAAAAAATACGTGTCCAATACTTTTCAATAATCTTCCTGATAGACTAAGGAAAAAAAAGTTGTCGTCATACCTATTGTAGGTATGAATATTTTTTCTTCAAATAAAGACTTGGAAAAATTGTTACTTGCCTACTTAAATCCAGCCCAACTTTGATAATGATGATGATTATATAAATTGATTAGGAAAATTAATGCATAAATAATTTCCGAATACAGGGAGACTTCGAATAGAGAATAGAAAACAGTTGATTCTGGCTCAGTTAATGATAAGTAAATAATGTATTGCATTAACTTTGTTGTTAAAATTAGCTTCATAAAAATTAGCTTAATTATCGTTAATGTTGTGGTTAATGAAATAGAAATAGAAATAATTTATTGTCAGATTGTGAGTAATATAAAAAGTTCTTACATCATAGCGTCCGTCACAATCTACCAGATAGCTGGCATACAACATTTTTACGTCTTAACTCTAATTAACTTAAATCTAAAAACATAAAATACATTAAAAAAAACTACTTAAATGTCTTGTCATGCCATGAAATGTATAAGTATGTAAATATCAAGGTACAATTTAATAATGAAATGTCAGGTTATAATTTTATGCGAATTTAAAAAAAATCAATAAATAAATAATAATAAAACATCATAATTATATTTCATGTCACGTCAATTGATTCATGGTACAAAGTGTTGAAATCATCTACATACATTTAGATAGTTTAAAAATTTAGAAGAAAACTATTTTGATATGAGTCTTCCTATAAATAGAGGAGTTTAGTTTGGGGACCGGAAGATGTGTATAAAACGTTGACTTTGTAAATATTATCAAATCTGGTATCATGGACTGGCAGTAATCGCTAGTAAGTAGCGTTGTAAATAAAATGCACAATAATTCTTTGTTATACCGTGCAAACGTGCAAACAAAAATATTCGCATTCAGTCAGCTATAGGGGTATCGTTCTAAACGCCCAAAAAATCCATACAGCCTCCCCCGGACTGAAGTCGTTCCTATTCTTAAAACGGAATTTCGGGAGGCGAGGGGTCCGTAGTCCCGTATTTTTTAACTCATAATTGAGAGATTGAGACGTACCACATGAATTTAAGGCCGTTCCTATACCCAGCTCAGCCGTCGCTGTCCTGTCACTCGTTCAACGAGTGAAAGAGAAAGCGCTACGCACAGAACGCCCGATTAAGTTAGAATTTAACGCGTTTTCATTTCTATTAAAATACCGTCTAAAAACATAAAGCTGCCAATGTATGCATATAATATGGATAATGTTTCTGTTATATTTAGTTTTACACTATTTGATTTAGGCCTCCAACAAGATGGAGTGACGACCTCGTGAAGGTCGCGGGAAACCGGTGGAAGCAAGTAGCACAGGACCGGTCTGAGTGGCGAGCTTTGGGGGAGGCCTATGTCCAGCAATGGACGTCTTTCGGCTGAAATGATGATGATGATTGATGACTGTTTGAATATAATAAACTGGAGTAAAGTTGGATTAAAGGTCCGAGTTAGAGGTTACTTTGGAATCAAATTGTATCGAGCATTCGTGAAACGTGTAACGAAAGCTGTCAATGTAAGGATGATATAATCAAATATAACATATGTTTTATTTTCATATTTTTAACTTTTAACATTTCTTAGAAAAGTTATGATCTTATATTAGCAATTTGACGATGCTGGGTCAGGGAATGGCCTTGGGACTGGAACGTTATACAGTACTGTAGGTACGCAGAAGAAATAGTTATGTAACGTATTTATTATTTGTTTCGAAGAAATAATTTTGAGATTAAAAGTATTAAAACAAAGGTAAATGTTGGGATATGATTGATATCTGCTGCCTCCGTTGATGTCCTATGAAGAAAGTTAACGTGAGTACTTTTCAGTAAGCCTGATCTACTTTCATTCCTACTAAATGTCATAAAATTCAACCCAGTTGTCCATGGTTAACAATGAAAAATGAGAGCTTAGTATTAAGTATTAAATTAACTGGATTTACAAAACTACCCAATTAATAAAGTTCGTATTTCCCATAAAAATACATTCCGTCATATTTATTGACTCAACAAAAAACACACTTATGAAGCACGAATTCCCTTCCAGATTTAGGTAGATAGGTATTTCTGTTTCACAAAAGGTCCACCCGGAAGTGAAGCCTCCAGCGGGTGGGGAGGATTAGCATTTAGGCCCCTCACCCCCTCTCACCCTAATTACGGTGACCCTGGCGATTAGGGCCTCAAGTTGTTTACGTGTTACTGTGTGAATATAAGAATATATAACACATAAATGTAAATGGCAATTATTGACAAAGCATGTGGTGGATACCTTTTAGTTTTTGTATTCTGAAAAAGTATTATTAAGTATGAAACTGTCACGAAACTATTTCTAAAGCATTCCCTCGTTTCGTGGTCAGTGGCGTTGCTAGGTATGTACACGTACTTAGGGCCTATCTAAGGGCCTTGGTGCAAAAGAAAGGGGACCCTTTCCGAGTTCGATAGACACTCGATATAGCTCTGTTTTTTTCTATCTATATATATATAGATCGATCAACGCAGAGCCGAAACTACTGGTCGTAGAGAGCTGAAATTTGGCATGCAGGTTTCTTAGAGAACGTAGGGGAGCACTAAGAGAGGACTTCCCGTAATTCCCAAGGGAATAAAAAAAACGGGATTTTAAATTATAATATTTCTGCGCATACGAAGTTGCGGGGAAAAGCTAGTTTAAATAAAAACATTTTTAAGGCCTGAGGCCGGGGGCCACTGCCAACTTGCCCCTTATTAGCTATGCCACTATGTTCGCGATTTCATTTAGAAGGATGGTGGAAATCCATGGATGCGGCGTAGCGTAGATATGTAACGAACCAAAGGAGAGGGCGATGTGCAGCAGTCGACGTTAGGAATGATGATGAGTTCTTAGACAAAGACTACAATATTATACTGCCAACGTAACCAAGAATAACTAATACATGCATACTTTTGGCCCTTCATAAAGAAAGGAGTGAGGTGCAAAAGTGTGTAAATTATACTCTTACATATACACTAGCTTCTGCCCGCGACTTCGCCCGCGTGGAATGCGGTTATCGCGCTCCCGCGGGAACTACGCGTTTTTCCGGGATGAAAAGTACCCTATGTCCGTTCCCGGACTATGGACTCCAACTATGTATATCCATACCAAATTTCATCCAAATCGGTCCAGCGGTTCAAGCGTGAAGAGGTAACAGACAGACAGACCGACAGACAGACACACCGACAGACAGACAGACAGAGTTACTTTCGCATTTATAATATTAGTATAGATATCGGTCAACCTCTTCTAGGTACTATGACCTCTGTAGTGTTCCCCAAAGCCCGACTTTTCGGCGTCCCATGCGTAATCACAAATGGTGGATATATTTCACCGAAAAGCGTATATTTCCGCGATTTCCATAATAACTCGTGAGCGCTAATAAAATCTCCATAATGAGACGGCAGCCGTTTAGGTTTTAAAACGCATTTAAATTTGGACTTTACTGTCAAGAGATTGGGTTTTATTTCAGTTTTTCTGAAGGTTAGCAGATGTCGTCAATAGCCTGTGAAAACCTGGAGCGTTTTCGAGTACTTTCATACTGGAATTCATGATATACATAATCATTAATTTACTTCTGTATGTTTGTATTTTTATAAAATTACTGGCTTCTGCCCGCGACTTCGCTCGCGTGGAATTCGGTTATGGCGTTCCCGCGGGAACTATGCGTTTTTCCGGGATAAAAAGTAACCTATGTCCTTTCCCGGGACCCCAACTATCTCCATGCCAAATTTCATCTCAATCGGTACAACGGTTGAAGCGTGAAGAGGTAACAGACAGACAGACAGACAGAGTTACTTTCGCATTAATAATATTAGTATGGATATATTTCTTCCGAAAAAGGAATTTAGTAAGAGATTGTATCAGTGGTTATAGGCCAGCTACTGCTCAGAAAATCAACGATCATATCATGGTCTACACAATTTAACGTTATTAAAGGGAATTTTAATCAACAGTATCAATTTTCTTTTACTAAATTACCTACTCACGTAAGTAAGTGTTTCAAGTGAAGCTACATCATTAATACCGAATTTTACAGGCTCTATTCAGACTAAACTAGTATTTTGATTTAATAGAAATCCAGGCTAAAATAATTGTTTAAACATTGTTTTGAGTAAAGAAACCGATCGCATAGATATTAAGAAGGTAATCCAAGTTAAAAAAAATACCACTTGTAAATTTAAATCAAAAAGTATAAGGTAATAGGGGTGACGACAGGGTGAAGAAATCGAAATTCTAATTAGTCCGTCAGTCAGCAGGTAGGTACCTACCTAATAAAAAAATATTAGACACGTATTTTTTGTTTTATCAAATTAACAAAGAATGGCTAAGTTAAAACGCATTGAAGTTGGAGAGTGGGGGCTAACTACGTCACCGTTAGGTATAAATCGTACCAAACCGTGACGTCACGCGACATTTCAACTCAATATATCTCCGTATAAGTTTGATTACGTGAAAAAAGAAAAAAGACGTGTCCAATACTTTTCAATAATCTTCCTGATAGACTAAGGAAAAAAAAGTTGTCGTCATCCCTATTCCCGAGGCGCGCCGCGGGTCCCAGTATGTATAGCGGCGCATACACTAGCTGTTGCCGCGGCTTTGTGCGGGGGCGTCGGACCGCGAGCGAGCACCTAGCGCGCTGGAACAGTTTTGATACCAGAGACATAAATAATACTTCGTATGGACCCGGCCTAACGTAGATACAGGTCATGTTTCCCCACTTCATTGGTGTCCAATCCAAAGTTAAACTTATATCGTGACACTAAAGCTGGGTCACATTTTTTCAACAACAAGACGAGTTTTTAGATACTGAGAAACAGTTTCGAAAAAAGATTTTTTTAAAACGCTTATTGTCACGCACGGTCGGTGACAGAACTTTGGATTGGACACAGTGGAAGTGGAGACATATTACGTGTACGTTAGACCGGGTCTATATTATTTACGTCTATGTTTGATACTTTTTAATGGGACATAGCCATGGCTCATATTCAGAAGTCGAAATATGTAGGTAATATGTTAACATTTCATAAGTCTTATTATACTCGTAATTAGTCTATTTATTATTATTAATAATTAATTGTTTTTAAGTAGGGTTTAATAGTATTTGTTTTTTAATATTAAAAAACAATTAAAATAAAATCCTGTAACTGAGAACGAAAATAGTATACCATCTACCTTTGACGAATGAAATAAGTAGGTACAATCGAGTTCATTAATATGTGTACAATTTTGGACCTTATTACAACGTGGTAAGGTGCAAAAGTGTGTATATATTGGCGATCTCGACTGTACATTAAACTTAATCGTAATTAGAAATATGTTTATTGTAAGATTTGTAAGACAACTAGATTCTGCAACTATAGGTTTGCTCGTTTGATAGACGGAGGAAAGTTAATAGTCTATCCTCTGCTTTTACTACTGTGTGTTCATCCAAAATGACGAAAATGCATTTGATGCATGAATATTATTTTTTAGTACATAATACCGCAGTATAAATAAGTAATAACATATGGACGAACAGTGCGTAACAGATTATGTCAAAATATATGGAGCAAACTGACATTAGAAAATACGTTCCAATATGCTAATAACGCCTCTTTATAACGAAGGACAAACGGGTGCCCGAGCTGTTCGGGCGCCCGTTTTGACGGGGCCATTTTTCTTTGGCTGATTGTGAATCCTTACAATATAATAGTTCAATGATTTTTTTATATCAATAGTTCTGTGCCTCGTTTTAGCTATAGTTGTTTTTTTTCTATCTTTGAATATCGCATCAATGTCACGTTACCTACACAAACTCCTCAAATTACTTGAAAAAACATATGCCTCATCTAGCGCTGTAAAGCTGTAATAATCGTGGGTTTCACACCTACACTACAACACGCTACAGCAAGACACAATTTAGAAGGCGCGCGACGAAGCACTTAAGCCGTTGACGCAAAGTCTATTTTTGCTTAATCCACGCGCCTTCTAAGTTGTGCGAACCTGTACTAGACTAGCTAGTGGCGCCCGGGTCCTCTCGCGCCGCCCTTACTGCTGCTGCGTGGCGGGAGCCCGATTACTACGCTTTTGGGGCGGGTTTTGGAGGCAAGTAAGTTTAGTACCCAAACTAAGATCATTACCTTTGTTATTACTTATAAATATAATTGCTTCCTGTTTAGGAATACGAGTATTGGTGTTTTACAGCGCTTTTATTAGATCGCCGTGTAACTAACACACAGACTATGTAACTGAATGAACGAATGAATGGAGAGAATTTACAATTAGTTGATAAAACTCTGTTTCTGGGTTTAACTTTGGACAAAAATTTGCAATGGAGTCCACACATAACATTGTTAGCAAACCGGTTGAGTTCAGCTGCTTTCGCTATTAGAAAAATCAGACAACTGACCAATGTAGAAACGGCTCGTCTCGTCTGCTTTGCCTACTTTCATAGCATAATGTCATACGAAATCTTACTTTTAAGCCTCTGACATAAAAGTAATTTTTGTTTTACAAAAAAGAGCAGTACGAGCAATTTATAACAATTTAAATCCTACTTGAATAAATATTTTTTTATCTTTATCTTTATCTTTTAACAAATCGTGTAAGCTCATTGACGTGATAACGTCAGCTGCGCCCACGAAAAAACACGACGCAATAGTAGCGTTGTAGCGTTACGTAGCGTTGTAGCGTTACGTGACGTTATAACGAATGAAATTATCGTCCGTAAACCGACTTTACAGACGCCATTTTTTTTACCCACTTCTATACACAGCTATCGTATCATGATGAATCTTGGCAAGTATATGAAGATTGGAAGACAATGAAATAATAGGGGCACGACACAAAACTTGGAAGGCGCGCGGATTAAGCAATAATAGACTCTGTGCCAACGGCATAAGTGCTTCGCCGCGCGCCTTCTAAGTTGTGTCGTGCTATACCGAGCTGATCTGACGATGGAGTTCTGAGGTGGACACGGATACCTAAGTTAAACTTGTTTTAGTTTTTAAACTACCGATTATTTGTATTAGACTGGCCTGGTGGTTGCTTCGATAGCTAGGTACCTTAATTACTCTAGTAGAGATCTTCTACTATCTAAAGTCCCGCGCCTTCACGGTTCAAAACGCTACATTTTTTTTGCTATTATTTAAAAAGCACCACCAACACTCTCAACGCATAGTTGATGGCTGTCTCAGCACGCACACATGTGTTGAGAGTGTTGGTGGTGCATTTTAAATACATTGAAGCGTTTTGAAACGCGAAGGCGCGGGACTTTAGATAGTAGAAGATCTCTACTTACGTTACATCTATGTTCTGGATGTAGCAGAGGTTAAACGAGGCTGGTTAAACGTTAAACTCACAAGTGAAATGTTACTAATATAATAAAGCTGAAAGTTCGTGTGTTTGGATGTTTTGATGTTTGTTGCTCAATCATGCTAAAATGGCTCAACCAATTTGCATGAAATTTGGCAAACAGATAGTTTGCAACCTGCCTGGAATAAGCTATAGGCTACCTATTATCCTGGAAATCCCGGGAAATCCCGGAAACTCATTAGAAGGACCCCGCGGAAGAGGACTTTGGATAGAAATCCCACAAATCCCGTAATCCCGGAAATCCCGTAATCCCGGAAAATGTTTTAAAAATATCCTGGAAAAAGGGTTTGGAAATATAGTGTTAAATTCCCTCGAAAAGCTCGTATACCTACTATAAAAGTAACAGGTCCCAGAAAGTCTAGGACTAGGTCCTACCCAAACGTATCTAAAGAGGGCGATTTCAAGATGCTCCTAGGTCATTGGTCCTGTAAAGGAACTCGAGATCTTATTCGTACTACAGATAGACGTAGGAAGTGTTATTTGATAAGCAGCCCGCAGTTGCCAGGTCGAGGCGCCGACGCGGCCAGCACCCGCCTCGACGCGCCGACAAATTGCCAGCGCACGCGCCACGGGAGACAGCGGGGCGGATACAGGCCCTGGGACGGATCTTGAGCGGTGAGCGAATTTTGCGCATGGGTATGGGTATGGTACGACTGAAGGGCCAATAAGCGTGCACGCAAGATCTACATACCACCCGCCGCGCCCAGCGCCCCTCCGCCTATTAGACCTTATTTTCGATTTCTGCGCATCGAAGGCCTCCGCTCAAGATCCGTGCCTGTACAACTTAAACGCTTTATCTACTGCTCACCTACAACATCATTTCAGTTGATAGACGTCCACGCATCCGATAGATTCTCGTATGTGGCGGCGTGCTCTCGGTGCTCTCCATTCCATGCAGATAATAAGACTATTATAAGTTAACTGAAGTGCGGAATGCTGAAGGGCTGTTTCATCGGGCCAAGTTGGCCGACTAGGTATAATATTAGCTTATTAGTGATACTTTTAAGAAGAATTCGGGGTAAAAATGTTTATTATCATGAAATGAGGTTACTATCATCATGGTTAAAGGTGGACTCGATAGTGACGTTCACATCTAGCAGAAGCTTAATTTAATCATACGATTAAATTGCTGCGTTGAAATGCATAATAACACGTTATATCTACTGTGTGTTTTGCTCTAAACTTCTAAATAAGAAGTTGCGTAAAAAAAATCGTTCTGAGTTCTAATTAGAATCTAATTGGGCAAAAATGACTCTAAATCTATTGGTTTAAAAAGTCTCATGTGCGATGTCTGCTTTTCTTATGAATGAGCCAAGTCTGTCTGAGTTATTTGCAGGTAAGTAGATAGTGGAGTGATATCACTGTCGATTTATAAAACTGTCATCATACCAGCTATTAAATGTCTAATTTGCTCAGAAAATTTATTTTATTTTATTTTAATGGTTTTCAACATCGCCCGCTGTCGCCTATACCATACACCAAACCATAACAAACTGGTTCCACAAGGAGGGGTTAACATCGCACACCGCCGCGCGAATCCATTATGTGTGCCCGCGTGTGTAACGTGTGTGTGTGTGTGTGTAGCGCGACTAATAACCGAACCCTTTCGGGTAAGGTCGGCCCTCCACTCGTAGCTATATCACCGCGGGACCGGGCCTTTAAAAAACACATTGCCGACCACGGCAATGTTTACCTACCTTTTTCACATTATACGATCCGATATCGGTGTCGGACGTAAAATTTATGAAATATGTTCCAATACATATATCAACGAAAGCATACCATAGGTATTTCATACATTTTACGTCCGACACCAATATCGGATCGGATATTGAGAAAACGCTCTAAATTAACGATTCTAGATTTTATAAACAGATTTGTGTCCCATGTTACATATTAGATGTGTACCTTACCTATCAACTTTAAATATGGCAACATCATTTTTAATAAAAAAGTCAATTTCTGTGTGTATAATTCAATTTGTAACTGTCTAAATCTTCGTCGTCCAGCTTAGAGCGTATCCTGCAGTGTGCGCGGGCAGGGGTCCGCGGGCGCTAATAACTCTGCTAATGCCGCTTACGATCCGGATGGTTCCGCAGATCGATACCAACCTGACCTACATACCATCTGAACAGACAAACACACCGTTTAACTAGTCAGCTTACATGAGAATTAGCCGTTTGGTATTTTTTTAAACTGAAGAGGACTTATGGTCGGGCCGCGTTTGCGATGTGGCGAACGATGGTCCGATGACTTGAAAGCAAGCGACAGCAGGACTAGTCTGGATGAGGAAAGCGGACAACTGCTCTAGATGGAGAGAGACTGGAGAGGCGTGTGCCTAACTACTACTACAGCCATTTGCGTCCCACTGCTGGGCACAGGCCTCCTCTCATCACGAGAGGGTTTGGGCTATAGTCCCCACGCGGGCCCAGTGCGGATTGGGGACTTCACACACATCTTTAAAGTGCTTTGCAGATGCGTGCAGGTTTCCTCACGATGTTTTCCTTCACCGAAAAGCTCAGTGGTTAATTCAAATTGAATTTTGCACATAAGTAAACTTAGAGGTGCGAGCCGGAATCGAACCCCCGACCCTCTGCATGAGAGGCTGTAGGTCCAACCACTACGCCACCACGGCTTCCCAACACGGTGGGCAAATACACGCTGATCAAGAAAGAAGAACAAGAAGACTTTAATACAATTAAAACATATTCAAAAAGCTCAAAATTCACCATAAAAGCAGACAGAAACTGACCACTAATTCGCCGTATTGAATCTCAAGTATCTCAGCCCTTTATACAAATACTGAGGAATAATGCGTCTGCGCATACAAAAGCACAAAGACGATCTCGGAGGTGACGGACTCTTGTCTTTGCGCTCCAAGGTTTTTGTTGTATTGTATGGAGGTGTCACTGATTGTGTTTGACATGTCGAGAGCCATTCAAGGGTTTTGTTTTAGGATTTAGGAAAAACAAATGGTTTTTTTTGTATCACACGTGCTTTGATGAGTAAACAAAGGTGAAGGTTGAAGACGTCTTTGGTATAGATCGGTTTTTAGTGGAGAGGTAAAAGAAGTATTGATTTTGTTATTTTTTGGTTTTGGAATAAAACATAATTATCTACCTAAGTCGACACACGACCGAAATCTGCATCTCTTGGAGCCTTTCATCGTACTTATCTTGAACTGGCATTAGTAATCGGGCAAAGAGATTCTACAGCATTTAAGGCGCAATTGAAACGTTCTGCAAAACACGTATTGTCTGGACTGAAATCAGCCTGTAGACAGGATCTTCTCATGAAAAAAGTCAGGCAGGTAGGTGCCCACCTACGTACAGCTAATTCATACTTATAGGTAAATGCGAAAGTAACTCTGTCTATCTGTTACCTCTTCCTTCACATTTAAACCCCGTGGAAGGACCTGGGCTACTTCTTATCCCGGAAAAACGCATAAAATATATCGCGCGGTAACGATACCGAATCTCACGCGGATAAAGTCGCGGACAGAAGCTAGTAGAGTTAAAATATGAATTCCTTTCCGAACAGCCAGTGTTCGTCAATATCGTGATCGCGCTGACAGCTGCGTCGATATAGGAAAGGAACAATGGCGGCGAGCGGGCGGGGCGCTTTAAACACCGCGGGCGCCGAACGGCGATTTACATAGTAGTAAATACGTATTTTGAATGTGTTTTAGCTTGCAACTATAATTTCAAGGAACCAGTAATTATAGACAGTACAGACCTATTTACTCAAATCATGGTAATCGCTCTGGAAGGGAGTCAATGCTCTTTTCTTACATAGGTAGGAAACATGTTTCTACCAGCACAGATTTTTAAGTAAATAATAAAGGAATACTCGCCGATACGCGTCACGCTCGTGAACGGGTGCTGTCTGTGGGATCCGGTCTGTTCATGCTTGCAAGGACGTTTAAAAATAATCATTAGCTTTAAATATATTACTAAGTCAAACATTTTAAGCGAGAGACCTCACCGTGTTCTTATTGACATGTATTAAGGCATTCACTGCCACCAACGCATATATGCGTTTTGCTGACTTTCCCGCAGTGCCTCGAACGCACATGTGCGTTGCAATGTTCATCTTTGAATTACTTCGCAGACGCGTGCAGGTTTCCTCACGATGTTTTCCTTCACCGAAAATCACAGTGGTTAATTCAAATTGAATTTCGCACGTAAGCAAACTTAGAGGTGCGAGCCGGAATCGAACCCCCGACCCTCGGCATAAGGGGCGGTAGGTCGAACCACTAGATCACCACGGCTTTTTAAATACAATATACATATTACTTGGTTGCATT
Organism: Aethes cnicana; assembly: GCA_963971205.1. Taxonomy (NCBI): domain Eukaryota; kingdom Metazoa; phylum Arthropoda; class Insecta; order Lepidoptera; family Tortricidae; genus Aethes; species Aethes cnicana. Next base: position 13,604,471 of record OZ020284.1, read on the forward strand.
TCTCTGGATATTTATATGGAAGAGCGTAGATAGAGAGAGTCTCGAGAGAAAGATTCGTGCCGACGGCGCGCGATCGTAGATATTCTCCGCCTGTCTGCCGTACAGAATTAAAATATACCGGTTACTATTCAACACCAGTTTTAATTGCAGAAAGTATGCTAAACCACCTAGTTACTGATCGTATGTTCATGAGAAAACTGAAGCTAAATAATCTTAGGTAAAAAATAAGCAGGCAACGAAATTTCACTCGAAAGTTTAAAGTGAATTTTCGTCATCTTATCTTGGATGAACATTAAGTAAGTAATATGTTTTTAGTTTAGATCTGGGGCTATATTTGAAGTCTTAAATAAGGGATCTCCCTGTTCCTTTATGTGCGAAATTCAATTTAAATTAACCACTGTGCTTTTCGGTGAAGGAAAACATCGTGAGGAAACCTGCACGCATCTGCGAATTAATTCAAAGATGTGTGTGAAGTCCCCAATCCGCACTGGGCCCGCATGGGGACTATAGCCCAAACCCTCTCGCTCGTGATGAGAGGAGGCCTGTGCCCAGCAGTGGGACGCAAATAGGATGTAGTAGTACTAGTAAATATCTTCTGACTTGAAAACTCCCAGTATCTTTCATCTGAGACATACTTAAGTAATAAAATCTCTTCTCATCCCAGGCAAATCAAGTCTCTCACTAATTCTTTTGTTCGTCGCTTCAATTAGTTCGTTAATTAATAAAGGAGCGAAAGACGAGCCGGCGGCGCGGCAAAGCGGGCTAATAAGGGCACGCCAGACAATGCGCGCACGCACAATGGCCGGCCGACAAACCACACACCATGGATGGCTTTGGTTTTAAACAAATTATGCTAAAGATCATTAAAATCAATATCTATATCTAAATGAATCGGTCGTATCTGTATGCTTATAATGATCAGAATCATCATGTGTCATAACTGTGCCTATCCACTTCCCATCACAGTACTCCCCTTTTTGAAACGAATACTAACTAGGTACTGAACTAATATCTGCTAAAATATCAAAAAGTTTAAATATTTAATATCAACTAGATACCAATTAACTATCACTTTCTGGCAACAGATAAAAACCTAACACAAAAGTTCACGGAGACTACAGAGAACTAAAAATTTAAATATTAATATTTCAACTTTAACTTTTCAAATTCTCAAGTTTTTAAGAACTTGTGAACCAACTCGTCAAAATACCAAAAAAAACTGAATCAGATTCATGCGTTACAGAGCTACTACAGATGACATGACACACAGATAGGTAGGTACGGTACGGACACACACTTTAAATTTAGGTATAACCCCACCTTATTTTTTCTTCGGGGGTTAAAAGTTAATCTAGGTAGCTATGTTCCTTTCCAGTCTTTTATCTAATAAAGCAAGCAGGTACTTAACAGTTGTTAGAATACCTACCTACCAACCAGTATACATAGATAGAGAAACTAATATGAGTTAGATAGTTAGTAATGTAGGTATGTAATACAAATGAAATTTGTAACTAAGTGGAATTTTTGAAAAAAGGTTTCTAATGTATAAAAGTGCCCCTATGTGGCCAATTTGCTGAATAAATGATTGAACTGAATTGAATTGAGATCTGGACTGGACCCTATATCTTGTAAGTACAATAATAGCTAACCGTGTGTTTTTACAAACTTACGTATCTCAGAAACTGCAATAAATCTGCAATAAAGTGGTGCGTAAAAAGACAATCTAGCAAGGTCTCATATTAGATATATCTGGGAAAACTAATTTTTAGCTATTTTCACCAGAGAAAATTTGCATTGTACGAAGATATTACAACACAAATAGAGACAATTTAAAAAATAAACACATTATCTAAAAAAATGTCAAAGGTTGTGTCTGCGACCTGGGTCTGCGTGGATGCGAGTAGCACAATACCGGACTGAGTGGCGCGCCTTGGGGGAGGCCTACGAGTATAGTGCCCGTCCACTGTTGCTGTAAGTACCAAAGTATGTAGATATTTTTGAAAAAAGAAAATTTATATTTAAATATCTATCTTAATCCCTTTTAGGACTGAACCCGTGCCTTTGACATCTGAATTCTGTACTTAATTGTTAAGTATTGTACTTTAGGTTCTTAATGAGAATTAAATTAGTTTTTAAGTAGGTAAATAGTGTAGGCATCCCAACGCTTGAAATGTGTGTTCCAATACCTGTCACGTTTAAAAGAACCTCGAAAGTGCATTGTTTTATTACCTAATGTAAAGAAGTAAGGGTAGGTAGAACAATGAATATCATAGCAACAAGTACCTAGATTTAAATTAGAATATAAAGAGTGCTGTCTTCGCCAACAAACTGCATTGCAGTTTGGCGAAACATTTAAAGTGTAAAAATATGTATTTTTTCTTAAATAAAAAAAAACAAGTAGGTACCTACCTAAGCAAAAAAATATACGAATGGAAACCGATTACTTACATTGATCATGATCAGGATCACTAATTAAATAGGTAGGTAATGACTTCTAAAACAACAACGGTAAAATAACAATGGTAAATTACCTATGTATATTTTTAATTGGAATAGAGTTGGTTATAAAAACAGCTTACCCAGTTTAAACATTACAGTGACAGTGGTTTCAGTAGTTATACCTATGTAGGTGTTTTGACAAAGTTATGAGCGTCGAATTTAAACTGACAACCTACCTATAATGAGAAAGATATCAACGAGTTCTTAATGTTAGATGTTACCTGCTTTGGTTTCCCCTTAGAGTCTAGATCTCGCTACGAATCCAATTTCATCATACAATTTATGTGATTTAATTCAGCGAAAGGGTTGCAGCTGAATCTCTCAAGTCAACGTTAAGACATGACTAAACGCCAGATCACTGCTGGATTGCCTGGATTTAAGGCTTGCCATCTGTCCGTCTTTAGCGGGACATGTTTGGGTTTTCAAGTCTTGTTTGACCCAATATTCCTGTGTCGGGACTGTCCGGCTTTTTTCAGACTTTTTATTTGTTAGGGCTGCTTGTAGCAGGGACACTCCCACTCAGTGTGGTCTATTAAGGCTTTGATATCCGGCTTTTAGCGTAAAACTAAACTAACGTAACCTAAAACGTCTGGCCAAATACAGGGTAGAGAGAGTCCGGCTTTTTCATGATAGGAAATGACAACCTAGAATGGATTATAATGTGTATTTGTGTAATTATTTCTGGACTTACCGGGAGGAGGGTGCAGCATCGGCGGGCCGGGGAGGAAGGCGGCGGCCACCGCCGCCTGCGCATTGAATGCGGCCGCATACGCCACTCTGCTGGCCACTGACGCCGGCAGCGGGAACTGCGGCGCGTACCGCGGCTCCCGGCCCTCCGACAGGTTCAGGACCCGGTCATTATCCCGCTCGAAGTACCTGTCCCGGCTCTCCCGGGAGTCCGAAAGACCGAGCAACTCTTGGATCCCGAAGGGAGACCGCTGTGGCGCGCGGGGAGCGCTCGAACTCGCGCTCATGGCTTGCATTGTGGATACACTTTTACATAATAAAGTCACTAAAGTATAGAACTACACTTAACTTCGCGGTATAGGGCTGTGTGGGGTGTTGTTCGCGGCGCGAGCGCTCGCGTCGAGGCTCCGAGCGCGTCTGGCGGCGCCCACCCCCAGCGGCCAGCTCTACCCCTCGCCGCCACCCAGCCTTCTCCAACTAGCGCCCACCCCCGCAGCTCCCAAACGTCGCACGCGCTGCTCGTCCGCATCGGCGATACGTCCTTTTGAATTTGGACCGTTATCCCCCCCTCCGCACAGGCGGAGCCTACTAATAGCCAATACGGATATTTTGTTACCGCACTCTATTGGCCAGATTTCTTCGTGGGGGACACGCCTACTCAACGCTGTGGCATTTCAAATCGCGCTTTAAAATTGGCGTGGTAAACTCCAAGTTGGTTTGGAATGTGGGTGGTTGATTTAATTTTGATTAATTGTGAGAAATGAATAGGTCGGCGAGGGGGGAGGGGGGTACAGTGGCGGTGCATTATGTGTGTGAATGCTGCATATTGGGTTCGCGTCTGGCATTATGTGCGACTGTCGTCGAATCGCGCTTGAATGCCTGAACTATAGAACTCGTTTTGTTCTGGTAATTGATACGACAGGTACCTGTCAGTACCTACAGCTTACAGGTGTGAAGGACTAAACTGGTCTTGTTGGATCTTATTTCAAAACCAACCATGGGACCATTCATGTATTGGAATATCTATACCCACCTACTTTCTTAAAAAATTCTTAAGGGCCATAAAAATCATTTAAGTGTTCTAAGAATAAAAATATCTTGAAACTAATGCTTTAAAAATTTAGTGATTTTTATACTATAGTATTTCATGAAACACTTGTTATCATTTTTTAAATATTTTTTAACTTAGTCTATTTAAATTAGATCAGCCATTTCACCTCTACTTGGCAAAAAGGGTAAGTAACTAAATTAAGAAAAAATGCTGCCTAGACATGAAATAGGCAGTTCCACTTATTTCAATAATATTGTAAGCCTACCTGTAATAAAACAGACTGGTAGGGATAGATTAGTTTGTTTTTAGTCTTGTTATTGTTTTTTAAGACTAAGGTATACATATAGTTTATCTCTAACTAGCTTCTGCCCGCGACTTCGTCCGCGTGGAATTTGTTAATAGCCTTCCCGCGAGAACATTTTCTCGGGATAAAAAGTCTATATGTTGACCAGTGTTATAAACTACCCCCATACCAAATTTTGTTTCAATCCGTCCAGTAGTTTTCGAGCTAAATCCGGACATACATACATACATACATACATACAGTATTTTTTTCTAAAAATCGTTATTTTGTGTTCAGTATCGTTCATATAGTCCCTTTGATAGTTTCTTTTAATTTTCAATTATCAGCCGCGACTTCTTCTACAGAATTATTATTTATTATATGTATAGATTTTTCATTTTTTTTCTCTGATTTTTAATCTCTTATGAATAAATAGTTTAGTGCCAAAATTCATTATTTAGGTAATAGCAGACTGGTTTAAAGAATGTTTTAGTGAACTCATCAATCATTTCCTTTTTACTGGACAATAGGCAGGTAATCTAACAGTAGGTAATCTGCATAACATGTTTCTTGAAAGTGTTTGTAATCTAGGATTATAATTTAATTTTTCCCATTCCCGTGGGAATATCGGGAAATCCTTTCTTAGTGCTCCCCTACGCTCCCCAAGGAAACTGCATGCCAAACTTCAGCTCTCTACGGTGATCCCCGCGACCTAAACATTAAAATGTAAAAATACCATTTTTTCCCGTTCCCGTGGGAATTTCGGGAAGTCCTTTCTTAGTGCTCCCCTACGCTCCACAAGGAACCAGCATGCCAAATTTCAGATCCGTACGATGTTTCCCGCGACTTCGTACGCGCCTAAAAATTTAAATGTATAAATCCCTTTTTTCCCATTCCCGTGAGAATTTCGGGAAATCCTTTCTTAGTGCTCCCCTACGCTCCCAAAGGAACCTGCATGCCAAATTTCAGCTCTCTACGATGATCCCCGCGACATCGTACGCGCCTTAAAATGTAAAAAAAACATTTTTTCCCGTTCCCGTGGGAATTTCGGGAAGTCCTTCCTTAGTGCTCCCCTACGCTCCCCAAGGAACCTGCATGCCAAATTTCAGATCTCTACGATGTTTCCCGCGACTTCGTACGCGCCTAAACATTAAAATTTAAAAATCCCTTTTTTCCCGTTCCCGTGGGAATTTTGCAAAATCCTTTCTTAGCGGATGCCTACGTCATAACATCTACCTGCATGCCAAATTTCAGCCCGATCCGTCCAGTGGTTTGGGCTGTGCGTTGATAGATCACTATATCAGTCAGTAAGTCAGTCAGTCAGTCAGTCACCTTTGAGTTTTATATATTTAGATAGATAGATAGCTGTTTCCCGCGACTTCGTACGCGCCTAAACATTAAAATGTAAAAATACCATTTTTCCCGTTCCCGTGGGAATATCGGGAAATCCTTTCTTAGTGGTCCCTTACGCTCCCCAAGGAACCTGCATGCCAAATTTCATCTCTCTACGATGATCCCCGCGACTGCGGACGCGCCTTAAAATGTAATAAACCAATTTTTTCCCGTTCCCGTAGGAATTTCGGGAAGTCCCTTCTTAGTGCTCTCCTACGCTCCCCAAGGAACCTGCATGCCAAATTTCAGCTCTCTACGATGATCCCCGCGACTACGTACGCGCCTTAAAATGTAAAAAAAACATATTTCCCGTTCCCGTGGGAATTTCGGGAAGTCCTTCCTTAGTGCTCCCCTACGCTCCCCAAGGAACCTGCATGCCAAATTTCAGATCTCTACGATGTTTCCCGCGACTTCGTACGCGCCTAAACATTAAAATGTAAAAATCCCATTTTCCCGTTCCCGTGGGAATATCGGAAAATCCTTTCATAGTGCTCCCCTGCGCTCCCCAAAGAACCTGCATGCCAAATTTCATCTCTCTACGATGATCCCCGCGACTACGTACGCGCCTTAAAATGTAATAAGCCCATTTTTTCCCGTTCCCGTAGGAATTTCGGGAAGTCCTTTCTTAGTGCTCCCCTACGCTCCCAAAGGAACCTGCATGCCAAATTTCAGCTCTCTACGATGATCCCCGCGACATCGTACGCGCCTTAAAATGTAAAAAAAACATTTTTTCCCGTTCCCGTGGGAATTTCGGGAAGTCCTTCCTTAGTGCTCCCCTACGCTCCCCAAGGAACCTGCATGCCAAATTTCAGATCTCTACGATGTTTCCCGCGACTTCGTACGCGCCTAAACATTAAAATTTAAAAATCCCTTTTTTCCCGTTCCCGTGGGAATTTTGCAAAATCCTTTCTTAGCGGATGCCTACGTCATAACATCTACCTGCATGCCAAATTTCAGCCCGATCCGTCCAGTGGTTTGGGCTGTGCGTTGATAGATCACTATATCAGTCAGTCAGTCAGTCAGTCAGTCAGTCACCTTTGAGTTTTATATATTTAGATTTAGTAAGTAGGTAGTAGGTAGGTAATCTGTCGACCTGAGTAACTTAAGTGAGTAACTAAACAGTCAAATTGAGGTGTGCTAGTAACGAGTCAAACATGCCAGCGTGCTAACAAGAAACAGAAGTAGGTAAAAAGGGGCACAATGATACAAAAAAACTGTTTCTGAAGCTGTTTTTACTGTGTACTAGCTTCTGCCTGCGACTTCGCTCGCGTGGAATTCGGTTAACGCGTTCCCGCGGGAACTAAGTATGCGTTTTTCAGGGATAAAGAGTAGCCTATGTTCTTTTCCGGGACTCCAACCATCTCCATATCAAATTTCATGCAAATCGGTCCAGCGGTTAAAGCGTGAAGAGGTAACAGACAGACAGACAGACAAAGTTACTTTCACATTTATAATATTATATATAATACAATATGGATGACAGGGTAGAACTAAGACCCATCATCACAATTCTATTCGTACTAATTTTATAAACTCAGGATAAATTAAATACATTTTTGTTTTAACCTGATAAGCAGGTAAGTATGGACTATAAAAAAACCCGGCCAAGTGCGTGTCGGGCCACGCGCAAAGTATAGGGTTCCGAAGTTGATGATGCCCACAGTACCTTTCTAAGACTTATTTAGCATCTTAGCTAGCCTGTGGTATGACGTGCCCGCCCGACGCCCCTGCCGCTCGAGAAAAATCATTGGTTTTTTAATAATTTCATAAGTTGGTTGAGTTATAAGCTTTATTGCCCAAAAAAAACAATCATTATTACACAGCAGCAGTTTACAATTAAAATATAAGTAATTAATAAAAAATAAAAATAACCGGTAACATTTTTTTAGGGCCCCTTTTAGGGTGGTCGCGTCTCATACTTTAAAACAGAAGTTACAAATTTATTTCCAATATTGTAATAATTTATTTACGCTGTATTATCCTACATTATATGGGGTATATAAACAAAAGTGCACAAGCTAAAACTAAAACGGTAACAAGAGACATGTATTTTTAACTTATAAGTATGGAGCTAATGGTGTGTATGTATGTGTGTGTGTGTGTGTGTGTGCGTGCGTGTATGCGTGCGTGCGTGTGTGTATATATGTGTGTGTATTTATGTATGTGATGGGCGTGTGTGCAAATTTTCATTTGGGGGGTCCCTATAACTTTTGTTGTTTGAGGAGATGTTCCTGCAGTGATTTTTAGGGTTCCGAAGTCCACAAGGAACCCTTATAGTTTCGCCATGTCCGTCCGTCCGTCCGTCCGTCCGTCCGTCCGTCCGTCTGTCCGCACTATTGCTCGGAGATGCTTAGGTCTAGAGAGCTGTAATTTGGCATGAATATGCATATTAGTTACGCTGACAAAGTGGTACAATAAAATTTTGAAATATATTTTTTTATAGGGTACCTCCCCTACTCGTAAAGTGGGGATGTAATTTTTTTTTCTTGCGTACCCCATGGTGCGGCATATCGTTGAATAGGTCTTGAAAAAATATTGTGGGTTTGTTAAAACCATTTTTTGATTAAGTGATGCGTTTGTGAAATATTAAGCTTTAAAGTGCCATTTTTTGTTAGAGTCACGTGTCCCCCCCCCCCCTGCCAGCTAAATGGTGGTATTTGGATCGCTGAAAAAAATCACGGTTGTGGCATATATAACGTAGTTGAAAGGAAAACTATCAGAGCTAAGTAGGCTGTACAAACTTACGAGTAATAGTCGACCAACTTATAATGATGATTTTTCTCGAGCGGCAGGGGCGTCGGGCGGGCACGTCATACCACAGGCTAGCTAGATGCTAATAAGTCTTAGAAAGGTACTGTGGGCATCCTCAACTTCGGAACCCTATAATTTGCGCGTGGCCCGACACGCACTTGGCCGGTTTTTTTGAATTTTAACAGTGCTATGAGTTCTCTCAGCGGTGGTGGTAAGTCGTTCCAAACTTTGCTTGCTGCAAATTTAAATCCCCCTCTATATAGTGCTGTTCCATGTTTAGGGATTACTAATTCTGTTAGCCTGTGTTTCCTTAACGGTCCCTTGTGGATGTAATTTATCCATTTCAATTTTCCAAATAAATAAAAATAGCACTTTAAAGCTTAATATTCCACAAACGCATCACTTAATCGAAAAATAATTTTAACAAACATACAATAATTTTTCAAGACCTATTCAACAATATGCCGAACCATGGGGTACGCAAGAAAAAAAATACATCCCCACTTTACGAGTAAGGGAGGAACCCTATAAAAAAAAAAATTTCAAAATTTTATTGTACCACTTTGTCATCGTAACTCATATGTATATTCATGCCAAATTACAGCTTAAGCATCTCCGATTTCTCAGAGCAATAGTGCGGACAGCCGGACGGACGGACGGACGGACACCGGACATGGCGAAACTATAAGGGTTCCTTGTGAACTTCGGAACCCTACAAAATGACACCGGGATTTTGAATTTAGTTATTTTTTCGTACCTATACTAAGCCGTTCTTCATGTACTCGTATCTATACTGTAGCCACACGGCGGACACGGCCTATAAAAGCACGATTTCGAACGCAATTCCAATGAAGTGTCAATTTTTGCCGTCGAGGACGTCTGTGTGCGTGCGAGGACGTCTGTACACTTGTACCTAGTGTACCACTACGCGGGCCAACGATTCACTCCATCCATCTCCGGATGAACCAAATGACAGTAAGGGCGAGTTGCGCGCCGGCTAGATTCAGGCGGGTGATTCCGTGACCATTCTGTGTGTCGTACTATTAAATATTCTGTGCTTTAGCTGTGAGTGTTATCATTCACCTCAACTCGTGGCGATAAAGTACCTTGTGCCGGTGTAGCGAGAGCTATACCACCTCTACAATAGTTATCTAACCAGGTCAAGCAAGGAGCTTGCACGCTTTCTGCTCGCCTACAAAGAACAATAGGTACAGACACAGTCGCGGGTCGGCGCCCGCGCACCACACTATCGACGCGGCTGACGGCTCGTAAAAACCGTATTATTCAGTAACTGAACAAGATTTAAAACTTAGTAATAGAGTCCCGTTTTACACTTTGGGTACGGAACCCTAAAAATATATGTGTGTAGGTATTTGTGTATATTTTATTTACTGGTTGGATTGCAACAAAATTGGTATGGGGGTAAGAAGTTTATAACACTGGTCAAATATAGGCTACTTTTTATCCCGGAAAAACGCATGGGGGTAACCATGGTTACCCGCAAGAACGCTATTACAGAAATCCACGCTGACGAAGTCTTGCGCAGAAGCTAGTAAATCAATAATTAGAAACTATACTTAATAAACGTCTTTCCAAAATTATTATATCACCCTACATTTTTAGACAATCTTTATCTTTTGTGTTATAAGTTTCTTCATTCAATACTTACTGCAATTGGATTGGATTAATTGTGAACTGTTGTATATTAGAAAACAATTTGTTTCATTGTTTTAGTGATCTATTGCTTTCCTCATAGTATGTGATGTGAAAAGCTGAAAAAATGTGTCACATTTTCGCAAAATTATTTTCACGTCGAACGCAAATACTTGAACCCAAAATCACTACTTGCGCTCAGGAGTCTGTTTAATTCTTCGCTTCGTCTGAACTCCACGTAACACCCTCGCCGTAAATAAAATAGGTATCATTTTGCTCTCAGAGAGACAATCTACTACGCTTATATCGTTTCCACAGCCTGAACAACACAATAACTATGGTTTTCTTCAACTTGGTTCTTAGTTGAACAAAAGTTCTTTTCACAACTTTGGATCAAACTTTAAAAAATCGAACCGAAATTAATCCTTGAAAAAATTCACGTCAATCAAATCTAAGTAATAATCAAAAGCCTTCAATCTCAGGTTCGTGATCTATAATGGCAAAGAGAAAAAGACGCAAAGGCTGAATGCGCCGCGCACAAAGCGAGATGGCTCTCACGCGCACAATGGACACCGGACACCGATGGACACGGCTGTCACAACTTGCCATTCAACCGGCATAATATTTTGGGTTTGTATTGACTGTTTAGAAGGACCATTTTTTTTGGGAGGTTGTGGAAATGAAAATGTTTATTTTAAAAGACTGAGCTGATGGGCCGTAAGCCTGGAGCTGGGTACCTACATATCATATCATATCATTTATTGCTTTATGTGTGTAAAGGATTGAAGGATAGCTAATTAGAGAGAGCAGTGAAAAGGCAAGCAAGCTGACTTGAACAGTATAATGACAAGAGTGGTAAAACAAAATGTAAAAAAACAATAAATAAAAGTATAAAAACCATAAACTAGCAAGCAGTTCGTAGCATCGTCCCCCCCGTGTACGAAGCTACACAATATGGTCCTGGTTGAGGAGAGCCAACTTCCTCACGGGTCTCCTCAGCGTCCCCCCCTTGCACGCTACGTCAGCGACTCTCACGACTCCATCCTTTCCTGGATGGACTTCGACTATACGTCCCATTGGCCAGGTCCCCCTAGGCATGTCAGGATCTACGATTAGGACTACGTCGTCTACCTTCAGGTTTGCGTAGTCGGTTCCTTGCTGTTTCCTCGGTCTCAAGCTAGGCAAATATTCTTTTAGCCACCGGTTCCAAAAGTGCTCGGACAGTCGCAGGACCTTTTTCCATTCCTTCCGCATGCAGAATACTTTATCATCCAATCGCACTGGCAGTTGACAATTTGATGAAGTGCCAAGTAGGAAGTGGAATGGCGTCAGACTCTGGAACTCGTCGTTCTGGGTGACGTAAGTTAAAGGTCTTGAGTTGACAAGTGCCTCGGCCTCAAGAAGCAAGGTGTGCAGAAGCTCTTCTTTGGGTGCTTTGTCGCGCAGTGTTGCCAGGAGGGCATTCTTCACGGTCCGCACGAGGCGCTCCCATGATCCGCCCATGAACGGAGATGCGGGCGGTATGAAAGACCACTCGCATTGGTTGGTAACCGCAAAGTCTTGAACAGCTTCGCTATAGAGCTCCTTCAGCTGGCGGTTGGCTCCAACGAACGATGTGCCATTGTCGGATAGGATCTTTTGAGGAATTCCTCTTCGTGCCATGAAGCGACGTAGACAGGATATCGCAGAGTCAGATGAGAGGCTGCTCACAATCTCTAAATGGACAGCTCGCGTTGATAAACATGTGAATAAAGCTACCCAACGTTTTTCAGTGCGCCGACCGATTGTCACCTCTACGGGTCCAAAGTAATCCAGGCCCACGTTAGTAAAAGGGCGGATGTGGTGCCCTAGGCGTACATCTGGCAGGTAGCCCACGGGCGGAATCTTTGGAGTAGCTCTACGCTTTGCACAAAACATGCATTGTCGAGCGATGGATCGTACTTCACTGCGACATCGTAAAATCCAGTAACGTTGCTTCAGCTCATTGCACACCAGCTCGTTGAATGCGTGGGCGGCTTTGACATGATAATGGCGAATAAGGAGTCGAACAGAGGGATGGCGACTGTCGAGGATAATCGGCGAAATTGTCTCGACATCAACGTCTCTCATGTGCTTGATGCGACTGTCTAGCCTTAATAAACCGTCGTCGTCGGGCTTCGGGGAAAGGGAGTGCAGTTTGCTAGATTTAGGCAAGGGTTTGGTGTCGTGAAGCAGAGCCAATTCTTGGCTGAAACTGTCATTCTGTGACGACTTAAAAATGGCTGTTTCCGCCTTTCGCATTTCAGAAGCTGTTAGAAGGGGAAATTCGGAAGTAGAAACGTGAGTAAGTGATTTAGAATTTGGATTTTTAAAACGTGCCAAAAGTGACCGAAACTTAGACGCGCATTGGTAAACGCGCGCGGTCGCACGCACCAAACGAATCCATTCAGTAAAACGTGAAGGGTCTGGTGTAACCGATGAAGGTTGTTCCAGAACTGTGGCAAGCACTTTAGAAGATTTAGATTCTTCTGAAACGATTGCGATTGTAGGAGCCGTTGGTTCTGTGGGCCATTCAGCACAAGGCAATAATAAGAAATCTGGTCCAGAGAACCAGCGCTTCAGATCAGTGGTGGCGTCTCTTAGACGTGTAGCGTCGCCCGCAACATTTAAAACACCCGGTACAAATTTCCAGCTATTAACGCTGGTTATTTCAGTGATCTCGCCAACACGATTCGCAACAAATGGTTTAAATGTGCGCGCATCGCTGCGAATCCAGCTCAAAACGGTGGTCGAGTCAGACCAGAAGTGGGTATCATTAAATTGAACATTATGACCAGTACAAATGGTGTTGGCATACCGAGCTGCAATCAGGGCTGCCTGGAGCTCCAACCTAGGGATAGATGTAGGCTTGAGAGGAGCTAGACGTGCCTTTCCACCTACAAGTGACATCTTCACTGACCCGTCTGAGAACACGAAACGCCAATAAGCGGCACACGAGTACGCTTGTTCGCTTGCATCTGCAAACACATGAAGCTGTCGATTGCTGATGTCTTTATCTTGGTGCCCACATCTATACCACCGGGGAATTTTGACGCCAGAAACAGATGATAATTGTTCTGACCACGACAACCATTTTTGAATGTCGTCTTTTTGCAGCTCAGTGTCCCAATCGATGCCAGTCCTCCAAGTTTGCTGAAAAAGAATGCGGCCTTGTATCACCAAAGGCGTGAGAAGACCCAAGGGGTCATAAACGCACATCAAGTGAGACAGCACTTTCCGCTTCGTGAATTTTTCATTTTCAGGAAACTGAGAGCCAATCCTAAAACTAAAAGTGTCACTTTCAGGATGCCAAATAAGACCTAAAGTTCTGACAAAGGCTTCAGGACCAACATTAACGTTTTCCAGAGGTGCTGCATGAAGGTATTTAGGTACGTCAACGAGCGCAGCAGGTACGTTAGAAACCCAACTACGCATTTCCATACCTGCTTGATTGTGAACTTTCACAATATCGGCTGCGAGCTGTGCAGCCTCGTGAACGTCGTCCAGGCTGCCTAAATAGTCGTCCATGTAATGATCGTGGATAATAGCCTGAGCTGCCGCGGGATAGGACTTCTGTAATTCCTGAGCGTTACGGTTTTTAATATACAGAGCAGTACACGGGCTGCAAACCGCGCCAAAAATTACAGAGGTCATCCTGTATTCTTTCAGTTCGCTATTACGATCCTCTCTCCATATGAACCTCAGGGCATCACGATCTTGCTCCCTGATCTTAATTTGAGGGAACATTTCTCTAACATCAGCTGTCAGGGCTACGCTGCCTTCTCGGAACCGAAAGAGTATATGGAGCAAGGATTGTAAAAGGTCGGGTCCTGCCAGTAGAAGAGAATTGAGGCTTACACCCAATGTTTGCGCAGCTGCGTCATGAACTACTCGCAGTTTCTTTTTTTGTGCGTGAACAACCGGAAAATGAGGCAAATACCAACGAATTGGACCCTGTTGTGATGACAAATCGACGGTGTCACGGTACGTGTCCCTGGGACATTCCTCGGCGTATCTTTTTACAAACATGTTGTTAATAAAGTCACAATAAGCCTTTTTGAAATCTGAGTCCCGAGCCATGCGTCTTTCCAAACCGAGAAACCTTGAAAGGGCTTGTGGATAACTATCAGGCACGTTGGGAATTTCTTTTTTCCACAGCAAACCGACCTGGAATCGTCCGGACGGCAGACGCTCCGCCGTGGAAGCCAGCGTTTCCAAGGCGTGCTTATCCTGCTTGGAACACAAGGTTTCGGGTTTGGAAATTCCTATGGATTCAAGACGGAAATATTCTCTTATAAGTTCGTCCAGAGAGGAATCCTTGGACTCGGTCACTACGGCGTGGTTCACGAAGTGAACCGGCTTAGTCCAGCTACTGGATTTGCCATGCAAGACCCATCCTAGTGCTGTACGAGAAGCTACAGGTTGATTCTTAGAACCCTCTCTGACTTCGCGACTAACGGTTAAATACCAATGTTCCGCTCCAAGAAGAATTTTAGGTGTCGCGTCTATAAGTGTCAATTCATTAATTAAACCATCAAGATAAGGAAATTGCAATAGATCGTTTCGTTTAATAGACTGCGTGAACAATGACAGATGGTCCATTGCTTTAGCATTCGTGACTGAGTGTAGTTCGGAACAGTTCCTACCTTTTATATTAAAACTTACGTGTTGTATCGGCTTGGAAATTGACATGCCGGCGACACCCTCGACCTTGATTGAGTCCCTGGGACCCACCGCGCCAATATGGCGGGCCACCTCGGAGTCGATCAAAGTCGCGGTTGAGCCGTCATCGAGTAAAGCAAAAGTGTTATATTTTCCATTTGGGCCGCTCACTTCAACAGGAACAATTTTTAGCAATATGTGAGCACTATGCGATAAGCTGTTGTTATGTGAATAAGATTCAGTAGTGTTAGAAATTGTCACAGTTTTTTCTTTTTCAATATGATCAGCCACGACGCTATGAGACGGCATCGGAGTAGTGGGCGCTCCGTCGTAGGTGTGCGCCGCCTGCGCTGCGGCCTCCGAGTGCAGCAGCGGGTTGTGAAAACGTTCACAGCCATCGACACCGCAGCGATCAATCTTACAAGTGTTCCAACGATGCATTTTGGATTTCAGACATTTATAACAGACCTTAGCCTCACGTAACCAGCGCCATTTATCATCTAAAGTAAGGGATTTAAAATCGACACATTCGCTGAGTTTATGTTTATTTTTACAGAAACGGCACGATTCAGTACTAGCAGTGCGTGTAGATGTCACGTTAAAAGTCTCACGCCGAGTATAGTTGCTACTAAAGTTATGGGTACCTGGGCGCTTGGTATAATCTAAAATCAGGCCGAACTTATTGTGCTTGTCGGCTTCGATTTCCAAAAAATCCGACAAAAGTTGAAGTTTCGGAACGTGACGGTCGCTACGATACGCAAAATCTTTCCACTGACTGTACAGTATAGGTGTCAATTTGCTCAGAACAGTATGAAAAATTTCTATGGAGTGCAAGTACTCTTTCTGTTCTAAGCTGTTGATGACAGCTATACAGTTACGCAGCCTGCATGAAAATGTGTTCAGTTCTCGTTGGTCGTAGCTTATCTTAGGTAGGTTCCGAACTTGTAGAATCTCGTTCAAAACGATGGTCTCGGGTTGCGCGAAGGTCTGCTCCAGCATGGCCAGCACGGACTCGGGCCGCGCGGCCGTGTACAGCAGCGCCGACACGCTCTCGAGCGCGCGCCCTCGCAGCGCGCACCGCAAACGAGCGAGATTCTCTGACGGCGCAAACAAATGCTGAGTATCTGCGTAAGTGCGTTTAAACATCAGCCACTCTATAGGTTTTCCGCTAAAAGTCATCAACTCGATATATTTCGAAGAAAATCTATAAGGGCTTATAGCATTTGCGGCGTTAGATTCAACCTCAGCCTTGACTGGTTGTGAAACTAAAAACTCTTTAGTTGAGTTCGCCGCCGGCCGGTTAGATGTCAAATAATTATTTGAAAATTCATTTCGTGTCATCGGAATTTCAAATGTCACCGGTTTTGGTAAACAATGAGTTTCATGTTTTTCAGATTGGAAAACATCGCGCTTTGAACCGACATTAGTTGGAATGCCGTGATGGTTGGTAGCGTTCTTCAACTGTGTAATATTAGGGTCCACGGTAAGCGGCTCGTAAAAGTTTTCCAATGGTTGGTCGTTTACCCAGGATGTAGTACGTGACAAAGCTTGGCTTAC
The DNA here is from genome assembly GCA_963971205.1 of Aethes cnicana. Classification (NCBI taxonomy): domain Eukaryota; kingdom Metazoa; phylum Arthropoda; class Insecta; order Lepidoptera; family Tortricidae; genus Aethes; species Aethes cnicana. The sequence goes on from OZ020284.1 coordinate 13,621,024, forward strand.
CGAACGACGGGAGCTTTCTTCGGGTTCCTGGGCCGCCAAGTTCGCCTCAGTTTCGAATTCGTCCACCTTTCCTGCCAGGTGAACGAGCTTACGTTCGAATTCCAACCGCTGTTGCGCGATTTGGTGTTCGTGCTCGAAAAGCTTTTGGTCGCGTTCCATGCTGCGACGAGCTAACTGTGCCTTCGCAGCCAACCGACGTGCCTTTATTGTGGCTGTGGACTGCGAAGACCCCGACTTGTGCGACCTGGAACTTAGACTAACATTAGACTGTTCAACTTCACGGTGTACGGGACTTACTGGGGCTGGCTCGGAGCCAGGGGCGCCTGCGGGCTTAAATGTGGTATCGGCCGAGACGGGGTCCGTGTGCGGGGACCGGCCGAGCCCACCCGCGCCGGGCTCCGAGCGCGCGCTCGAGTCCTGTCGCTGCCAAAGCCGGAGGTTTTGAAATTAGAGGTTGGGCGTCAAACAAACCAAACGTGCTACCTCAGCAGCCAGATTTGGCTACAGTCAGCCCTATACAAGAGTCAGAAATCGAATCAAGGACTTTGGGGTTAATTTGGAAACCAGAAGCAGATTTATTTGGCTTTGACGTATCCCTGAAAAAAGTTGACAAAGACGTGGCTCAGGGCTTACGCCGCCCGACTAAGCGAGAAATGCTGAAAGTCATAATGTCTGTTTTTGACCCGCTTGGATTCCTGTGTCCGATCCTGATTAGGGGAAAGATTTTGCTCCAAGACATATGGCGCAGTGGGTTTCAATGGGACCAACAGATTGGAGACAAGGCTGCAGCTATATGGTTCCGCTGGCTACATGAGATCAAAAAATGTGGAGATTTTTCAATCCCTCGATGCTACGGTTTTAGAACTTTGGACGATTTGCAGCTTCACGTTTTTGTTGATGCATCTGAACAGGCATATGCATCGGTTGTCTACCTACGCCGAGAGGGTGAGGTATGCTTTGTGGCGGGAAAGAGTCGTGTGACGCCTCTGAAACCTTCCACAATCCCAAGATATGAGCTGCAAGCAGCACTCATGGGCACACGGCTTGGCACCGCGATAATGAAGGAGCACGACGTCCACATCACAAAGCGATACTTTTGGACTGATTCCCAGACAGTGTGGTGGTGGATCCATAACAACTCGAAGAAGAAGATGCCTTTCGTATCTCATAGATTATCTGAGATCGACGACTTGTCAAGACCTGAGGAATGGAGATGGCTACCAGGACGCCTCAATGCTGCTGACGGTGCGACAAGGGCTGAAGGAAACTTGCAAAGTTTCAGCTCCAGATGGATAAAGGGTCCTGACTTCTTATACACAAACGAAGAGAACTGGCCATCCGTGGTACCCCAAGCGATGCAATCTGAAGAAGATGATGACCACATAGCGGCTGTAGCGCTTGATCTAGGTCTCGTGAATTACTCAAGATTCTCGAACTGGCGGCGAATGTTGAGATCTGTGGCCTTTGCTATCGTATTCACTGAACGATGCAAGAAATTATTGTCACACCTAACTCCTGAGCATGAACGACGATCAGAAAAGGCGATAATTCGTCAAGTGCAAGCAGAAAGTTTTCTTGCAGAATTACAAGCTTTGCAGAGCAACAGGAAGATTAGCATATCGAGCCGTTTAAGACAGATCAATCCCTGCCTGGATCCTGAAGGGTTACTAAGAGTCAGAGGCAGAATAGTCGCCGTCACTGATTTGCCGCACGACTTCAAAGAGCCCATCATACTGGATGGTAGCCACCCAGTGGTACGAATGTTACTGATTTATGAACATAGGAAGTTGGGTCATCACAGCATGGAGACATTGCTAAACGAGATAAGACAGAGATACTACGTACTGAGATTGAGACAGACAGTCAGATCTATAATTTCCCACTGTGTTACCTGCAAGGAAAGACGAGGCCGTTGTGAACAGCCCGTGATGGCTGGATTACCACCTGCAAGATTGCACCATCATTGTCGACCTTTCACGTACTGTGGAATTGACCTGTTTGGTCCTATGTTGGTGACAGTTGGACGTCGCAATGAGAAACGCTGGGGTGTGCTTTTCACCTGCCTGAGTACACGAGCTGTATCGATTGAGGTTGCCGCTTCACTCTCTGCTGATTCAACGATACTTGCCATTCGCCGTATGGCTGCGCGGCGAGGATTACCGAAGCAAATCTATTCCGACAGTGGCACCAATTTCACAGCCGCTGATAAGGAACTTCGTAACGCCGCCAGGAGCATCCTGAATGATCAGCATCTCACCCAGGGGACCAGCGCTCTTGGAATCGAGTGGAGATTTAATCCAGCTGATGCGGCATCCATGGGCGGATCATGGGAGATTCTTGTGCGGTGTATTAAGACGGCACTTTACGCAACGCTGCGTTCTCGAGCTCCAAGGGAAGAAGTCCTCTCCACTTTGTTAGCAGAGGCAGAGAATATAGTAAATAGCCGACCCCTAACACATGTATCGCTAGACCCCAGCGAGGAGGAGGCTCTGACACCTAACCATTTTCTTTTGGGTGAGTCAAGTCCATTACTGAGCCCTGGAGTGTTTTCGGATCAGGATCTGAACCTGCGCAGACAGTGGCGCATAGCCCAAAGGCTGGCGGACCACTTCTGGGCGCGCTGGATACGCGAATATCTTCCCAGTCTCCACCTACGAAAGAAATGGACTCAAGATGGGGGCCGTAATGTTAGTATTGGGGATGTTGTTTTGATTGCAGATTCCAGTTGCCCACGCAATGCCTGGCCGCGTGGCAGGGTGACTGCTACCACACCGGGGCGCGATGGGCGCGTCCGTATCATCGATGTCGCCACCAGAGGTGGCGTTCTACGCCGGCCTGCTTCCAAGGTCGTCGTGCTACTGAGCGCCGACAACGTGCCGACAGCTTCGACCACTAATGCTGCTCCGCAGCGAGGAGGAGATTGTGGCTGACGGCCTTTTTCGTTGCACA
>OZ020284.1:13624172-13714348 GCA_963971205.1 Aethes cnicana
ACTTCTGGGCGCGCTGGATACGCGAATATCTTCCCAGTCTCCACCTACGAAAGAAATGGACTCAAGATGGGGGCCGTAATGTTAGTATTGGGGATGTTGTTTTGATTGCAGATTCCAGTTGCCCACGCAATGCCTGGCCGCGTGGCAGGGTGACTGCTACCACACCGGGGCGCGATGGGCGCGTCCGTATCATCGATGTCGCCACCAGAGGTGGCGTTCTACGCCGGCCTGCTTCCAAGGTCGTCGTGCTACTGAGCGCCGACAACGTGCCGACAGCTTCGACCACTAATGCTGCTCCGCAGCGAGGAGGAGATTGTGGCTGACGGCCTTTTTCGTTGCACAAACCTTGCTGAATTATGTCTTTGTTAAAATTATTGATTTTTGACTTGACAATTAAAAACACATGGAAAGCTGTGGAAGAATTTTATTTACAATAAAATTAGACGAAAATACGTACAAACGACTACAATTCCAATTGTAGTCGTTTGTACGTATTTTCGTCTAATTTTCCGCCAGCCTTTGGGCTATGCGCCACTGTCTGCGCAGGTTCAGATCCTGATCCGAAAACACTCCAGGGCTCAGTAATGGACTTGACTCACCCAAAAGAAAATGGTTAGGTGTCAGAGCCTCCTCCTCGCTGGGGTCTAGCGATACATGTGTTAGGGGTCGGCTATTTACTATATTCTCTGCCTCTGCTAACAAAGTGGAGAAGACTTCTTCCTTTGGAGCTCGAGAACGCAGCGTTGCGTAAAGTGCCGTCTTAATAGACCGCACAAGAATCTCCCATGATCCGCCCATGGATGCCGCATCAGCTGGATTAAATCTCCACTCGATTCCAAGAGCGCTGGTCCCCTGGGTGAGATGCTGATCATTCAGGATGCTCCTGGCGGCGTTACGAAGTTCCTTATCAGCGGCTGTGAAATTGGTGCCATTGTCGGAATAGATTTGCTTCGGTAATCCTCGCCGCGCAGCCATACGGCGAATGGCAAGTATCGTTGAATCAGCAGAGAGTGAAGCGGCAACCTCAATCGATACAGCTCGTGTACTCAGGCAGGTGAAAAGCACACCCCAGCGTTTCTCATTGCGACGTCCAACTGTCACCAACATAGGACCAAACAGGTCAATTCCACAGTACGTGAAAGGTCGACAGTGATGGTGCAATCTTGCAGGTGGTAATCCAGCCATCACGGGCTGTTCACAACGGCCTCGTCTCTCCTTGCAGGTAACACAGTGGGAAATTATAGATCTGACTGTCTGTCTCAATCTCAGTACGTAGTATCTCTGTCTTATCTCGTTTAGCAATGTCTCCATGCTGTGATGACCCAACTTCCTATGTTCATAAATCAGTAACATTCGTACCACTGGGTGGCTACCATCCAGTATGATGGGCTCTTTGAAGTCGTGCGGCAAATCAGTGACTGCGACTATTCTGCCTCTGACTCTTAGTAACCCTTCAGGATCCAGGCAGGGATTGATCTGTCTTAAACGGCTCGATATGCTAATCTTCCTGTTGCTCTGCAAAGCTTGTAATTCTGCAAGAAAACTTTCTGCTTGCACTTGACGAATTATCGCCTTTTCTGATCGTCGTTCATGCTCAGGAGTTAGGTGTGACAATAATTTCTTGCATCGTTCAGTGAATACGATAGCAAAGGCCACAGATCTCAACATTCGCCGCCAGTTCGAGAATCTTGAGTAATTCACGAGACCTAGATCAAGCGCTACAGCCGCTATGTGGTCATCATCTTCTTCAGATTGCATCGCTTGGGGTACCACGGATGGCCAGTTCTCTTCGTTTGTGTATAGGAAGTCAGGACCCTTTATCCATCTGGAGCTGAAACTTTGCAAGTTTCCTTCAGCCCTTGTCGCACCGTCAGCAGCATTGAGGCGTCCTGGTAGCCATCTCCATTCCTCAGGTCTTGACAAGTCGTCGATCTCAGATAATCTATGAGATACGAAAGGCATCTTCTTCTTCGAGTTGTTATGGATCCACCACCACACTGTCTGGGAATCAGTCCAAAAGTATCGCTTTGTGATGTGGACGTCGTGCTCCTTCATTATCGCGGTGCCAAGCCGTGTGCCCATGAGTGCTGCTTGCAGCTCATATCTTGGGATTGTGGAAGGTTTCAGAGGCGTCACACGACTCTTTCCCGCCACAAAGCATACCTCACCCTCTCGGCGTAGGTAGACAACCGATGCATATGCCTGTTCAGATGCATCAACAAAAACGTGAAGCTGCAAATCGTCCAAAGTTCTAAAACCGTAGCATCGAGGGATTGAAAAATCTCCACATTTTTTGATCTCATGTAGCCAGCGGAACCATATAGCTGCAGCCTTGTCTCCAATCTGTTGGTCCCATTGAAACCCACTGCGCCATATGTCTTGGAGCAAAATCTTTCCCCTAATCAGGATCGGACACAGGAATCCAAGCGGGTCAAAAACAGACATTATGACTTTCAGCATTTCTCGCTTAGTCGGGCGGCGTAAGCCCTGAGCCACGTCTTTGTCAACTTTTTTCAGGGATACGTCAAAGCCAAATAAATCTGCTTCTGGTTTCCAAATTAACCCCAAAGTCCTTGATTCGATTTCTGACTCTTGTATAGGGCTGACTGTAGCCAAATCTGGCTGCTGAGGTAGCACGTTTGGTTTGTTTGACGCCCAACCTGGCGACCGTGACGAAATAAAATAAAATAAATTTAAATTAAATTAAAATAGTCTTCAAATACTCGACATGGACCTACAAGTGACATCTTCACTGACCCGTCTGAGAACACGAAACGCCAATAAGCGGCACACGAGTACGCTTGTTCGCTTGCATCTGCAAACACATGAAGCTGTCGATTGCTGATGTCTTTATCTTGGTGCCCACAATGTGGTTTACATAGATCTTAAAACTATTACATATTGATATTACCAAAACATAAACCCTGGTAGGGCACTGCAATCTATAAAACTAGGTATTAAACAATTATAAAATTACGAGTATACTCGTATGTATGTATTCAAAAAATTCATTAAGATTATAAAAACTTTGGGTTAGTAAAAACTTTTTTAATTTTAAGTAGAATAAATTATTACTAATAAATTTATGAAATTATTAGATAAAGGTGTGATGAAGTCCAAAAATTGGGTTACTCAAAGTGGACTCAAGGCTAAGTGGGTGGTTATTTATGCTATGGATATTTACCTAAAAAGAACTTGTGTAGGTAATCAAATTGCAAGAAATAAGTCACCATTGATGGTGCAGAAACTCTGCCGTCGGCCGTCTTCTCCTCCATCATGCAATAAATACACTCAACCGCAATGAAATCGGGTCATTTTTTGATTATGGAAAACCTATAGGCACCAAGTGAACCGATGTCATTATGGTTGAGTGTTGTTGGTAAACAAAAATAGTTTTCAGTATTTCGTAATTAATATCCATACAAATATTATAACTGCGGAAGTAGCTCTCTGTCTTTCTGTCTGTTAGCCTCTTCACGCTTCAAATGCTGGACCGATTTACGTGAAATTCGACATGGCGATAGTTCGAGTTCTTGGAAACATAGGGTACTTTTTACTACCCGGAAAACAGCATAGTTCCCGCGGAACTAGGTATAACGCTTTTTTCTTTGTACACTATTATAATAGTGTACAACGAAAAAAGTGAATTGTACCACCAACCAAAAGTTGTTTTGACCACAACTTGAACTCGATTGTATGCGCAAGCCTGGCAATGCCAACAAAATGCATACGTAGGTAGCCAGGCGGAAAATGACGCATGTAGGTAAAGATTTTCACTCTCATATGCTCTCTTATAAAAGAAAGAGCAGTGAGTTTACATGTCGAAAACGAAACCGAGTTTGTTCTTGTCGGATATATAGCATTATTTATAGAAATGACGATATAGGTTTATGAAGTAGGTACTCAGTGCTTACTAATAAAGCCAGTATTGTATCCTCGGCAGACCGACCCATCGGGCTCTTTTGTGAAAAAAATCTCTCCATGCATCTATTCCATTCATTGCTTCTTCGACCTTCGAAATAAGGAGACACGTTACTGTAACTACTCGCAAGTTAATAGGTAGATTGTCCGCAACAAGTAAGTATCATTTCTCGTTTCCACGTCGAGTCGAGTAGGTTGCGCTCCCAAACGTAAAGTTTGATAACTGGGTACAGTGCAGAGAGCACGTTCACAGAGCTAGTTTGAAAACACACCGGAATTGTGCACTTAACATTTTAGATTAGAACAGGACAGTGTTCCAACGTAGGTGGGAGTGATGGGACGTCTGCCTGGTTTCGCGTTGGTATAAAGAGGTTGAAAACATATTTACTCAAGTTAAGATAGAGGAGATCGGAAACTCACGGGAGAAGCCCAGAATGAATAAAGAATGGGTGGATCTGTGTCGGTGCATACGGTTATTGGTTTTAACGTGAAACGTCTGTTTCCGCAACCCCGTTAACGTCAACGCGCAACGCCCGTCATACTAACTTAACTTCGAGCTAAGTTCACCTATTATTATATAACTAGCTAAATAACTAAATAAAGAAATGACACGAGTTAAGTTGATAAATTAAATCAGAGTTAAGACGCTGACAAGAGCGAATGACCTTGAGCAATCGAAGCAGACAACTGTCTCAGCGGACAATGTTTGTTTGCATTGGAGGCAGCGAGAAGCACGCCCGCGGTGTGTGGCAAATCCCACATTGCACGAACAATATAAATTGGCAAATTTCTTGGTATAAGTATGACAGAATAGTGTATTCTTGAGTTTGTTGCGGCGCTTCTTCTCAAGCAATGCTTCTAGGAAGCGCTGGTAAATTCTTTTTCTGACGCGTAACAGTGCCCCTATGTAGCCAATTTGCTGAATAAATGATTGAATTTGAATTTAATCATAGAAATCTGCGTTAAGAAAATAAACTTATAGAACCGTTTAAATAGGATTAGAAGACGTAAATTCACGATTTTTTTCATCAAACCGATTTTTAAGAAAAAGGACGTTTTTTTAAGTACTTATATATTGAATATTAACATATATTTTATTCGACTTATAAAATCAAATAGTTTTCGTTTAAATACTGTCAATTTAGGTCTTGTCGGCGTCTTATGTGGCTAACCCGCGGTTAGTGCCTTGGAGCAGTGCGCTGTTATCTATACTTACTACATACTACATAGGCTAGGTAATAGACAAGTAATGTAGGTTTTATAAATACGAAAGTACAACTCTGTCTGCTGCCTGTTACCCTTTTTACGCTTAAACTGCTGGAACGATTTAGATGATTTTAGTGTGAAGATAGTTGGAGTTCCGCGGGGTAACGGAACTCCATGCGAGAAAAGTAGCGGGCAGAACCGCGTAGATAAATAAATGTAAATCATTTATGAGAGACTTCTGCTACAGCAGAAGTCGACTCATCGCTACCAGAAAACTTACGCGTTTTCAATAAACAAAATGGCTTACGAGTAGATACCGACCCTATGTGAAACCTCAACGCTAACACTTGAGCAAAGCCGGCGACTAAGCCTAGCGTCCCGTCAGTGCAAACAGCGACAACCCTAGCGCCAGGGCTGCCTCTTGTTGACAGGGGGAGGAGCGGGCGCACCCGCTGCTGCGGCGAATCGGTTATAACCAGTTTAGACCGGCTACTCGCGGCGGTAGCGACGGTAGAAAAGTCTAAGGAACTATTTAAGGTTTTCTTTATTTTTACGTATAATAAATAGGTAAACTGTCAAGCCATCAGACCTAGACATTGGTAGGTATTATAATCTTATGGTAGAAATTAATGTCCAATTGAACTAGATATCCGTTTAAACAACCAAACAAAAGCTACTTGAATTTGAAAGAAATAGGCAGCCTGGCCCTAGGCAAGAGGTGGACGTTAACAACTTTACCTACTAATGAAATCTAAGAAAAAGCAAGTAATAAACTTACAGATCTGGTAATCTAAGAGCCAGCCAATTCAGATTCTAATGAATTATTTCCATTGTGTAATTTTAGATTGTTTTTGTAATAAGAATAATTAGGTACCATAAATGAAGCCGTGGTGGCCTAGTGGTTTGACCTACCGCCTCTCATGCAGAGGGTCGCGGGTTCAAATCCGGCTCGCACCTCTGAAATTATTTATGTGCGAAATTCAAATTGAAATTGCCACTGAGCTTTTCGGTGAAGGAAAACGTCGTGAGGAAACCTGCACACATCTGCAAAGTAATAAAAGGATGTGTGTGAAGTGAAGTCCCCAATCCGCACTGGGCCCGGGGGGGTCTATAGCCCAAACCCTCTTAATTGTGATGAGAGGAGGCCTGTGCCCAGCCTAAGTAGGCTGTTGTAGTAGTAGTAGTAGGTACCATAAAAACGAAACTTTTTCTTAATCCTGATGAAACTTCACTTACTTTACCTATACTTAAAGCATGAAACTTAACACAAAAATTGCAATACTAGGTATTATTTAGGCAAGACGGAAAATCCCTTAGGCCCATTTGCACCAAACTGTTAACTTCGGGTTAACCGCTTAACTCAGATTTACTTGTATGAATTTAACGTGGGTTAAAAGGCTAACTCGAGGCTTGGTGCAAAATGGGCCTTAAAAGAGCAATATTTGTACATAGTTAAAGTTGGGTATGAAATCTTATACCGACAAAAGTCGTGAGCGGCAGCTAAGTAGGACAGTTTCAAGAATCTCCTTGCGTTTTGCCACCACAGCCGTTCTTAAATTACCATAAATTAGGCATCGGCGTCTTCAGCCGTTCCCAAAGAACGGTGATTGCATAATGTATGTGCATATTTATGCCCACGCGCATTTTCCGAGTGGGCAGGAGTGCATTCATTTGCAAGTTTGATAGCGCATTGTAGTGTTCCGGCTCTGTGATTAGGAAGCGTTTTTATGTTCACAAATGGTAGAAGTAAAAGCACTGCTTAAATAGACAGAAAAAACAGGTTCTTCAAGTAGACTACGCGATTTTATTTCACCTGATGTAGCCGTGGCGGCGTTAGTGGTTCGACCTACCGCCTCTCATGCCGAGGGTCGGGGGTTCGATTCCGGCTCGCACCTCTAAGTTTACTTATGTGCGAAATTCAATTTGAATTTACCACTGAGCTTTTCGGTGAAGGAAAACATCGTGAGGAAACCTGCACGCATCTGCGAAGTAATTCAAAGATGTGTGTGAAGTCCCCAATCCGCACTGGGCCCGCGTGGGGACTATAGCCCAAACCCTCTCGTGATGAGAGGAGGCCTGTGCCCAGCAGTGGGACGCAAATAGGCTGTAGTAGTAGTAGTAGTAGTACCTAGTAGATGTAAGCATTCTTACAATAACTAAAGTCTCCCAACCAAACCAGCCAACCACAATAGCCTATTACGCACCAAAGATGGGCATCCTCCTCTCATCACGAGAAGGACGGTGCTTTAATATAACCTACTTAGTTCTATTCCAACACATCTTTGAATTACTTTGCAGATGCGTGCAGGTTTACTCACGATCGGTAAAAAGCTCAGTGGTAAATTCAAATTGAATGTGTGTAATGTCCCCAATGTTAAGGTCCACGTAGGGACATAGCCCATTTAGCCTTGCAGACAAGCTATGTCCCTTCAAATTGCTATACCAAAGCATCCTGTTTTGGATTTGACTGAGAGAAGCAAATTAAAGATTTCGATCCCCGACTCTCTGCTTGAGTGAGAGTTATACTTAACATATTTAACTAGATAGGTATAGAGTCGCCATGGTCAAATGCTACACATGTAGGTTTTGACGCTTACGAACTTACGATCAATGGCTTGCGTATTCTTTTGACTAGCTATAAAACAAAATAAAGATTCGAGCATTTTTTTCTGTAACTCCAGCTAAAGAAGTAAAAGTACCTAGGTACATATATACAATCTGGGCAACCAATATCCGTATGAAGAGGGGCATTATGCACCATACTAACGACAGCGCTGATTAAAATGGGGGTTGGGAGGGGGGGCGCAGCCCTAGGGCGCCGCAATTATGATTACGTCATTTGTATGTACCTCTATTTTTTACGAGTGAAAGTTTTGAAAAATGCACAGTGAATTTTTAAAACGTAGAATTTTTTTCAATATTTATGAGATTTTTTTATGGAATCGGTTGGGAAATGAGCTCACAGACCACCTGATGGTAAGTGGCCACTGTGGCCCAGGTCCTAACAACACGCTCTACTAGGTAATCTGCAAGAACTTTGTTTAGTGTTGCGGTTTAGGATATTTTATAATTAAGTAGATGTATTTCCTTTATTTTGCTAGCTGCTCGCCTCTAAATTGACCTGTCGCTATGTTTTTAATTGAAAGAAGGACTAACAAACAAACACACAGTCACATTTATATTTGTTGAATACTGTTACAAGTGGTATGGACTAATATAATATGGTTTTAATTAGTTTTAAGAGACAAGCAGATAAAAAAGGCATCATCACGATAAGCTTGTCTTATTATCTGTCTGGGCTGTCTGTATTCAATCCTGAAACGCAATCATTTAGATGTCATCGACCCGTCGCATATATGGGCTCCACGACTGGTCTTTTAGAGGTATGCTTCCATGGTCTCCACTCTAAAATGGCCTTAGACCACTAGTCTGATTTGCAAGATCTGTACTTGCACAAACGTAGAATTATAGGTATTACTACTACTAGATTCAGGAAGATTGGATCATTATAGGCCACTAAAGTTTTAACAGCAGCTCTGAAAGTAGTATGTCTCCTGATAGTAGCATTGTACTTAACAAGGATTTTTCAGCAAAACCTGATTTAGAGGCATCAGCAATTCTAGCTGTGTCAGATTAATTTAAAATTCAATTTCCTCAAATATCTATTTCGACAGTTGCGTCAATTTAATTAGAATATTGTTTTTTTTAAGTATACCGCTAAATATAACAATGGCAAACAACCATACAGACCTCCTATTGATAAGATATAAGTCACCGTCGCCTATCGACGCTTGTAAGTACCTTAATATCTACTCGTACCAGGGGTATAACTCGATTCCGACCCTGTATAACCTTAAATAATACCGGTTTTCTTAAGTTCTATTAAAATCTGTAATAAATCCTTATACCTAGATATTACCTATTAAATATTTACTTACATAAGTATGTCTGAAGTACAAGATGCCTGATCCCTGTGAGAATTAAGTTGCCAGTCTTTTCCTCTGTGGCAAGTTGGAAAACCTTATATGTATTTACTCTACATCATCATTACAGATATTAGATACCTACTTATACCCATTACAGGATGGATTCTTCATCACCGTATAGGCAAAAATATACAGCATGGAAAGGTTTTAGAAATCCTCATAGTATAACAGCTAGAAGTTTTATAGGTGCTTACTTAACACAGAAGGTAGGTCTTGTTATTGATGACTCACTGACCTACACTTGATGATCAGAAGAGTTTACTTGCGTCTGTTCTCTTGCACTACTTTTAACTGACGCCAAAACTTCTATGTTCTACGACCACAAATAAAACAAAGCGTCAGGCTACCCGCACGCCGCCATTACAACTGAATTGCTAATAACTCCAAAAACAATGAAATCTCATTTGAACGGCGGCCATTTTCGAACCCGCCGGCCAATAATTAGTGCGCGCGGCCGGCGGCCAATCAGCGCGCGCGATTAGCTCGCTCCGCCATTGGCCCGGAGCACGTTCCCAATTCAAAATTAAACATTAAAGTGGATTGAAGCCGAGTAATTAAATCGAATTGATTAGGCACTCATTGAGCCGAGCGCGCCCGAGCGTCCCCGACGGCCGCCGAACGGAAATTGCTTAATAACAATGTGCTCTAATTTAAAATTGGAACCTTTCACGCGGAAGAGCGCCGGCCAGTCACATAATGGAGATGAATTTGGAAAAGTGGTGGAAATAGGTCCATTTTATCATTCCAGGAGAAAAGAGGTAAAAGGTTGATTTGAACGATTGTTTGCTTGGCTGCACAGAAATCGGTAACAGATTTATAAGAATGAAATAAGTGATAAAATTGCTTACCTACATAGTATGAGACTTCTCTAGTTTTTGTGGATTGTGGACACCATGAAATTCATTCTTCTTTATTTTTAAAAATGGTCGAACAAATTTAGACATAGACATAGAGAAAACATTATTTAACATTTTTTAAACAGTTTTTTGCGACAATGTTTTACGCCGACCGCTTCGCACGTCGACGGTGTTATTGAAAGGTGTGTCAAGATCATGAAATTAAACTGCAGGGAATTCACAAAATCAGTTTTCATACTCACTCGGCCGTTATACACATCTGATGTCTCTCGTTAAATATTTATACACCATAGAAGTGTCACATTGCAATCTCAGTACATAAAGAAATACCTAACACTTAGGTACCTACTTAGGTCTCCAAAAACTATTTTGGAGGGTATGCGGGGGAAATGTATGATTTAATTCCACCATCCCCATTGCATCACTACGGAACATCACTGCGCATGCACGTTCGCGGTGTTGAATGCCGCGAAGCCATCTTTCATAGTTTACTTGATCTCTTAGATTATAACTGGTGTGGGTAGATTTAATAAATGTATATTTTAGGAACTGTGCAATGCTCATACAAACCACATAGGTTTCCGAGCACCAAGATTGTTTATTTTTTGTCATTTATTTTTGATTAATAAACAGAAAAAAAAAAAAACTAGGCGTGGTCTTGGATTCCATCCTTATGTTGTGGATATTCCTCCAGCACGTCCGAAGCGCTTCGCTTCATGCTTCATCATGCGAACAGCTACGGAGTGGAATTCTCTACCGACCGATCTCTTCCCCGATAATTATAACTTGGATATTTTCAAGTCGAGAGTGAACAGGTAGTATCTGAGTAAGCATGTATCACCTTCGACCACATCGTCATTTACCATAAAGTGAGATCGCGGTCAAATGCATGTTAAGAAGGCTAAATTTACAAAGACATCATATTCTTTTTAAGGAATTTTCTCGCATCGCATCTCTTATAGGTACTTACATAAATAGACAAGTAAGATCCTATTCTGTTGATCTCAAATAATTGACTATAGATTACTATTAATACAAAATCACCGATCGTGTTCTCAAGCGTTCACCGTAGTTCCGGGTCCCATTAAATACCAACCCCCTATTAGGGGCGACTCCACTCGCCCGGGCACAGTCAAGCGCCTAGTTAATGACGCCATTTCGAAAACTCCGAGTTGAAGGCTGTGGTTTAAAGATTAAGGTATAGGGGCATACGAGACGAGTATACTTATCTATACAATACAACGTCCATATCGATAATATAAAAGGTGATAGGGGGCCTTCAGTTTATACATGCCTACGTATCGAAAGTAGATAGAAAATACAGAAATCTTTAATTAATGTTGACATCGTCAACTGTTATTTGAGACAATCAATTATTTCTTGTTTTTATTCTGTTCCGTTGTCCAGGGGACAAAATGATAGGAGTTTCTCAGAACAACAGTTACAACATAGACTTCTAAGATGCTTAGAAAATAACGCATTAGGGGATTGAAAATGGCAACAAACCCCACATCAGCGGCAACGCTTCCTTCACGACTGCTTGTGATGTCCATCTCACCTGATGGTAAGGTAAGCCTGAATGATAAGTACCTGGGCGACCGAGCTTTGCGCGGGTGAAAATAGCTAAAAATTAATTTTCTACCTACCTAAGTAGATCGATTTCTCACCCCCGAAAACTCCTATATATCTACCAAATTTCATCAAAATTGTTAGAGCCGTTTTCGAGAACGTGATAAAAATAGTATACCTACAAATGTTGCTTGTTTAATAGTATAGGACTAGTTAATTCTACTAGACCAATGCAAGACTTCACTGTATAATAATTTGTCAAGTAGATACATAGGTAGGTATATAAGTATAGGTAAAAAACTCAAGTAAGTCACCTGTTGTATCTAGTTGTGTTCCAAAATGATAGGAAAATTCAAATATGGAACGTCAACTTTCGTATACAGACAGGTTAGTACTACATAGACGAGGTCGTTTAGCTATGTTTTTTACCTATAGGTAAAAAACATAGCTAAACGACCACAATACAAAAAATAACAATACAAGAAATACAATTGGGTATACCCAATTGTATTTCGTGACCATTTTATAACACCTACTCTTTGGCCAATGTGGAGTAGACGCAAGAAGCGTCGTCAAGAGTGCCCGAAGCCCCAAGTTCTTCTAGACCGCCACTTCATCGAGCTTTGATCTCTTTGATGGGTTGTGAGTGGCAGGCTTTCTATTAATCATTAATAGGATACATAAGTTTTGCCTTTAAGCATACTTATATAACAGAGTCATTCATTGCTTTTAGGTTTCTTGTATGCTTGTAAATTATTTTCGTAACAACTATTTAAACACCAACAAACATTTCTCATCTCATTTTGTAGAACAGTTGCTCGACGAGTAGGGTATCGGGTTTGACTGTAGGTATACCAGCACCACCACTAAGAGCCTATTAACGTCCCTGCTGGGTACCGGCTCCTCTCATCATCTGATGATATAACCCAAACAGGTTATAGTTTTCACGCGAGCCGAGTGTCCATTGGGGACTTCACACACGTCTTTGAAGTACATGTAATGTAAGATTTAATATTGCTAAGTGTCCCTAGCAAGACTGTATAAAGGTAGGTGGTCGAAGGCAGAAAGCGAAATGGGGGCCAGGATTGGGTCGACGACAAAAAGGCAGAACATCAGCTCGCTACGCTAGTCGCAGGGATGATCTGGCAGTTGGCAGGGGAAGCGGTGGACGAGGCTGGCTCGGGACAGGGTAGAGTATTTGGTAAAGTGTTAGAATCAGCAGAGGGTGGATCAAGGCTAGGTATATTGTATCAATATAAAGAGATGACAACGAATAGTCTCATTATGGATATCCGCAAAGTAACACCTGATTCTATCAATAACACTAAAAAGCTCAGGGGTTAGAGCTTAATTGAATTTTGCACAAAAAATATTCTCAGATCTGAACTGCTGACCCCCTTTATGAAACTGGGTAGATTAACCAGTAGTTTACCAACTTGAATGCTATGCAGGTTAGGTTAGTTCATTTGCGGCGTCTATCAGTAGGTACCTACCTAGGTTCTGTAGAAAAGTACATATCTATCTTGAACGAAACGTCCGTGAAACATGAAAATCTGAATGAAGGCAATAATATCAAGGCGTGCTCGTCTGAACATTCGCCCAATGAGCAGGTCGTGAGTCGTGACTGGCGGCGGATTAACAGTCGCGATCGCGATTAGCGACAATCGCGGCCATTAGGTACCTACCGGTAACGAGCGGCATCGTAATCTCTAGCACGGGGTGATTTAAATAGTTATTTGTATTTTTAATGAAAAATATTATCTAAGTATTATTATTATCAATGCACTAATTTAATTCCAAAATCTGTAAAAATCAGTTTTTTTTTAATCTACTGCATTACGCAAATATACAACCAAATGTTATTTATAAAGTATTCAATTTTGTTACAAAAAAATGAAACTTTGTACTTAAAAAGTAAGTCTACATAAAGAAAAATCGTACAGTCAGCAGCAGAAGTAGATAAACGGGCCGGGTATCCAAAATGATCTACACACGCCCTTAACGTCTTAAGAATAAGGTCGTGTGTGGGTCATTTTGAACACCTGGACAGCTTATCTACTTCTGCTGCTGACTGTACCTATCAGCAGCAGCAACATGCAGATGAATGAACAATACTGATGTCAAAATACTTACATTTTTAGTTCGTAATTTTGTCTCTATGTAGGGTGTCCGGTGGCCGTACACTTAGTATTTAAGTCTCACATGGATTGCCACGAAACATTGTCTACCTGATGTGTTATTTTGTGACCCTTGGTATTAAAGTGCACCATTAACTCCCCGTGGGATAAGAGATTTTTTACTTGCACGTCAATAATTGCTTAAAAAGTCACAGGTGCGACCTAGTTTCTTGTTAAAATCCCTAAAATACTGAAACACATGAAGCACCCTTTAGCATGACAATTTGTAGATTCGTGGATGGAATTATATCGGCAATAGGTACATTATGATATAAAATAATTCGGTCGCGGCGGGGGGCGCGGCGCCGAGCGGCGCGATGTCACGCGCCGCCGCGGGCGCAGCGAGGGCTGCCACCGACCGACATTCTTATAGTCTTTTTAACCGACTTCATTTATAAATTCACCTGATGAAAAGTTATCAGTGCCACTGGCATCCATCGCGTGCCCGCGACCTTTACAAGGTCGTCACTCCATCTTGTTGGAGGCCTAACGACAGCTCTTTAAGTATATAAAATATTGGCCAACAATAATATTAAATTGCATGATTAAATGAATAAGTACTAACAATAATAGGTAACAATAATATTAGATTAAGATAATTGTATGCCATGTCAGGGCGCTATTGCAATTCAATAAATGAAATGAATTAAAATTACATACAGAAAAATCGTACTTACCTATCAGCAGCAGCAACAAGCAGATAGGTGTAAGTACTTTCCTAAATTTAATTTCTCCATTTCCACATTTTGCCTCGCTGTACGAAGTTCTTCTTTCGCCAATCGTACCTACCTACAGGTTTAGATAACTTAGAAGGCGCGTGGATTAAGCAATAATAGGCTCTGCGTCAACGGCTTAAGTGCTTCACCGCGCGCCTACTAGGCTGTATCGTGCTATAACTACTTACAGCTAGGAAGAAGAATTAAGTATTTTCCGGTTAGTCTCTTTTCCATTAATAAAAGCTTGCAACTTTTCAAATCAATATTGAACTGGTATTTTATCTTTGTAAGCACATAGTTTTTACATTTGCTCACTTTTCAGATACCTACTTAGAGATAATTTACCTAATTTATCTCTTGTACCTAGTTATTTCATGTCTTCGTAATAAATGTAACAAAAAAATCGGTTGTCTATAAGTCGATTTATGGACGATAATTTTAGGTGATAACGTCATAAGAAAACATTAATGAATATTACGCAGGACATACTTACATCGCCGTGAGGACCATACATGGACATACATTGCGTCATGTTTTTCGTGGGCGCAGCCGGTGTTCATCAATTTATAAGTTATTATGACGTCAAAAAAGATAGAATAGTAAAACAATGGCGTATTAAATTCTTACTGCCGACAGCCCTGGCGTTGTATCGCTGAATTAGTTTTTACGTAGTAACGAGCGAGTCAATCGCGGCGCGCGCGCTGCGAGAGCGAACTTATAACGAGTTTGGACAAGTTGCTAATGAGTGGGACGGCCGCCGTCACAGCACCGGCGGAGCTGTATCGAAATTCTAGCTTATTCCAGATACTGTAAGAGACATGCTGTATATATGAATTTTGTTCAATTCAATTCCATCATTTATTCAGCAATTTGGCCACATAGGGACACTTTTACACGTCAGAAAATTAATTACCAGCGCTTCATAGATCCATTGCTTGAGAATAAGCTGGTGTTAAATATCTTACTGATGCTGAGAACAAACTCCAGGCAATAGTGGATTTGGGTCAAACACAAAAACTGAAAATAGAATTACAAAAAACCGGCCAAGTGCGTGTCGGGCCACGCGCAAAGTATAGGGTTCCAAAGTTGACGATGCCCACATTACCTTTCTAAGACTTATTAGCATCTAGTCGTCGATGCTAATAAGTCTTAGAAACGATGGTATGACGTGCCCGCCCGACGCCCCTGCCGCTCGAGAAAAATCATCATCATAAGTTGGTCGACTATTACTCGTAAGTTTGTATAGCCTACTTAGCTCTGATAGTTTTCCTTTCAACTACGTTATATATGCCACAACCGTGATTTTTTTCAGCCATCCAAATACCACCATTTAGCTGGCAGGGGGGGGGGGACACGTGACCCTAACAAAAAATAGCACTTTAAAGCTTAATATTTCACAAACGCATTAATTAATCAAAAAATGGTTTTAACAAACCCACAATATTTTTTTAAGACCTATTCAACGATATGCCGCACCATGGGGTACGCAAGAAAAAAAATTACATCCCCACTTTACGAGTAGGGGAGGTACCCTATAAAAAAAAATATTTCAACATTTTATTGTACCACTTTGTCAGCGTAACTAATATGCATATTCATGCCAAATTACAGTTCTCTAGACCTAAGCGTCTCCGAGCAATAGTGCGGACAGACGGACGGACGGACGGACATAGCGAAACTATAAGGGTTCCTTGTGGACTTCGGAACCCTAAAAAATAAAAGTCGTCATATTGTAATCAAACTTTTTTTTTATAAGCTGTCCTACAAAAAGAATAATAGAGATCAGTCTATCAGCTACAGCAGGAATTTGTTTTTTTTTGTTTTTACATGTCCACAGTAGAGATCAATTTGTCCACACTAAGATAGCAAAAGTCGGTATTCAACGCCACACGAAATTACCTTATTTTCTCAACTATAATTAAAGTAATGCCTATTTTTGTACAATTTATACTATAACTAAATATTCACGAGTAGTCACATGTATCGACAGCAAAAAAATATAACGAAATTTACACAGAAGTGGATGTCTCGTCCTGTGATGTGACAGATAGAGATCAATTTTTCTACAGGAGATAACAAAACTTGTTCTTAAATTTAATAGAAAAAAAAATATTTATAAAAAATATCTAAATTACTGGTAATTGCTACATTCCCCTTCTTTTTTCTTTTTATATTTCTATTTATCATCTTTTCTTCTTTTTTCCAGTGCAGATTCAGATATTTTTGCTCTTGCACGCTGCATACGAAGTTTCTCTGTTCTCTACGTCGCTTCTTTTTTTCCCCTCCTCAGAGTTCTTATCTCTTTTCCTTCCACGTGGCATTACGACTAAAACATAACACACCACATGCTTTACAAACCACAAAAAAACAAGAACAAAGCTTAAATTAATACTGTTACATCACTTCTCTGGACATTTTACTCTTCTGTGGACACAGTAACCACAGAAAACACGTCCACCGAAGAGACGTGACATTTATAAATTAATTTTATCTAGCATGAATTTGAGGTTAGAGTGTCCTTATAAATGTATTTGATAACTGCTTCCTAGACTTGTTATGGCCATTAACAAAGTAAATTTTACATCGCCTTACTTACCGCGATGAACAGAAGAACATGATATACGTGGAACAGAAAAGATGCACTGATCTTTGACAAAAACCAGAAAAAATATTTAAAATGCTTCCATTTTTATATTGCGGACACGCCGCCATTAATTTTTACTCACCGACTGACAAAGAACACAGTAGCCAAATCAATAAAAAGTTCGGAAACGACCAATTTTAGGGGATAACTTTTGTGGTCATATTTTGTGCCCACAGAAGAGATTCAAAAGTGTATAACCGACAGTGTTTTTGGTCTATCTTAACAAATACAGGTGTTTTTTTAATAATTAACTCCTTAAATTGAATTTGAAAAGTTCCTTGCCTGATTTTGTGCCTTTTCTAGGTTTTGTACATTTTAATTTCATCCATTAATTATTGCATAAAATACTTACTGACAAAAAAGTATCTACAGAGACTTTTCTCGCTTAATTAAGTAGGTACCTAAGACTTTATTATACTTTGGCATGTGGCATTTATTCGCATATCTATTTAGGTAGATTAACTAAATATCTAACGAATACTTTCCTTATAAATAAGTATAACAACGAAACGCAAGAGAGATGTCGGGGGAGGCCGCCCCTTCGATACGCTTTTACGAGTCGAAATTAAAACAAGTTGAGTCAGACTTGAATGCAATTTAGTGCATTATCATCTAGGCTTCCCGTTAACAGCTAGACGGATAGGAGAATGGAGTTGGTTATGTCACTCAAGTACCTACAATATAAGAACTTAGGTACAGAAATTTTCACTAGCGTCGGAAGCCGATAGGCAATGACTTCGATATCTTATTCTGACGATCGGATTGGTCCAGTGACGACCGGATTAGTCCAGTTGGTAGTGACCTGCCTTCTGTTCCGATGGTCGCGGGTTCGAATCCCTAGGGGCAAAATTTTGTGTGATGAGCACGAATGTTTGTACACGAGTCATGGATGTTTAGTATTTATATATGTATGTATTTCTCTATATAAGCATTTATATCGTTGTCTTAGCACCCATAATACAAGCATTGCTTAGTTTGGAGCTAGGTCAATACTTATTTTTATTTTTTATTTTTTATTCCGCCAGTCTGCCCTCAACTTTAGACATTTGTAGGCATGTCTGAGTGTCTGTCTGTCTGATATCTGTTCACGCTTAAACCGTTGGCCCGTTTTTACATGAAATTTGGTATAGAGGTAACCCTAGTCCCAGGGACGAACACAGGCTACTTTTTGTCCTGGAAAATGCATAGTTTCTGCGGGAACGCTATATCATAATTAGGTCCCACTGCTGGGCACAAGCCTCCTTTCACCACGAGAGGGTTCGGATGACTCTACGTACTGAGCACCATTAGGTACATATCGGGCCTGTAGATAGGGACTGCATGGGGAATATATAGGACCTTACTATCAGCTTGGGTAGGGATTACCACACAATATAATAGTACTACATACAGAATGGCTACGGAATCACGCCTGAATCTAGCCGGCGCGCAACTCGCGCCCAACTCGCCCTTACCGACATTTGTTTCATCCGGAGATGGAGTACAAGTGTACAGACGTCCTCGCGCGCAAACATTGACACTTCATTCGAATTGTGTTCGAAATCGTGCTTTTATAGGCCATGTCCGCCTTGTGGTATTACCTATAAGTACCTAATTCTTGAAGCTTCAATAAGTTAGCGTCCCGTTAAATTTAACGTAACCTGTAATTTCCAGGCAAAACATAATTCTCTCAGAGTACATTTAATGGGACGTTAACTTCTTCAAACAACCCAGGTGATTATTGTTCGCTACAAAATATGAATGCAATATTACATGCAATAACATCTCATCGCAGTGGGCCTTTTTCAGTCGACTCGAGTTTGAAAATGAAACGAATTGTTGCTGTTGGTAGTAAGTACCTGATTCAGGGTCCGTCCGGATGGCTACCACTACCACCATTTACCCGACACCTGCCGCCCAGTAGCGTGCTCGCACTGTTGTGTTTCTCTTGGGCTCTTATTATAATGTTCATCCAAGATAAGATGACCAAAATGCACTTGAATAAACCTTACACTCCTTTAATTACAGAATAGAAACTTTATAGGTGGCTGCTTTGTGACATTCTAACCAAAATGTGCGGCCTATTACGACCGTACAGGTGTCAGAAGCTGGAATGTTAACCTGATTGGAGTGGAATCAGGATATATGTCAAAATTTACAATAAAATAGAGAAACACGTCTGCTTGTCACAAATGTATTTTAAAACCTAATATTTTAGCCCTCAACTTACAATCACTCGTCTTGATATTAATGCGTACTTATGCGTTTTGATTAACTTGAAAATATTTGAGTATAACAGAGTTGAAATAAATACCTAAGTAGGTTTTTCTTAGTAGGTATATTGTATTCTTTCTTCCTTTGTCTTGTACAGCCGAGTTCATTAGTATGTGTACACTTTTGGACCTTATTACAACGTGGTAAGATGCAAAAGTGTGTATAGGTATATTGGCGAACTCGACTGTACGTTACCTATGACTATAATTACAGCACAGCGTTATACGTACTATAACATATACGAGAACAGTAGAGTACGAACGATTGCACTCTTCAATGGATCCCATCAATTCCGTCAAGCTCAGCTTGTAGACAAGATCCTTGAAGCCACTCCTACCAGCATCCCGCTGCACTGCACCCTTTCGACGTCATGACCAGGCCGCAGCCAACTGTCAAACACTCCACAAGAACTGCCACCAAAAACCTAGCAGTCTTCCCAATTCCCATACCCACATTATCAACCCTACATCCTTCTAGCAACAACTACATTTGCTCAGCAGATTCAAAATTCCTCGCTGCTGACGCTACTTCGCAAAATGGCGTCGCATTTATACGCTCCCCCTTATGTAAACATTCATAATAAAAAAGGGCCATTACTATTTGCATTCATATCTAAAGAAAACATACATGCTAAATATCGCGAATGTAATTCCCACTTCTCATTCCAAAACACACCTTAATACGTTACAGGCAAGGTTCTTATACGGTCGTAGTGATCCACCACGTTTGGATGCACATTGTATTATTTGTATTTGAATGCGTATCTCCCGTCCCGCTCCGTCCCGGTGAAGTTTATATTGCTATCTCTTTCCCTCGGTGAGCAAAAGGTGTGATTGAGATGTAGCCACAAATTAAATTTAACCAGATGGCAGTGTTCGAACAAAATTTATTTCCTTCCGCGCACACTGACGTCACTTAGATTTCGACTCGCCCTGAGTTTTTAAAGTTCATTAGTAAATGTCAAATGCTATTGAAAATGGCGTGCAAGAGATTTGAGACGTAATCTTTATCAAGGAAGACCTAGAGGAGCTTCTGTCCACTACCTACTTTGTGGCGTAACTGCCAACTGCCACTAGTCCCATTATACACCTCGAGAATAGTAAACACGAAGGGATGGGGCGATTCGATAACGTGATACCAACGCCGACATCGATAATTAAACTTTCTTTTGGATTTTTGTGCACAATTTCCATTTGAAAAAAGAGGCCACTTGATGAGTTTGTTTCGGCGCTTCTTCTCAAGCAACGGGTCTTGGAAGCGCTGGTAAATTCATTTCTGACGTGTAAAAGTGTCCCTATATGTGGCCAATTTGTTGAAAAAATTATTTTATTAAATTGAATTGAATGGACACTTGTTTACTTTAACAAAAGATACCAATTGCATTTGAAAACCAAAAGTCTAAAAGTATCTTGATGAAATAGGTAAAATTGAGTTAAAATAAGAAAGTTTTTTTAATATTTTCACCACTAACAGTCTATTGATCTATTTAAGTAGGTAGGAAATGTCTCACTGCTGGGCACAGGGACTCCTTTCTCTTTTATTGTGTAGTATGTTAAATGTGTGAAAATTCGCTTTTTTAACTCGATTCATCTATTCTATTATAAAAGGGTAATTTTCTGTCTCTTTCTTTCTGTCTGTCTGTTTGTTAGAGTTAATCTCCGAAACTACTGAACGTTTTGAATGCAGTTTTCAAGGGTAGATAGAGCATCATTTGGAGCAACATATAGGTAAGCTATGTTTGATTAAAATCGGATGACGGAAAGAAAAGTTATCGGCAATTTTATATTCCACGCAGACGAAGTCGCGGGCAGAAGCTAGTATTGTATATTTTTGGATACACTAATTACAACTCATTGTAATTGAGTATACTTTACGCAACAAGAAAAAACAATCCAAGTTCCCACGTTCTTTTCACGCATATCGACCAGAGTCCCATCCCTACGCGTCCGCACTCATCCATAACTAATAGTTGCGAGTAATCCCCCGCGTTTTTTCCACGGCGACCAATCGCGGCCGCGCGCGCTCGCCTCCGCCAATCAGAGCGCCGCTTTCCAGAAAACATTCTCAAAAATTACGCGCGACTGCGCTCGCCGCGGTTTTCTCTCCTGCCAGCATTGGGTCGCGGTTTCAAAGACAAGTTTTTTATACAGTCCAGTGAATAGATTTTGAACCTTGTTCAATGTAAATAGGAGTGACAGGGTGTTTTTTGAAATGGTTTTCTAGAGTAGGGTGGACGTAATAGTAATTGCAGTTGCAAATGGCGGCGAGGGCTGCTTAATCAAATACCAAATTGATCGAACGATTTTTATTAGAGCCGGGGTCACAGGAGTGTATTGGGACTATTGGCTAATTTATCAATCTTTCCGTATAGTTGATAAAACGAATGCAATAAACATCAGTAAGAAAAATCTGTTTTTTTGACATTGGAAATGTCTTTTCGTTCGCTCGAGTATAGGCTCCGATTTCACGGAAAAGTGCGATGCCCTTATATTATCTCGGATATACACGGTAGGTCAGAAAATATGGCAAATAATTAACCCACCGTATCGGCTATCGATTCTAAGTATATTGTATAGGTCTTTATTTTTTTTCGAGTTGGTAAAAAAAAAATGTATATGGGATTGGTTGTGTGAGCGACGCCTGAATCCTATCCTAATATTCAAAAAAGGTTCAAAAGACGCGTAGTCACGACAGCTGTAAGGTGCAAAAAGAATTATTCGAGGAAGACAAAAACGAAAATGTTATGGCCGAAATAGTGAAGAAAAAATCTTCCGAATTTTTGACTTTGGAGCTCGATTCAATTCAATTCAATTCAAAATTCAATCATTTATTCAGCAAATTGGCCACATAGGGGCACTTTTACACGTCAGAAAAGAATTTACTACCGATATTTTGGAAACGAAGAATAATATCAAAAATTTGAGAAAAACTCCTCTGGATAATTTAGTCAGCTACAATTTGAGTCTAAAACAAAGACGAACCCTGTAGCCTAACCTTTTTGAAAAACATTTTGACATTTTTCAATTCCGTCGATTCATTTCCAATGTGCTCGATAGTCGTGTGTGGCACGAAATCTGTGAATTTTTCGTACTAACCAGAGATTCCTGTATCAAGTCATGCTAAAATCTTAACTCGTT
The DNA here is from genome assembly GCA_963971205.1 of Aethes cnicana. NCBI lineage: Eukaryota > Metazoa > Arthropoda > Insecta > Lepidoptera > Tortricidae > Aethes > Aethes cnicana. Next base: position 13,646,639 of record OZ020284.1, read on the forward strand.
AACAATAATTGTCAACATGTTTGGGTTATTAATACAGTAGATATTCCAAGATCACGACACTAATAAAGATGTTCAAAGCTTACTGATCGTAAAATTATAAATAATACATTTTGGCTCCCGTGGAGGGCATCATTTGAAAGCGGCAAGCCTCTCAAATATCACCAATAATCCGCAAACAACAATAATAACAATCGGCTTAAAGGACTTAGCATCCGAAGCCATTAAAATTGAAAAAAAAAGCTGCCAAAGACGTCGGTAGTCGATGGAAGACGAGACGGGTCATTCGATAGTCTTGCCACATAGAGCTATATTCGTATTTGGATTAAAATTCTTGGAAAATGGAATATCGCACGTGTATCAAATGCCATTTTTTAATACATTTGCGAAAAAAAGAATAAAGAAATAAACGAACAGGGTGAAGATCAAAAAACTTTTCACCTCACTGGCTCGAAAGTGGTCGTTTTGCAGCTTGATATCCGAGCGCAAAAGTTGTTTTTATCCGCTAGCGTGGAAAGTGTTTTTGAAATTCGAACGACGCATGACGCCACTGTCACAATAAAAAAACAACGATTCGTTCTGAAACGCAATTCGTCGTGAGAGTTTTATTAAAATAAAGGTTCAATTTACTTAATATCATCATTAATAAAATTATATTAATAATACACCGTTTCAGATGTATTTAATTATTTCACTATGTTTTATCACAAAAATACTTAAATATGTGTATATTTTAACTGTATTCTTCAAGATTCAATGAATAATTGAATCTTGAAGTACGAGGAAGAGTGATTTGGAACGCAACCTCCGGAAAAAAAAACATGAAAAAAAAAGTGATAGTTTAGATTGCTGGTTTTGTAATTTAGAATACCTATACGAAGTAATAAAGAAAATATGAGCGATTCTAGCGATGACGATACGAATTTAACTCCTCCAGAGTTAGCACAAACTGTACGTGACGCCGAACTAAGTCTTCTTCCCGAAAAATCGCGCGTGAGGTGAAAAATTTTGTGTTGCGCTCTGCAGCAAAGTCGTTTGCTGTCTCGTGCCTTGAAACCCTCGTTACACTCAGGATTCTATATTTGAACCACTCGCTTCGCTCGTGGTTCAACCCTAGAATCCTTCGTTCACTCGGGTCTCAATCACGCACTCACAGCAAACAACAACTTTGCAGCCTTGCATAACAAATAACTATTACGCACTGTTTCGTAAAAAACAACTTTAGGCACGCTCACTAACTGTCAAAAAACAAAAAACGCTCGTTCGGAAATGACAAAATTGTGGCATGTTAAACAGGTATCAAAATGTTTACTTTTTGAGTACCTGTATTCAAAAATACATAACAGATAATAGTTTTTGCCCGCGACTTTATATGCGAATTAACATGTAATAGTACATTACACACCTAGGGCGGTCAAGTAAAGAAAGTCTCAGATCGCGGGTAATTGAGGCCCGAGCCGGAGGCGAGGGCTATCATCTAGCGGTCTGAGTATTTCTTTACGACCGCCCGTGGTTAGTATACGATTTTACGTCACCACCTGGCCGTGAAGAGGGATTTTTCGTAGCGCCCAAGGGCGGTAAATCCCGCTTTTCGGCCTGGTGTGACGTAAAATGCTTTACGTGCTTTCGGCTGTGCGTTTTCATCAGTCAGTCAGTAAAGGAAAAGTATTATATATTGGTCTATAATGATGATACAATATAATTTTTGTTGAGATTTAAAAGAGATTTTTTTCACTTGGAATTTTTCCTTATTATACGAGGATGAGAATCTGCGTTGAGATGGTACAAAAATAAAATAAACCGAATCGTTATTAATTAATTAATTAAAGCAATTCTTAAAGTTGATGCGTCACGATTCTCAGAATTACCCTGTTCTATTATAATAATACAATTAGTGAATTTATCAATCGTCTCTATTCCCAACACGTTTTTTTTCTCAACAATGAAAAGGCTCACTTTAAACTGTCAAATGGCAATGACTCGTCCGCCCGCACAATGCCTTCAGCTGCCGGCCGTCGATGACCATTGTCGGCTGACAGATCCCATTGACAGGTGGCTGTCAATTGAGATCGGATTAGTGTAACACGGGAAGAGTGTTTCTTTTACTTGAATCGGCGTGTTTGTGTTGAACTTAAGGCTCTTATTGTAACTTTGATATCTGAGTGCCTGATTCAAACAATTATTCTTTTTAGTATAGGAATGTGCATAGTAGGTACAAACTTGTCTTAAATTGGTCAAGTAAGTGATTGATCAAGTAGTTTCCAGCATGCGAAAAATGTATTGTTATTGGTAAGATTTTTTTGCTGTAACTATTGTTTCTGTAAGTAATTCTATAAGTGAGAAAATTATCTCATTTAGTATTATTCCTTAATTATATTGCATAACAAAACACCTAAATTTCCCCTTTCCTTTCTCTCAAGTCTCAATAAATCCTTTTTGTTTTGACAATAATTCGAAAACAAATGGATCAATTTCAAACTCGATTCGCTTCCTCTCATTTATCTTAATCGATCAAAGCATCACGCGTCACCGGATACTTCCGCCGATCGATAAAAGCGACCGCCGATCGATCGATGCCAAGGATCGGATATCGACATCCTTGAGACAATGCACTCCATTCACATTTTTTCAATTGGTTTATGTTGGTTTGTCGTCACTTGTTGATATGAATTGTGTGATTTGTTTTGGCTTATAGAGAACAGATAAACGCATTTTTATGAAAGAAGGGATTAAACAACATAGTGTTTTGTAATTTAATACAGTAAATAAATCCAAAAAAAAAACACTCTGACAATTTAATCATTTTGGGTTATTTTAAATGTAATTTTCTTACATGTTTTTTTATTATTATTTAATAGTTAGACGATAATCCCTGTTATTAATAGTAATAGTCTAACACTGACACGAAAATAAATCGGATATATCCTGAATAAGTTCGTTATGCTATTAATTAATTAACATTAATGTAGGAGTACTAAAACAATGCGCGTAGCTGCACGTAGCTCGTAGAGGCGGCCCTTCGTAGCCGGCGCTACGCGTTACGTTTCGTAGCTACGTAGCACCAAATGCCATGCCATTAAAATATTTAAATAAAATTTGAACCGATACCTACCGATACTACTAAAATACAATCTCATATTCTCGAAGAGGATATTTACTAGCGCAAAAATTGGTTCAACACAAGATTATTCCTTAGTTTGATTAAAAATCTAAATGTCAATTTATGCCCACATAAAAGCCTATGCCTATATAAAAACAGCTATGATCGAGCATGTTTTTGCGTCAAATAACCAAACGAGTCGTTAACATGTCAATGTAACAATATTTATTGTTATGAAATTCTATAATTGCGACTCAACGCTGGCGTCCCATCTGATTACTACTGATTGTATCTAAGCCCTCCGCCATTCACAAATAAACCTTAAAGTTAAACTACTAAGAATTAAGTTCCGAAGTCTGTGTGGACAGATGTTAAAGCCAAGGACTGCTACGTGCGGGCAGGGAGTTCGAACAATCGGTTGTTACCAACCGTATCCCTCGTATTTACATAATAAACATGACAAAGGCTTTTTAGAATTTTAATTCGCCCTAAGCTTCGTAATATAAAGCTAGAGGTAATTATTTACTGAGAATGGAAGTAAATGGTGGGTTGGGTAGATATTGTTGAATGAAGCTGTGTTTTGTTTGGAATTATTACTAGTTATGGCACGTTTTTGTGAAAATAAAACTTTTAAAAGTAGCTAGGCTGACTATGTTATTAATAAATGGTCATTAAAATAAAGAAAAATAGAACAGCTTTCCAAGTGTTCTCAGAAATGTTCACGTTTATTCATGCTATTTATGGCACAGTTTAATTTAACTAATGAAACTAACCTCTTAGTTCGTATATTTATAGGTAAAAACGTTTCATTTGTTTCTGAATTAAACCGCTAGTAAGGTATGTACGATAAGTGCATAAGATTTATCAACCAATCAAATCTTTATTTATAAATTGCAAATTTACAAGTCATTACACTCATTACATTCTTATCACACTAGGTAGACAATATGCATCGCGGTTCTCGCATAAATAGAAGTAGCAGGAATATTTTCCGACTACATCAAGCACAAGCCCTCACACTAAATTTAAAGTGCGATTTCGTGAATATAATAAACACCCGCATTGTCTGCCTTATTGAATAAATTCACCAGGACCTGTCAAACTGTCAGTCACTGTCACATTGGCATCGCCTTTATTAACAAAGGCGTAAATACGAAAATCACTTGATGCGTCAACAAATTGTCGTGTTTGCATGTCGAGTGCCGTGACAACTATGTGTACATTTAAATTTTATACAAGGAAATTGAATATTAAACCTCTTTCACTTAAAGTTAAGGCTTAAATTTCAGGCAATAGTATAGAAATACTATAGTTTAAAAATAAAAGGTACTTATGTTTATAACAAAGGTTTCAATAAACGCGCGCACGCATGTAAAGTGTTGAATAGGAAATATTACGCTCTTTCAGATAATAATAGAAAATTTTATAGGTAAGCATGCCACTTCAAGTAAGGACGCGTAACTAGGTACGGATCTGATTAGGTAATAAAATAGACTTACCAACACATGGTAAAATATAACTCATGCAATAATCACGCCCAAATATTTAATAGTTTTCTGATTTTATCAATATCTTTATTGTCTTTTTTCTTAATATGAGATTCTTGTTTTTATTCCAGAACAGTGTTAAAGTTTTCTAGTAAGAACTCATGGTAGGCATTAAAGAAATGACGAAACTGAGTTTCAAAAATCTTTCTAATTTGTCTACAAAACTTGATAAGAATCAATGTATGAAGCATTTCATTCAAAAAAACTGCCACAAAATATTTGTCTTTCCTTCCCTTTGAAAACAACAATTTAAAAACCAGAAAATGTACGCACTCTATCTCCCATCAAATTCAAGAAAAAAAAAACATCAAACGGCAACAATCGCGGCGAAATCTGAGCGAACAACAATGACATTAAATAAATCGGTACATCGTGACAGAGAGACGGACAAACAAAAGTGTCATCTTACGGACACCGCCCCCTGTCACAGCGGACCGCATTGTCATATAATGGTTATTTTAACTACAGTATAATAGATATTTCACTATTATAGATTTAGACGTGAGGACAAGACGTGTTTGTGTTGACAAGGCACGTTTAAATTTTATAATACAATACATTCGACCATTCACTACTCATAATAAGATTAGATATTGAATAACGATTATCAATATTGAGTATTATTTATAAAATTTTGAAGTGTTTTGCTGAAAAGATCTTTGAGGAACCGAAAGAAAATATAGAAAGGTTATTCTATGATTCTTCACTTATTTTGAGACTCTCGTGTCGGGTTTAAGTATAAGAGAACAATACAAAATATGTAGTTCATCGAAATTCATAGTTAGGTGCTGAAATTCGAATGAATTACCTAACAAATATCGATTTGTATGGAAGATTTCTGTTTGTAAAATGGAATTTTACTTTCGTGTAAAAACTCAATCAACGTATTTTTATGAATTTCGAAGCATTCTTAAAAGATGTTACCATCAATGAATCTGACCGTTCAAAATTGGAATAGTTCCCAAATCTCAAGATATAAGACACCCTTTTAACTCTCTATTCACAGTTGCGTGACTTATTCCGCAACTAAAAATATTTGTCCCGAATCTCTACTCATATTTCCGCCAGCAATTCACATCCAAACTAACAAACTAAAGGCTCAATGAATAATAAAATCCGAAAGTGGATTTCATCGTTATTCGATTTGCGAGCGATTTGCGACTTCGTAGGAGTGTCGAGGAGTGTCGAGGAGAGGCGCGGAGTGGCGAGGAGTGGCGCCGCGCTCGAGAACCCTTCCAGTAACCGTGCACTTTGAGGAGACGATGGAATTTTCAAGAATGTCCACTAACGCTTGGAAGCCGATCGATTTAGCGCGAAGACTCCGGCACTCGTGGTTAAAGTAGGTACTGTTATTTACAACTGCTGCGACATGTTACATGTTAGCAGAAAAGCAAACTCGCAGTAGGCAAGTAAACTGCGCACTTATTTTAACTGTGTCGCAACTTTTGTTTTTGATTCACGAATGATTATGTTTCAAAAACACACATACATTTTTTAATTTTAGAAAGCGCTTACGCTTACTTACTTACCTAATGGTGTTTGTAAGAGATAACCCTTATGGCATTAAGTTCGCCTTTTGTATTAGTTGTTACTAATGTGCAATAAAGTTGAAAAATAAATAGAAGAGGTTAAGTACTTTTTAGCAAAAATGGCTGAACACAGGACCTTTTCGACTAGCAGATCTGTATACGAGTATAAAGCGCTTAACATATTATAAGAGACTGGTTAAATACGGTGTGTAACAAAGTATGAGAATAGCCCACATACTTATTATATGTATAGTCCCCCGACGCGTCTGTCCGTCTGTTCGCGATAAATTCTAGCTGAACGGATTTTCATGCAGTCAAATATTTTGAGGAAAGTTTTGGTACCGATGTAAAATTGAGGCTGTACCTACTACCCGTGAAACCGGGTCCGGTTCGCTAGTAATCCTATAAAATTACTGGTAATCATTGTTTGTGTGAAATTAAATTATTCTATTACCTACAAATACCTGATTCTATTTACTAGTTCTGATACAACCAAGAATACCTACAGATCACCCTTTTAACCGTCTTTATTCTTTAATCTTCAAAATGGTTCCATCAGTAAAACTCCCTTGGAAAATGCTCGCGAAGCAACGAGCGTTGATTGGAAGAGATCGCATTTAGCACAGAGCTGACTAGGACGATTGACAATTGAAGCCCTCCAGTACATAGATCTTTGATCTTGGAAATTGAGTGTAATACATTTAAACGTATTTCGTAGGGTAGCCGCCATGTTACGTTTGATCTTGCACGAGTATGATGGAATCTTCCAATTTTTGTGGTCCAAGTAATATAGTAAGTAAGTAAGTAAGTAACACTTTATTGTACAGAATAAAACACACAAATACAATTATCAATACAGAGAAGAGACACATGTACAAAGGCGAGCTTATCCCTTCAAGGAATTTCTTCCAGCTAACCTTTGAGTAGTGGAGAGGAAACATGTTCACGAGTAGACAAATAAGTATGTACAGAAAAATAAAGGAGAAACTAAATAAAGGAGGTGTATATATAGTTCTTGTAGATTTCCGATATGTGTGATGCGGTTTCATATTTGCAGAGACCATAACCCCAAGGTTCGCTTTGACCCAGGCCAGTCCTGTAATGCAGTTAAGTAATGCTGTGCAATTAATAGAATACATACGTAATAAGTAGAACGATTTTGTCTACTTAAATAAAGTTTATTTGGAGATAATAAATACACATGTGAGATTTTGTCGTAAGAAGGGAAATTCAACGCATCGCAAGGCAATTCCGTTACAAATGAACGTTCAAATTCCGTAATCTCTTGCTATTTAACCAACTAGAAATGATTTCCTCTCCGAGCCGGATTGATCTGCGAGAGACGGGGCCAGGAGTAGCGCGGAAGCGAAGTAAACATGGATGGCTCAAGGAACTCTTACACTTTTACAGGAAAAATTTGTGAAATAGAAGCGCTATTTGAGATTTCTCACTAAACTGTGTAAATGTTGGAAATTAGAATTTCGTATACCTATGGGATCACGTGAATTCATGTTTTCTTTTAATTTTAAAGGTTAAATAAATCCAACGTAAAAAGTTTCATGGATAAAGTTTTCAATAACAACACGAGATTCTTCTTTTTAGTGTGATTTGATGATGAGGAGGAGGCCCGTATGCTTGTATATATGTAGTAAAGTCGAGTTCATTAATATGTGTACCCTTTTGGACCTTATTACAAAGTGGTAAGGTGCAAAAGTGTGTATATATTGGCGAACTCGGCTGTACCTAAAAATCATGATGGTAGTTTAAAGACAAGCTAAACAAGGGCTTTTTATTATTTACAAAAGGGAACGTCTGCCTAGTTTCAGTCGGGTAATTAATCGGTCCAATATGTGCAACCAACAATTCAACCATTTCACCGAACTGAGAGTTAGTTCGTCTGTTTTCTATCTTCGCATCGCACCTCCTAAAGCTTGCGTCAGCCAGTTGCGTGGAAAAAGCTATATCTCATATTTACCAAAAGTGCGTGAGGGGCGGGCGCGGAGCCCTAACCGTGTTACGGATTGGCAATAGGCCTCCGCCCGCGGTGCGACTCAAAAATCAATCCGAATTGATTAACGAATCGCTGAGCGATTGGAATTCGGGTACGATTTTATGTGACATTTTATTTTATGTATTACCTATAGCCGTGGTGGTCTAGTGGTTCGACCTACCGCCTCTCATGCAGAGGGTCGGGGGTTCGATTCCAGCTCGCACCTCTAAGTTTACTTATGTGCGAAATTCAATTTGAATTTACCACTGAGCTTTTCGGTGGAGGCAAACATCGTGAAGAAACCTGCACGCATCTGCGAAGTAATTCAAAGATGTGTGTGAAGTCCCCAATAAGTAGGTACACAGCTATGTTTTCGAAAAATATTTAATGACCTAAGTTTTTACGTTTTGTGTAGATTCATTAAAGTAGAACAGCTCCCTTCTTATTATGCCTGCAATATCTGCATTATATTTTAACTATGAGATTTTGTGCACAATTTTTTTTTGTTGTTTGCATTCTACCTGTTTTCTACAATGTTTTTTTCTCATTAATAAAATTTGTTAACTTAGGAGTGATTAGCATTAATAGTAGTAGGAGTTAGAAACTAAAAACTTAACTGAAAATTAGCGAATGTTTTTGAATATTATATTGTTAACTTAAAATTGGTAAAAAATCTTTTATAAGGCTTCAAGTCAGTATGGATCGTGTTTGATAGAGGCCAGAGAAGCTGAGGGGTTGAGGACCCAACTAGGGGGAGCGGGGGGGCATGATGGAGGCCGCAGAGGTGGTGCGTGAACACAGCTGGCCGATATTATTGGAACAACATTAATAGTATATTTAGGTTCATAAATAAAATGTTCGGAACATAAGTAAATGCCCGACTGCAATCTAAATTTAATTACTAGGTCTTACCTTTCAAAATGAGATAAATCTAACAAATATTAATTTCATTCGTATATGCTACAGTTTTTGTTTGAACTATAAGTAGTTCCACATAATGATACCTACACTGAAATTTCATTACGGAAAATATATACCTACTCGGACTCACGCCTACTTTTCAGTTGAATAATCCCTTATTAAGTAGGTAATCCATGGCTCTGATTTTACCTTAATTCTAGTACCTACCTACCCATTATGTCGGGTAGGTTGATTCTCTCTCTCTCTGGTCGGTCATTCATGTCTGAAGATCGTGGTCATGGAAAGTCTCGAACGGATGAACTATCTCCATCGGCTCCTGTCAGTCGCTATGCTAGCGACAGTGTAATATGCTATGCTAGGTTGATTCAAACGGTCCGAAAGCAGTGCTCGTGAAATATTTTAGTATGGGATAAAGGCATTTATGTATGGAATGACAGCTTGGCGGCCATATTTAACGACTATGAATCCGTCAACTGTACTTTAATCAAACCAGGCGTATTATTTTCTCCGTCCCGCAGTGTAAAATATGATTTCCCGGATATTGACAAAGCGGCATTGTGCGCCGATTGGAGTGGATCGCTCCTCGTCATTTCCATATTATTTTGTTTCTGGATTCATTTTTCCTCGTTGTCCTCATTTCCCTCGTTCCTGCGGTAACGAAGGGCGGTTTCAAAGGCCTCGGAACTCATTATGACGGTACATAACGCTTTTGAGAGTGACGCCTCTCGTACATAAGGCGTGAGGTGCAAGACCAATTTTCAGGGATTTTTTGAAGTACGACGGGTAACGGATGCTTTGTTCTGGCACATAATGTGGGCGTTAGGTTTAATTTTTAAGGATTTTCAGCTATAGACGCATATACCTTTACGTTACGTACGAGTTCTGTATTCTGTAAGCTACCGATTGTGCTGAATTGTTTTTACGTGCTTCATAGAAGTAAAGCCAAATTTAATCTGATATCTTCAGCTCCAATAGCAACACCAGTTTAAAATAACGTGAATCAAAGTCCAATAATTAGGTACACCTTTTTACTTGTTTTTACCTAACGGTTTTATCTGATATATGTATTGCAATCAAAGTCTTCTTATTCTTCAGCGCTTACTCACCCACTGTTGAGCATAGATACCCCTCTATATTTTTTATAATCAAAGTAAATATTATTGAATTTTTACATTTTAAGTAGGTATTATGTTTTTTGTACAGTCAGCAGCAGAAGTAGATAAGCTGCCCAGGTGTTCAAAATGACCTACAAACGCCTTATTCTTAAGACGTTAAGGGCGTGTGTAGGTCATTTTGAACACCTGGACAGCTTATCTACTTCTGCTGCTGACTGTACAACAATAATAGAGGTACTCGCACGTTTGACCTTACTTAGATATTTGTAAGTACTTACATAGGTAAACGTTAAAAGTGCGTATAGGTACTACATAGCCTACCACGGCAGGGTGCAACAGTGCAAGGGATGAGGGTTGCTGGAGGGTTGACAATCTAATATTCCCACAAGGGCGACCCTGTTAATCGCTTTAGCAATGGAATAAGTAGATAAATGAAATGCAATTTTTCATGCTTAACGGTGCGTGGAATCGCTTCTTAGCTAACTGCGAGTGCAATGTTATGTATCTACATTAGGATGAAATATGTAGTTAGGTACGTAGTTATAGCTTTGCATACAGCTATCCAAATTTGAAATTATGTAATTATATAAATTATTAATTTGCTGAGAACTTAATTAATTCCATTTGAATTTTCCACTGAGCTTTTCGGTGATGGAAAACCTCGTGAGGAAAACTTGACGCATCTGCAAAGTGAATCAAGGATGTGTGTCCCCAATCTGCACTGGGCATGCGTGGGGACTATAGCCCAAAAACCCTCGTGATGAGAGTACCCTGTCCTATAGTGGAATAGAAATGGCTGGGTTAGTGGTTTCACGTCGCAGTTGCGCAATGAGATTTCGATATTGAAAAAAAAATGATGCTGATATATTAAAGTCATCACTATTCATTTCAATGTTTTTCGACTAATGCTACAGACTGACGGTAATAAACCTTAAAAGATATAGGTAGCTAGGGTATTCGGTTAGCAGCGCATAAAAACGTTTCTAAGCAAAATTCAAAATTCAAAATTCAATCATTTATTCAGCAAATTGGCCACATAGGGGCACTTTTACACGTCAGAAAAGAATTTACTAGCGCTTCCTAGACCCATTGCTTGAGAAGAAGCGCCGCAACAAACTCAAGCAGAAGGCCTTTTTTCAAAATTTACACATAGTTATAACATTTACATTACATGTATAAAATATACATATAGGTACGTACTACAATTACATTGAAGGGATGTATAGTCCCTAACTTAAACTTAAATCTAAGATCTTAGAGATGTATAGTCTCCATGGGTCCAGAATATTATGGAGATGGCCTCCATTGTCAAATAAATATAAATTCCATAGATGTCGACAGTCTCAAAATGTCAATAAATAATGAAATACATCTAAATATATAAAACTCAAAGGTGACTGACTGACTGACTGACTGACTGATATAGTGATCGATCAACGCACAGCCCAAACCACTGGACGGATCGGGCTGAAATTTGGCATGCAGGTAGATTTTATGACGTAGGCATCCGCTAAGAAAGGATTTTGCAAAATTCCCACGGGAACGGGAAAAAAAGGGATTTTTACATTTTAATGTTTAGGCGCGTACGAAGTCGCGGGAAACATCGTAGAGATCTGAAATTTGGCATGCAGGTTCCTTGGGGAGCGTAGGGGAGCACTAAGAAACGACTTCCCAAAATTCCCACGGGAACGGGAAAAAATGTTTTTTTTACATTTTAAGGCGCGTACGTAGTCGCGGGGATCATCGTAGAGATCTGAAATTTAGCATGCAGATTCCTTGGGGAGCGTAGGGGAGCACTAAGAAAGGACTTCCCGAAATTCCCACGGGAACGGGAAAAAATGGGTTTATTACATTTTAAGGCGCGTACGTAGTCGCGGGGATCATCGTAGAGAAATGAAATTTGGCATGCAGATTCCTTGGGGGCGCAGGGGAGCACTATGAAAGGATTTCCCGATATTCCCACGGGAACGGGAAAAATGGGATTTTTACATTTTAATGCTTAGGCGCGTACGAAGTCGCGGGAAACAGCTATCTATCTATCTAAATATATAAAAGAAGAAACTGACTGACTGACTGACTGACTGACTGATTGACTGACTGACTGACTGACATATCAACGCAGAGCCAAAACTACTGGTCGTAGAGAGCTGAAATTTGCCATGCAGGTTCCTTGGGGAGCGAAGGGGAGCACTAAGAAAGGACTTCCCGAAATTCCCATGGGAACGGGAAAAAAATGGGTTTATTACATTTTAAGGCGCGTACGTAGTCGCGGGGATCATCGTAGAGATCTGAAATTTGGCATGCAGGTTCCTTGGGGAGCGTAGGGGAGCACTAAGAAAGGACTTCCCAAAATTCCTACGCCACCGGGAAAAAAATGGATTTATTACATTTTAAGGCGCGTACGTAGTCGCGGGGATCATCGTAGAGAGATGAAATTTGGCATTCAGATTCCTTGGGGAGCGCAGGGGAGCACTATGAAAGGATTTCCCGATATTCCCACGGGAACGGGAAAAATGGGATTTTTACATTTTAATGCTTAGGCGCGTACGAAGTCGCGGGAAACAGCTATCTATCTATCTAAATATATAAAAGAAGAAACTGACTGACTGACTGACTGATTGACTGCCTGACTGACTGACATATCAACGCAGAGCCAAAACTACTGGTCGTAGAGAGCTGAAATTTGCCATGCAGGTTCCTTGGGGAGCGAAGGGGAGCACTAAGAAAGGACTTCCCGAAATTCCCATGGGAACGGGAAAAAAATGGGTTTATTACATTTTGAGGCGCGTACGTAGTCGCGGGGATCATCGTAGAGAGCTGAAATTTGGCATGCAGGTTCCTTGGGGAGCGTAGGGGAGCACTAAGAAAGGACTTCCCAAAATTCCTACGCCACCGGGATTAAAATGGGTTTATTACATTTTAAGGCGCGTACGTAGTCGCGGGGATCATCGTAGAGAGATGAAATTTGGCATGCAGGTTCCTTGGGGAGCGTAGGGGAGCACTAAGAAAGGATTTCCCGATATTCCCACGGGAACGGGAAAAATGGGATTTTTACATTTTAATGTTTAGGCGCGTACGAAGTCGCGGGACACAGCTATCTAACTATCGAAATATATAAATAAAAGAAGAAACTGACTGACTGACTGACTGACTGACACATCAATGCAGAGCGGAAACTACTGGTCGTAGAAAGCCAAAATTTGGCATGCAGGTTCCTTGGGGAGCGTAGGGGAGCACTCGCGGGGATCATCGTAGAGAGATGAAATTTGGCATGCAGGTTCCTTGGAGAGCGTAGGGGAGCACTATGAAAAGATTTCCCGATATTCCCACGGGGACGGAAAAAATGGGATTTTTACATTTTAATGTTTAGGCGCGTACGAAGTCGCGGGAAACAGCTATCTATCTATCTAAATATATAAAAGAAGAAACTGACTGACTGACTGACTGACATATCAACGCAGAGCTGAAAATACTGGTCGTAGAGAGATGAAATTTGGCATACAGGTTCCTTGGGGAGCGTAGGGGAGCACTAAGAAAGGATTTCGCGAAATTATTACGGGAACGGGGAAAAAAGGGAATTTTACATTTAAATTTTTAGGCGCGTACGAAGTCGCGGGAAACATAGTAAGGATCTGAAATTTGGCATGCTGGTTCCTTGGGGAGCGTAGGGGAGCACTAAGAAAGGACTTCCCGAAATTCCCACGGGAACGAGAATAATGGGATTTTTACATTTTAATGTTTAGGTCGCGGGGATCACCGTAGAGAGCTGAAGTTTGGCATGCAGGTTCCTTGGGGAGCGTAGGGGAGCACTAAGAAAGGATTTCCCGATATTCCCACGGGAACGGAAAAAATTAAATTATAATCCTAGATTACAAACACTTTCAAGAAACACGTTATGCAGATTACCTACTGTTAGATTACCTGCCTATTGTCCAGTAAAAAGGAAATGATTGATGAGTTCCCTAAAACATTCTTTAAACCAGTCTGATATTACCTAAATAATGAATTTTGGCACTAAACTATTTATTCATAAGAGATTAATGAATCCGAGAAAAAAAAGGAAAAATCTATACATATAATAAATAATAATTCTGTAGAAGTCGCGGCTGAAAATTGAAAATTAAAAGAAACTATCAAGTCAAAGGGACTATATGAACGATACTGAACACAAAATAACGATTTTTAGAAAAAAATACTGTATGTATGTATGTATGTCCGGATTTAACTCGAAAACTACTGGACGGATTGAAACAAAATGGTATGGGGGTAGTTTATAACACTGGTCAACATATAGGCTACTTTTTATCCCGAGGAAATGCATAGTACCCGCGGGAAGGCTATTAACAAATTCCACGCGGACGAAGTCGCGGGCAGAAGCTAGTCATGTATAAAAGAGTTCATTAATACATGTCAATAAGAACATGATGAGGTCTCTCGCTTAAAATGTTTGACTTAGTAATATATTTAAAGCTAATGATTATTTTTAAACGTCCTTGCAAGCATGAACAGACCGGACCCCACAGACAGCACCCGTTCACGAGCGTGACGCGTATCTCAGCCATCGCCTCCCTCAACCATTTCTTAGGGAAGGTGGCAAACTTCTGCACATGGCATCTAAATTTACGATCACATTCAGCAAAAGGCTGAGTATAAAATATTATAACAAGTTATCAGTCCGCTGATTCACAATACACTCCCTCCCCCATCCCGGGGGGATGTCCCCGGAAAAATCTCTCGACAAATACAGGGAAAGTTTGCAAGTTCCCGAACGTAACTCGCCGATTTAATATTCAAATTCGTATTTTCAAACTGAATAAAATCTCTGAAGTATGGGTAGAATATGGAGAGGTATTAGTACATGATTATGTATGCTTGGCAAATGATAAAAAACCAAGTAGATGACTAGACCCGCGTGGGGTCTCACTATACTTACCCCAAACACTCTAGTGAGAAGAGGAGGCTGGTAGGGCAGGTAATAGGCTGCTGTTTAGTTTCTAACATCTAGGTATCGTTAATTTTAGAGATAGATACAGTTTAGTGTTCGTGCTCAAAATAAGTTATCTCTATTGAACAACACAGTTCGCTTGAAGCTTCAATTGTTGCCTTCCAATCGTGACATAGAGGTCAACGATAGAATGATTGCTGCGAGTTTAAAATATAAAAATAGATGCGTTTTACCCATAAAATATGCCAAATATCCAATGTCCGCTTTAGGTTCTTTTGTAACTTTTGAACAATAAGTTCATGCAATGAGACAAAATTCCACCACATCTGATATATAAAATTCTCGTGTGTTTGTAACCATACTCCAAAACGGCTCGATCGATTCTTATGAAATTTGGAGTGTATGTTCAGTAGGTCTGAGAGTATGACGTCAGCTAATTTTATACCCCAAAAAAAATCTAAGGCGGTATGAAGTCCACGGGGTCAGCTATCTACTATATAATAAAAAGAATCGCCGTGTGTTAGTCTAGCTAAGGCTCAAGAACTGCAGGACCCATTTGGCTGATTATTTTTTTGTTTTATTCCCTGTAATTCAGGGAAGGCTTACAAAGAACCAAAAACCTAAAGGAAAAGCTAAAAAAACAAGTTTATGTGGGAATCGCCTTCGGGTAATACGAAGTTCACCGGGTCAACTAGTGGCCAATAAAATGACAAAAAGCACTTCTCTTAGGTAATACTTACCTACTCACAATGACTAAACTCCATCATAAGTTCTATTTCCCCAGGGCAGCCGCAGTGCAAAGTCAGGTAAATAAATGAATCCCCGTATTCAGCTCCCTAGGTAGGTGCGTTCTTATTTACCCCGTAAACAAAGCGCTAGGCATCAATTAAAATAATTGCAAGCAGCGCCGTCGAGGCATCATCAACTGAAAATCATTTAGCACAAAACTACTCCATTTGGAGATGAAAAACCATTAGGGCTGGTTTCCCGGAGGCTTCTGCGGGGCACGCCTTACGGCACGATGGCGACGCAGCCGCGATTTTTAGTCGCTTATATAGGCACAGGGAGGACACGGCCTATAAAAGCACGATTTCGAACACAATTCGAATGAAGTATCAATGTTTGCGTGCGAGGACATCTGTAAATGTGTGTGTACTACTACGCGGGCCAATGATTCACTCTCCATATCCGAATGAAACAAATGACGATAGGGCGAGTTGGGCGCGAGTTGCGCGCCGGCTAGATTCAGGCGGGTGATTCCGTGGCCATTCTGTATGTAGTACTATTAAATATTCTGTGTTATATGTTAAGCTACATTTGCAAGTCACAATGTATATGCACAAAACGCTCCTTTTAGCTACAGACGGTTAAATTTTGACAAATAAGTATGTCAAGTTTGTAGAACGCGGATTGGAAATTGGAGGAAATGGACCTAAGTCGCGATGTGAGTCGAGTCCTTACTTTGCCCGATATCATGGTAAATATGTTAATTTTACACCAATTTATTGTTACCAGATAATTATCCTAATAACTGGCAACATGTTTGATTACCAATAAAATATAATAAAGAAATTTCTTGTTTTCAAGCAATGTCTTGTGTGTTCTCGATCACATTCTCCTTTCCATCATCAATCATAACGTTGCTCCTCGGTTGAAACATTGGTACTATTCAAATATGTAGATTAATAGGTACTTAAATCATTTTGCTTACTACCTTACTATTAAACCTAGCCTTAATGTTCCTAGATAAATGCTCGCTTAAAAGTAAAAAACTGTCGACACGCGTGTACCTATTATTCCTAGCGCCTAGGGCCTCGCTACCGCTAGTGCGTTGCTCGAGCACTTGTGTTTATGTGCTAGAGCACTTAAATATGTGGAGGAGCTTCAACGCAAAACGATCATTAAGGATGCATTTACTAACGAACAACGTGCGGATTTTTAATTTTGATGACGGTTGGGAGTAAGATTTGAGTAAACATTTGAAGGTAGATTCTTAAAATTAAATTGCATGTTACAAATGAACAATACTGTAAAAAAATCAAGATCAGCTGTGGAAATTACAGCTTGAACATTGCGCTTTCAATGCGTACGTTTCAAAAGCGTTTATTTATACAATGCCTTAATAGTCAGTAAAACATATAGACACTTTGTGTATAGAAAAGTAGTATACTAGTAGTTTTGAAAACGAATTACTGAGATAGTTCAAATAATGGCTGCTTGCTGGCAGTGGGCGGGCGGCGCGCAGGACAGATGTGATCGTTTCCCTAATAAATAGCTGTAACCTGAACGAATGGGTTTAAATCCAATTACTTATACCTATTTAAGTACGAAACTATGCCAGCAGTAGGAAATGCTCTCAGACTTGGAGATTTCATTATTGAGTCCACGTTTTTACAAATTCATTAGGTAAGTAATTTATTTTTTCTTTTGTCTTAAAAAACGTAACTGTATTCAGTTATAGGTACTGAGCTTGAGAATTAAGAAGCGATACTTAACTTAAATGAAGTAATCAATAAATAAATTAGACGTGCAGCCTTACATGTGAACTAAAGAAATGTAATGTTGCCATGTAAGAGGCGAATTTTCAATCGTCATATAAACTGACTTTCATTTTGACGATTACAAAAAATCTACGCTCTCATACATTAAGTAAGAAGCTGATTTCATTCAAACCATCTCTCTATAGATCTTGGTTTGGAAACATCGTTAAATTCTTTTGTTTCTGATGCGGTAAAAGTCCGTTAACCGTAGCGGTCTACGCGCTACGGACTCTCGTAGATGGTCGTAGCAGGTTGGCATTCATCACAGACTTTTAAATTGTTCTGTGGGATTCATACTGTAAAATTATCTTACGTTACAATGCAAAAGTATAAAGGACGTAATTTATTAATGAAAAAAGAAATATTTTGAATGGCAAAGAAATATTCAGAGAAAGTACTAAATTGTTTTGTAATTTTCAGTGACTGGATCAAAAGTAAGTCACATGTAGCTTTTCCATCATACAGAAGACCTGTATTATCAAATGGAATTCGAACCTACTACGCCTTTACTATTCACACAGGATCAATCTCACCATAAAGCCATTGGGGACATGAAATTGGAGGAAATTGTCAAGACGCGTTTTGATATTCATAGAAAATATTCTAACCGATTTTCCTTATTACTTTGTGGTAAGTACATGTAAATATACCGTTTAAGCAACTACACATACATGGGTGCTGAACAAGCATTTTTGAATAGGTAATTCGCAATGTTATTACTCATTTGTAAAATTGTGTAAAGGTAACCTTTAATAATGCAAGATTGCTAAAATGGTACATTTACAAAATATTTACATGTACCACAAGGTAATATAGTAGTAATATAGGTAAGTAATGACTTTGGACATATTACATTAACTTTTAGTTTTTTTGGGCTGCTCGAGCGTGCTCTTGTGATTAATATAGTGTTTTTATTATTATTACTACTAATAAGCTGGTAAATTCTTTTTCTGACGTGTAAAAGTGCCCCTATGTGGCCAATTTGCTGAATAAATTATTGAATTTGAATTGAATAATACGTGTTCTTCCACTTTTACCTAGATTAATTATATTTGTGCTGGCAGCTTCGCTCGCCAGGATAAGATCTTAATAAGAAAACCAGCCTACATTCCTCTCCGGACCTTTTTCACAGCCTGTTTGCATTTATCCACTGTGGTGCTGAGCAAAGTACCTAAGGACCCTCGCCCACTCATTTCGCTATCCTTTTTTACATCAAAAAGTAAAAAGGATGGCGATATGAGGAGCGCGGCAGCATCGCTACAAAAACCCTTACTCTCTCCAGTTTCATTGAATAAAAAACATGGTATGTACAACCAGTTACAACAAACGATTTACTTTTTAATTTTTAAATTATTAATACCTGCCAGGGCTTGTTTTCGGCTGATTTTTTTAAAGACAAGTCTATTTAAAAAGCATACGGCGTACAGTAAGTGGTTACCGCCGCCTATAGAGAAATTTGTACCACCAGGCATAGCTAATTCGTTGCCGGTCTCGAAGATATTTTGATGACGATGACGCCCTTTTTGAAAAGCCCCAAATTGAGACTGAGATGGAAAATCGTTGCATGAAGGCCGTTCCTATACTGGGCTCAGCCGTCACTGTCACTCGTGCAACGAGTAAAAGAGAAAGCGCTACGCACAGAACGCCCGATTTAGTTAGTTTTTAACACGTTTTAATTTCTATAAAAATACCGCCTAAAACATGGCATTTATAAAGCTGTCAATGTATGCATATAATATGGATATTTTTTCTGTTATATTTAGTTTTACACTATTTGATATAATAAACTGGAGTAAAGTTGGATTCAAGATCCGAGTTAGTTACTTTGGAATTAAATTGTATCGAGCGAAGTTTCGTGAAACAAGTAACGAAAGCCGTCAATGTAAGGGTGATATAATCAAATATAACATGTGTTTTTTTTTCATATTTTTAACTTTTAACAATTCTTAGAAAAATATGATCTTACATGAGCAATTTGACGACGAGTCAGGGAACGGCCTGAAGGTAATTCCAAATACATAATCATAGGCGCTAGAAACTTTCATCGTGATCCTATTATAAATCATACTCAAGTAACGTTCAACATATCTTTGGCAAGCTCCCCTCAGGCTCGTCAATCTAAGAAAGCCTGAACGCATTTAGCCTCAATGTAATTATTAGATGAATCGCGTCAGCCTCACGTTCCCCTCAGCCTGTAATCTTGTAAAACCCTGTATTCTTATTTCCCCGAATTCCTCTTTCGACGTTCTAAGCGAAATGAGACCTTGATTCTTAGAAAGTGGACGCCTGGGGGTCGAGTTTCGCTTGCAGGGTAGCTGTTAGGGCTGTCGATTTAGGAAATTGCTTCCGATCTTATTAACTGCTGCCCTAGGGCTGGCCCGTTATTTATTTACCTGGCTTTTTTAGGGTTCCGTACCTCAAAAGGAAAAAACGGAACCCTTATAGGATCACTTTGTTGTCCGTCTGTCCGTCCGTCTGTCAAGACCCTTTTTCTCAGGAACGCGTGGAGGTATGAAGCTGAAATTTATATCAATTACTCAGGTCTACTGTCCCTTGAAGCTGTGAAAAAATCAAACTTCTAAGCCAACGCAATCAAAAGATACAGCCGTTTATGCCGCAAATTTTCGACACTTGCAAGGGAATCAAAACCTACAGGGTGCTTCCCGTGAACTCAGAATCTTGAAATTTGGTACGAAGCAACGTCTTATAGCATAGATAAAGGAAAAATTACGAAAACCATAAATTTTTAGTTACATCACATAATATATTTTTTTTTAATAATTTTAACCTTACTACCCATTTCCTCATAAACGCGTAGAGGTATTAAATTGAAATTCATACCAAATACTCAGGTCTATAATACCTTTAAGCTGTAACAAAATCAAACTTCTATGTCAACGCAATCAAAAGAAACAGCAATTTAAGCTGCATATTTTGAAACTCGCAAGTACTCGCAAGGGAATCAAAACCTAAAGGGTACTTCCAGTCGACCTAGAATCTTGAAATTTGGCATGAAGCAACGTTTTATAGCACACATAAAGGAAAAATTCCGAAAACCTTAAATTTTTAGTTACATTACAAAATATATATTTTTTAAGATCTTTGTCTTAAATTTATGCTACTCCATCTTTCCCCATTGTAATGTTATGAATTTCATTTTGCAATAAAAATACCATAGTTATGACTCGATTGTCGTAAAGAACGAACTTTGTAAACCTTACAGGTTTGTACGGAACCCTCGGTGCGCGAGTCCGACTCGCACTTGGCCGGTTTTTATTTTGGTTTACGAGTATTAGTAAGAAAACTAGTTAAGATGGCTTCTAAAATATAAATCGCGGAAATAGCTCTAAATGGTGCGCTCTGTTGGTAAAAACGTCAAAATAAATGTTGCTAACTGCATAATGGAGGTGACTAATGACATATATTAAATAGGTAGATTAGTAAGGTACCCGAATACGATACAATAAAAAAAGGGTTTTCGTTATGAGAACTTAAACGAAATCTTATAATCTAAGAAATATAATCCGTGAATCTATTGATACTATTTTTAATTGAGTTCACTTATATTATAAGAATAAAAATTATAGAGGTAGATACTTACATCATCACATTTTTTGACATCAGACCAATCGACTAAGAACCACTTTAACAGTACCTACTACTACTACTACTACTACAGCCTATTTGCGTCCCACTGCTAGGCACAGGCCTCCTCTCATAACGAGAGGGTTTGGGCTATAGCCCAGTGCGGATTGGGGACTTCACACACATCCTTTAATTATTTCGCTTCGCAGATGCGTGCAGGTTTCCTCACGATAATTTCAGAGGTGCGAGCCGGATTCGACCCCCGACCCTCTGCATGAGAGGCGGTAGGTCGAACTAATAGGCTACCACGGCTTAGAGGTCATATCATATCATAAAATTTTTTGACATCAGACCAATCGACTAAGAGCCACTTTAACGGATCCTACTCATAGTTTAATCAAGTTTAATAAAGACAATGATCCATCTACTTATATTTATATACCTACACTCGAATAGGTTCGTAGGTATAATAGTTGGTATACAACACACCCATATCATTTCACTAGGTACTCTGTTAAGACAAATGATGCCTCCAATTCAACCGAACTCCGTCTCTACACCTACAGCTCAGAGTCCTGAATCGGACGGCGGCAGCAGCGTCAGCAAAACAGGGTAAAAATAGCGCGTCACCGCCCCGCTATTAACGGGAGTGTGTACCGACAGCAGCGCACGGCAGACTCGTTTAAACATGTCTACTAGTAAGTAATTGCTTTTATTGCTTCTTTACTGTTTTATTTGGTAGCTTTTGGTAGTTTTGGAAGGTTAATGGTTTTAGAGAAAAATACCGGATATTGAACGGAACTTCGTGAATTGAAAACTTTTGCATTCCAATTTGTTTATATATAAACATATCTGTCGCCGTAAGCCATAAGTGGTTCGACCTCCGCCTCGCATGCAGAGGGTCGGAGGTCCGAATCCAGCTCGCACCTCTGAGTTTACTTATATGCGAAACTCAAATTGAATTTACCACTGAGCTTTTCGGTGAAGGAAAACATCGTGAGAAAACCTGCACGCATCTGTGAAGTAGTTCAAGGATGTGTGTGAAGTGCCCAATTCGTAATGGGTCCGCGTGGGGAATAACAGCCCAAACCCTCTCGTGATGAGAGGAGGCTTGTGCCCAGTATTGGGACGTAAGTAGGCTGTTCTGGTGGTATAGTTACCTACATATTTGTAGCATGTAAGGTGTGGAAACGAATAAAGTTTTAAAGAATCCTTTTTTTGAGAGTTCTTTGTTAGAGTGGTCTTTTTTGTTGATATTAAAATAATGAACAACTATGATAGATACCCCTTAAATTGATGTTTTTTCTGTCCGTATCCCACCGTGTTATGTTCCTTGCAATTACTACTATAATACACAGCGAGGAACTGTCCCCACTAGCGGCTTACACATAAGGCATATAACTGCGTGTAGATACACTCATTGAGACGTACTTATGTACATGCACTATGTATGTAAATGTACTTATGTGCTCATTTTATTCATGTATTCGCGCGTATAGTACGACACAACTTAGAAGGCGCGCGGCAAAGCTCTTAAGCCGGTGATTCAGAGTCTGTTATTGCTTAATCCACGCGCCGTGTAAACCTGTAATGAGGCACGATGGAGGAAGGTGCAAGCCTTTTTTGTGATGTGCGTGTTTGTGTAGTTATGTTACTACATATTTATGTATTCTTTATTGTGTAGTGTTATGTGGTTAGAAGTTAGTCCAAATATGTATGAACTCGGGGGCGTATTGGTAATAGTGAACATGATTAAAAATGAATGTATTGTGATGAAGAATAGGGTGGAAATGGTTTTTATAATCTGTATTTATTACAAACGACATTTACTTACTTAGCTTTAGGGTGAGTTGATACATGCTTAGTTGACGAACTCCTGCTCGTTAGGGCCTTATCCCACTTGCGATTTGCGAGCGAGATGAAAGCGTTTTTCAATACAAAACTCGTACGCGGCGAACTCGCGGCGTGTTCGCCTCCATACAAAACACGCTCGCAAATCGCAAGTGGGATAAGGCCCTTAAATGTGGCAGCCGAGCTGTCTTGCCATACAGAAACGTTATTTTATCCCATAATAAATATTTAACGTTAACTTTAACGGACGGTCTGAATCAACACACCCTTGAGTCTATCGATATTAGATCCGGGCGGGACTGTAAAATTTAAATTAAATAGATCTCACTTGTCTTTAGAGCCCATGTGCTGTGAAGCCGAAAATACCATGTTCCTGTAGAGATCTTCTACTATCAAAAGTCCCGCGCCTTCACATTTCAAGACGCTTCAATGTATTTAAAAAGCACAACCAACACTCTCAACACATGTGTGCGAGCTGAGACAGCCATCAACTATGCGTTGAGAGTGTTGGTGGTGCTTTTAAAATAATAATAAAAAAATTGAAGCGTTTTGAAATGTAAAGGCGCGGGACTTTAGATAGTAGAAGATCCCTAGTACCTACTGAATTTACTAGTCACTCTGACGGCAAGAATAGGTACAATACTTAATGTGTAGAGTAAAGTAAAGTACCTAATTTTTTTTTATTGAGAACAAAGAGTCATAGTATATCACTACCTTAAAGTAGAATATAAATTAAATGATACCTATATCGTGAAGAAGAGTAATGATTATGATTGATTATTTAGTAAAATTTAAAACACGAATAATTACAACAGTGCTTGCTACATAGCAGGTAACTCGGACAATTCCTCATATACTTAATTATAAAAGTTATTTCTTAGGAGCCATTTTTTAAATTGGTGTTTAAAGCTTAGGCTAACAGATAGAATACGGAACTCAGAACTGCGCTCCAAGACTCAGATTGCCGATGTTGGGGTACAGACTGCCAGACTCAAGTGGAACGTCTGCCGCATGCACGATGACAGATGGGCCAAATTAGCCACCGAGTGGCTACCTCGGGACGGACATCGTTGCAGAGGCAGACCTAGACAGGGATCTAATAGGCTAGATAAGAAGATAAGATTTAAAGCTTGAGATGGAAGCAGCATCTCTAACCGAGTCGAGCAGCCTGTTGTACCTACTAATGTACACGGCCGGGCCCGCGCTGTAGGTACACGGAGCGGTCCGATATATATGTAGCGGTATATGTACCTACCTACCTACCTAATACCTACAATGCTGTACTAAACTGTGAGGCCTTCTTATTATAACATCATCATCACCATGTTTCCACTCCGACCGATCTTGTTCCACTCGCATTGTCTCGCATCCACCGCGTTCCGCGACCTTTACAAGGTAGCCTCCATCCTGTTACCGACAGCTCGTCTCCCGGTTCGCGGACGCCACTCGAGAACTTTCTGGCCCCATCGGCCATCAGTCCCGCGAGCAATATGCGCTCACATAACTTACCTAATAGGGCCTGTTGGACCAAACTGCTAGTCTCGGCGGTTAGCTTCTTGACTCTGGTTCTGTTGCACTTATTTTGTTCAACTTAAGTCGAGTTAAAGGATAACCACGAGGTCAGCGGCTTGGTGCAAGTACTGCAAGTGTGTCTTACATTAGCCGGAGCCATCGCCAAGAATTAAAGGGATAAAAGGCCATCGCGAAAATCGCGTTAGGTATAATGTCAAACCATTTGTTTTTTTTTATTAATGAAAAGAAATAAGGCATTGATCAATCGAAAAAAAATCCATCTCGTAAGTATTATGTACTCTAGACTCTAGGCTATATAGTAAAGAGAATTCCAGAAAGCCTGAAAAGGAATCACACACCCGTCTCCTACGGATACTAATTAATAACTGAGAGAAGGAGCAAACCCGAAAAGAACTAAATTCAGTGTTAGCAAATAAACACCGATTGTTTATCAGTTTACAGGGCTATGCCTAGTTTGGGTCCTCATCAGAGTTCAAAACAGCAACCTACATATCTCACCGTGTTTTTGGCAACTTCTCTGTACAAATCCAAATTGTGTGTAATAAATAAATTTTTCAATTCATTATACACGGTGGGTCAGAAAATATGGCAAATAATTAACCCTCAGTATCGGCTATCGATTCTAAGTATATTGTATAGGTCTTTTTTTTGAGTTGGTAAAAAAATAATTGTATATGAGATTGGTTGTGTGAGCGACGCTTGAATCCTATACAAATTCTTTTTTTTTACCAACTCAAAAAAAATTCAAACCCTATACAATATGCTTAGAATCGATAGCCGATACTGTGGGTTAATTATTTGCCATATTTTTTGACCCACCATGTATATTTATTTGTATAACATAGGTTACAATACGAGTAGGTGGTAGGCGGTTTATAATAATAACTTATCGCTATGTTTTACCCGCGACGGGTGTACAAATATGTAATGCAGGAATTGGACATGCATTAATGAAAAATATTAAAATACTTAAGAAATGCAAATAAACTTATAGGTAAAGTGCTAAAATTAAATATGGAAAATTTACAAATGTGCTACGTCAAGATAATTGTTAAAGTGGTCAAATTTACAATAAACAGTGTCAAAATACTTTACTAATTACAAATATTACAATGGTCACAAATCAAGGTCATTTAAATAATCAGCAATGCAGTAGTAGCACTTGCGAAGTAGGAGCTTATAGTAAAATTATTTTGTTTTTGTTTGTTGTATCAGATTTCGTTCAGAAATAAACCGTAAATCAAAAAAATGCTGTATGTATTATAATTTGCCTATCCGAATTAAACTGATGGAGATTTTGCAGTGAAATAATACCCTGGATAATAGCTCCCAGATTATAGAAACCGCTCAAACAAATTACATGAAATGCCATTTGTATATCCGTCAATGAATGGACGGCCCGAACATGTAAATAGGTATGTACTATAACAGTACCCTAGACCAAAAGTAAGGAAACAAAATTGTTTTTTCTTCATATTTAATGTTTCCATTACTAATTATTATTGTGTATTGGTAACTCGAACCTTCATCGTCCTCATAATTTCAGCCGAAAGGCGTCCACTGCTCTACATAGTCCTCCCCCAAGGCGCGCCCCTCAGACTGGTCTCGTGCCACACGTATCCATCTCATTCCCGCGACCTTGACCAGGCCGTTGTCTTGTCCTCTATCTTGTTAGAGGCCTACCGACAGCTCCTCTCTCGGTTCGCGGACGCCACTCGAGAACTTTCTGGCCCCATCGGCCCACTGCCACTTAAGGCTCGCAATTCTTCGGGCTATGTCGGTGACCCTAGTTCTATTGCGAATATACTCATTTCTGATTCTATCACGCAGAGAAACCCCGAGCATAGCCCTCTCCATTGCCCTCGGAGTGTTGACTTAGAGCCTTTAGGCCTCATAAGCTATCTGCTATATACTGCTGCTGTTTCAAGCTATCTGCTACGAGTATACTAATCTGTAATAAATTATCACTGTAAATAAACAAAATAATATAAGTTAGTAATAAGTTAATTATTGCAACACCCTAACAGGGTGAATGTACTGTCTCACCATGAATAGACTAAGACAACATGCAACATCTGATGTATATTCATGCAACAAATAAATTTAATTGAATTGAATTAAGCCCATAGAAGGCCCGGCTCCTACCTAAATATATATATATACCTATCCACAAAACGCCCCATTTACAGATGGTTAGTATTTGACAGATTCTCTATGCCCCAAATGTCAAATTTAACCATCCGTCACCAAAACGAGGAGTTTTGTAGATGTAGCAACCGGGCCTTATTGTTCCGTAATCCTTAGGTATTTTTTTTATTTTTAGTAGCTTCTGCCCGCGACTTCGCCCGCGTGGAATTCGGTTATTGCGCTCCCGCGGGAATTATGCGCTTTTCCGGGATAAAAAGTAGCCTATGTCCTTTCCCATTGTCCCTTAAAAAATATTTAAAAAGTGCTCTGCTGCGCAAAGGTTACTGTGTAGAAGATTATTTAAGTGACAAGAATGCCTGGCCTGAATTGGAGTAATAAATATGTGTGCGCTTAAGGACTTAGTTAAGATTCGATATAGTGCGTGTGATTAAAAAAAAAGTGTGATACAAAGTAGAAGATGTAGGTACCTAAATCAATGACGAAGCTTGCAGCGGATAACGGTATGTTTTTAATGATAACTAGGTACATCAAACTGTACATAATGACGATGCAAAAGTGATTGTAAAATCCTACTTGAATAAATGGTTTTTATCTTTATCTTTATCTTATCTTATCCCGGGACTGCAACTATCTCCATGCCAAATTTCATCTCAATCGGTACAGAAATTGAAGCTTGAAGAGGTAACAGATAGACAGACAGAGTTACATTCGCATTTTTAATCTTATTTGTATTTGTATTTGTATTTGTATTTATTTATTGCATTATGTTGTACAGAATAAGATCTTAATAGTTATGAGTTAGTATCAAACATAACCCTGTCAGGGCACAGCAATTTTATAATTAATTCTTATAGCTAATAACATTATTTTAGTTTAATAAATTACTCATCATTAATTATACCTATTCTACAAAGTCAAAGTATTCTGTCAAATTATAGAAGCTATTACATATCAGGAATTTTTTTAAATTATTATAAAATACGGAATCTTTTGTGACATTTCTTATTGTTAGAGGAACTTTATTGTAAATTTTCACAGCCATATGATATGTCCCACTATATACATTATTATATCGAGCCTGATTTGTCCCTATTTTCAATATTATTAATTAAAATTAATATGGATGTAATTGGCAGGCAAACGAGCACAAACGCCGATGGACATAAGAAATCACAACACAATGTTTAGAAATGCGCTGTAAACACTGAGGCCTAAGATGGAATGCCTCGGTGCCAGTATAATTTCTTCACCAACTGCTTTATCCGCTTACCAGAATACAACAGTGCGAGCACTGCTATTTGGCGGCTTACCGAGTAAGACTAAAAATACTAATATGGAGAAATCTGTCAACAATGTCGCTATCTAACACTTCGACACTTTTTATTAGACTCTAGAAGCATATCGCCATATTACCCGCGAAAAAACTGCTAATCAATCAGTGAATGAATTTGTTCTATATATTTTACTCGCCTTACAAAATCAAATAATTTTCGTTTAAATGCTGTTTAAATAAAGTCAATTTAGGTCTGCACAAACTAAAATACTTACAATAAAAATAAAAATAAAAACTATTTGTTCTTGCCGCGTTGATAAAGCCGTGGTCGTGGCAGTCTAGTTGTTTGACCTGCCGCCTCTCATGCTGAGGATGGTTTCGAATCCGACTTAGAGGTGCTGAATTGACTTATGTTCAAATGAATTTATCACTACTATCACATGGAAGTAAGGCGTTAGAATAAATAACTACTACGCGGGTACTATAAGCATTTGGAATGAACTCCCTGCTGAAATTTTCCCGCAGCGCTACAATATGGGGTGTTTTAAAAAGGGTGTCATTAAATATCTTCGGGACCGGTAACGCATTGGTGACGCCTCTGGTGTTACGAATGTCCATAGACGGCGGTAACCACTTTCCAGCAGGTGGGCCGTCTGCCTGTTTGTCCGTCTATACCTAATGATAAAAAAGGAATAGCTTGTCGTTGTACTAAAATTAGGTCTTCGCTGTAAGTGTCTGCAAGAATTGTTTTCTTAGGATATTGGATAACTACCTGTAGTTTTAGACACCGCTAGAAGCTACTAACGGAATAGACATAGCCTTTTCAATCATTTGATTATAGCTAATGTAAACAAAAATTAGTACAAAATAGATACCAATACATAAACGGCTTCACAATAATACAGCAGCTACATAAAACCGCATATACAATACAGGTACGCTCTCCGCTGCGATATTATAATCCGAAGAGCCTCCTTTACTAAATGAGGGAGGCACCTCCCTATTCCCCCTCTCACTCTAGCCCAGAAGCTCCCACATAGCTCTATCTCTTTCCGGTACTGTGAAAAAAGTCATTTACACTAAGAAAAGTGTACTATATCATTAAGTTAAATAATTATACGGCGCGCTCGCGCCGCGCGTTTGACGTTGGGGAACGGGTACTTTTTATTATTATAGAAACGTAACGTTAACGTTCGCGTATTTTTGAGCGGGGAGGCTTGATTACTGCTGGTATAATGGAGAGGGGGGTTGGTCTCAAAGCTAAACATATGCAGTAATTGAGGCCCTGATTAAAGAGACCTACACCTCACTAGGTACGTTGTGGCGATTACTCCCTTTGATAGTTTCAGTTTTAATTGTGCTGAAAATAACGGTTTTCTGGGACCGAATTTGCATAACGACTTGTGCTTGTAATACAAAGTACATATTAAACTGTAATTATTTTTTACAATGTTTATACTACCTACTTTACCTATATCTATAGAGGTTCTCTAGCGTAGGTATTTATTTACTTAATTTACATCTAACTATATATTTAAAATGAATTACCGTGTGTTAGTCTGGCTAAGGCTTGAGAACTGCTGGACCGATTTGGCTGATTCTTTTTTTGTTTCATCCCCTGTGATTCAGGGAAGGTTTAGAAAGAAAAAATCGGGTAAAGTCAGAAGGAACCGCTAAAAAAATAATCGGCTTCGGGTGATACGAAGTTTACCCGGTCAATCAGTATGAGATACAAAGTACTCTATTTACCTACCATCCAACCCTAGCGTAAATATTTGAGACAATAAAATCTACACGAAGAGGAGAGACGATGACATCTATACGAGTATGCTGATGCCGAGTTAAACACAGCTTGACAGTTTCAAAAACAACATCAGTATTTTTACTCTACTGCGCCAGGAGAAAGGGTTATGTTTTTCGAGTTTCGAGTATGTCGCATGTAATGTATGTATCTGTTAGCGACGCAACCTACAGGTGTATCGCCACTATGTAATATATTGATATATCGTAGATAAAACAAAATTATTGTCCCAGCTTTCAGGTAAGTGGCGGTGAAAAATTGGTTTGTTGGGCACGTACCTATGCAGTTGGGAATAGTTCAATAAAGAAACAAATATACGCATCTAATTGAGAACCTCCTCCGTTTTTTCGTCGGTTGATTAAATGATTGATTGCAGATATACCTAAAATTAAAAATAAAGGTGTTCACAGTAAACTTTTTCATTTGACATGGCATACTAAAGCGAAAGTTAATAAAAGAAAATTATTAAACCCCCAAAAGAGGCTTCTATTTTCAAACTTCATTTATTTACGTAATGTTTCCGTCTTTGGGTCATCAATTTACATTTGCTTACAAAGGGTCTAGCCGCAATCCTATAGTGAAACTGCCCCTGGCTGAAATGTATACCTTTCTTAGAAGCGTTAATTGGTCTTATTATAAGATATCATTTTACAATATTTCAAGCCTGGATTCCCCTTGGTTTGGATAAAAATAAAAAAAAATAAAAAATCTTTTTATTTTTTCTAAGCTAAACTAAAGGTTAGATTTCTTTGAAATTCGGATTATACACGGCACTAATAGCAATACATTTTCAAAAAAAAATCAAGGTTCTAACTTATTTACAAAAGCCTAAAAAAAGCAAGGAAATCGCCGGAAATCGTCGTTTTAGGCCTTTGTAAATAAGTTAGAACCTTGATTTTTTTTTGAAAATGTATTGCTATTAGTGCCATGTATAATCCGAATTTAAAAGAAATCTAACCATTAGTTTAGCTTAGAAAAATTAAAAAAGATTTTTTATTTTTTTTTATTTGTATCCAAACCAAGGGGAATCCAGACTTGAAATATTGTAAAATGATATCTTATAATAAGACCAATTAACGCTTCTAAGAAAGGTATACATTTCAGCCAGGGGCAGTTTCACTATAGGATTGCGGCTAGACCCTTTCAACTCATTCGATCATGTAGTTTCGGAGAAAATTTACCGTGACAGTCGTCACCCCGTTCTGCTTGAGACATTGCAAATTTTCAGTCAAATAATGGACTTTAAGGAAGCGTTTTTCAGGTACTTTACCTTTGTTTTATTTTTGTGAAGATAAAATAATGAGCTGCAATTTAAGTTAATCCGAAGTCATTGGTTGCGGGGATACTTACTTATATGAAGCCTGTCAAAGATGGACAACTTTTCATAATTTTTCTTTTTCTTTGACAATGAAATTAGGTATGTACTATACAGGATGTCCCGTAAGTCGTGGATAATCCTGCACCGCTAAATAGCCAAGTGTATGACTATAAAAATGTGAGATTTAAGGTCAAGTAACAGATGGCTGGTTTTCGAATTGACTTTTTTTTAATAATTAAGAATGATGCCCTGAGGTACACCTTTGCGGGCCACGCTGTTAATTGTAAGTGTTAAGAGATGCTGTTTATTGCAAAATGATCCTCACTAAAGGTTTAATCAAATCCAATCCACAATTTTTCATATTCATTGACAGTTTTTCTTAACTTTAGATCAATATTACAAATTTCGAAATTTTACAATTTCTTCAAGTTAAAGTATGTTTGATCGTGTGTGCTGTAAAAAAATGTATGGTTATATGCAGTGCAAGTGGCACTTGTGGTCTCAAAAGTTGGTACATTTAATGGAAATTCGATGGTGGTATGTCAATACTGTCTACTTTAAGAAATAAAGAAAATATTGAAAATATTAACCAGCTTCTCTGAAAAACTGTCAATGAATATGAAATTTTTTGGTTTAGCTTTCTTTTTTTTCTTTTATTGAATAAAATCACATTACAAAATCCGGAAGCCGTGGTGGCCTTGTGGTTCGACCTACCGCCTCTCATGTTGAGGGTCGGGGGTTCGATTCCGGCTTGCACCTCTAAGTTTACTTATGTGCGAAATTCAATTTGAATTTACCACTGAGCTTTTCGGTGAAGGAAAACATCGTGAGGAAACCTGCACGCACCTGCGTAGTAATTCAAAGATGTGTGTGAAGTCCCCAATCCGCACTGGGCCCGCGTGGGGACTATAGCCCAAACCCTCTCGTGATGACAGGAGGCCTGTGCCCAGCAGTGGGCCGTAAATAGGCTGTTGTAGTAGATTACAAAATCGCATGTAAAATGTTCTTACCCATCTTGGAACACACCTATAAAAAACCTGAGATAGGTTTGTCTGCCGACTAAGCGTTTAGTGAGCTCGTTTTGTAATAAACAGCATCTCTTAACTCCTACGATTAACAGCGTGACACGCAAAAGTGTACCTCAGGGCATATTCTTAATTACTTTTTTAAAAGTCAATTATCTCGAAAACATAATCTTGCTCGCACCTCAGTTTACTTAGGTAAGTACAAATTAAATTAGACACATACAGAGGTACCTAATGTGCGAAATTTAATTTGAATTTACCGTTGTTTTGCTAAATGGAGATCAAAAAATCTACGACAGATTATGTCACTGGCCGCAGAAAACCAAGATTAAAAATAGAAAATCATGTCACTGTCGGAAGTGTCAAAGTCTGTCAGACGAACAAGAACATTTCAGATTCTGTCAACCTTTTCCAATTAATAATTAAAATGTAATCCATATTATTAATATTATAAATGCGAAAGTAACTCTGTCTGTCTGTCTGTCTGTCTGTTTGTTACCCCTTCACGCTTCAACTGCTTGACCGATTGAGATGAAATTTGTCATGGAGTTAGTTGGGGTCCCGGGAAAGGACATAGGCTACTTTTTATCCCGGAAAAATGCATAGTTCTCGCGGGAACGCGATAACCGAATTCCACGCAGGCGAAGTCGCGAGCAGAAGCTAGTTAATATTATAAATGCGAAAGTAACTCTGTCTGTCTGTCTGTTACCTCTTCACGCTTCAACCGCTTGACCGATTGAGATGAAATTTGGCATGGAGATAGTTGGGGTCCCGGGAAAGGACATAGGCTACTTTTTATCCCGGAAAAATGCATAGTTCTCGCGGGAACGCGATAACCGAATTCCACGCGGGCGAAGACACGGGCAGAAGCTATTATTTTTATATAACAAAAAATCGTGATAATATTTATTAGTATATAATAATTTGAAACGTATGTTATCATTAGACTTACAATAGGGTGACGACTACTTTTTTCCCTTAGTCTATCAGGAAGATTATTGGTAAGTATTGGACACGTATTTTTTTCATTTTTCACGTAATCAAACTTATACGGAGATATATTGAGTTGAAATGTCGCGTGACGTCACGGTTAGGTACGATTTATACCTAACGGTGACGTAGTTAGCCCCCACTCTCCAACTTTAATGCGTTTTAACTTAGTCATTCTTTATCTCTCTCTAATATTTTTTTATTACCTGACTGACGGACTAATTAGAATTTCGATTTCTTTACCCTGTCGTCATCCCTATTCAACCAATTTTCTCAGTTGTCCCTTTCATTAATTCAGCTATTTAAATGTAAAAATATTACAATGGAGTGGTTAAAAGGCATTATATATGAGGAAGCTAAAACAGTTATACACACATCCATGCATACATATACATCATTTCAATAGATTATAGTACCCACCAAAAACATTTTCATGTAAAATGATGCCAAGACGAGAGACCATAATATGGCCCGCAATGTAAACAAGTTATCAGATCATATGTATAGCCAAGCTTCTAATTCTACTCGCCCTAACTCTGCAAATCCTAACTTTACAAACTCTTCACCTTAGCCAATTATATGTGGCTTGGCCGTTTCGCTACCGTCACATAAGCTGAGTGTGAGGTGTATATATAGGTACCTAATTCATTACCTACTTTTCTTTTGGCAACGCCGCGCGCTTTTTTTTTTTTTTTTCTTTTTACATTTAAATAGCTTATACATCAGAATAACACATAGGCTACAATTTATAAATATATTGTGTAT
Organism: Aethes cnicana; assembly: GCA_963971205.1. NCBI lineage: Eukaryota > Metazoa > Arthropoda > Insecta > Lepidoptera > Tortricidae > Aethes > Aethes cnicana. Next base: position 13,680,612 of record OZ020284.1, read on the forward strand.
ATAAGCTACTCGAAATACTAATCCTGCGCAGATGAAGTCGCGGGCACCAGCTAGTTATCTATATTGAAACACCTACTGACACTGTCATGGACTAATGGAAGAGCGGGGTCACCTGTAACAGTAAAGATATTTTTACTTACTAGGTGATCCCAACCTTATACTGAGCTAAGTGTATTGGGTAACTCAATCAACTATTATTCATTTTCATTTTTATTAATTACTAGCTTCTGCCCGCGACTACGCCCGCGTGGAACTCGGTTATCGCGTTCCCGCGGGAACTATGCGTTTTTCCGGGATGAAAAGTAGCCTATGTCCTTTCCCGGGACCCCAACTATCTTCATGCCTAATTTCATCTCAATCGGTCCAGCGGTTGAAGCGTGAAGAGGTAACAGACAGACAGACAGACAGACAGAGTTACTTTCGCATTTATAATATTAATATGGATATACTAACAGCTCGCTCCGACTTTGCACGGGTGTTCTACAACCCTTCTCTAAACACGAACACAACAATAAAAAATACCAAAGCGATTTCGCTGTTCTTGATTTCCAGCCAGGCAAACGTACGGAAATTGGTTTTTATATATAAAAGACTAGTTTCTGGCCGCGTTTTCGCGAAATAATAAAATTCAAATAAAACAATGAAAAACGGCCTGCAAACTCCGAAAGTCTGTGGACTCTGTGTTAAGTGAACTAAATGCAATGACAATCTTCTACTGCGTTTGGTTTTCTACAATCCACCAATGTGGTATTTTAGAAAATCCACTACAATGACGAGTTTTGAGTATCTCCAATCCCACCACTCCAATAAAATGGTTTTCCGTAGACCCAAGTAATCTACAACCGGGCTGGCTCGGTAGGTGTGAATGACGGTGTTGTGATGTTAGCAGGCTACAAGATCGTACTTGATAGTTTTGGTCCAGGACGCACACAGTGAGGTCTAAAGTGAATAACTGCATTTTACGTAATACCATTTTTTAGGGTTCCGAAGTCCACAAGGAACCCTTATAGTTTCGCCATGTCCGTCCGTCCGTCTGTCCGCACTATTGCTCGGAGATGCTTAGGTCTAGAGAGCTGTAATTTGGCATGAATATGCATATTAGTTACGCTGACAAAGTGGTACAATAAAATTTTGAAATATTTTTTTTTATAGGGTACCTCCCCTACTCGTAAAGTGGGGATGTAATTTTTTTTTCTTGCGTACCCCATAGTGCGGCATATCGTTGAATAGGTCTTAAAAAAATATTGTGGGTTTGTTAAAACCATTTTTTGATTAATTGATGCGTTTGTGAAATATTAAGCTTTAAAGTGCTATTTTTTGTTAGGGTCACGTGTCCCCCCCCCCCCCCCTGCCAGCTAAATGGTGGTATTTGGATGGCTGAAAAAAATCACGGTTGTGGCATATATAACGTAGTTGAAAGGAAAACTATCAGAGCTAAGTAGGCTATACAAACTTACGAGTAATAAATAGTCGACCAACTTATGATGATGATTTTTCTCGAGCGGCAGGGGCGTCGGGCGGGCACGTCATACCAGTGGTATGACGTGCGCTAGCTAGATGCTAATAAGTCTTAGAAAGGTACTGTGGGCATCGTCAACTTCGGAACCCTATACTTTGCGCGTGGCCCGACACGCACTTGACCGGTTTTTTTAATTCCGATCCGTTACAAGGAGACGAGCAAAGTGATGATGACGGACAGCCATGAGCCGCTACTTTGAACAGCCAGCTGCGTTTCCCACATAGAACTGGCAGGGCTCCTTACACTTATTCGCCTTGGCACCAGGTGTAAAGCGCCCACGTTGCAGTTCCTAGTCATCATTACCTATATACATACACGTTGCATTGATAACCACCTTTTTTAAATCGGTTACCAATGGCGGATGTTACCGTTCATTCAGCCTTTTTCGATTAGCTAGACGCATGTATTAAAATCAAGTAAATAACGTAAGCTTAGCTATATTATCCATACTAATCTGTCTGTCTGTTACCTCTTCACGCTTCAACCGCTGGACCGATTAGGATGAAATTTGGTATGGAGATAGTCGAAGTCCCGAGAAAGGACATAGGCTACTTTTTATCCCGGAAAAACGCATAGTTCCCGTGGGAACGCTATAACCAATTTCCACGCGGGCGAAGTCGCGGGCAGAAGCTAGTAGGTACAATATATTTTGTAAATCGCACCAAATGTTATTAAGGCCTGAAGTGTTGCAAGTGCAATAACAGCGTTACTCCTAAAAATCTCCTCATGTGTAATATTAATTAAGGCTTCTTGTATTTTTGAAAGAAAGTATAATCAGTTTGCTTATTTAAAACGTAGTTTTAAAACTACCAAGAAATAAATCATATTAGCGTGTGATTTTTAAAATGGAAATATACCTACCTGCGTAAAATTAAATTTATTTTAGTGGCCACCCGTTTTGATCTCGAAATAGCAAACCGAGGAGCTTTTCGGTAAAGTAAAACATCATGAGGAAACCTGCACGTATGTGCGAATTAATTCAAGGATGTCTGTGAAGTCCCCAATCCGCACTGGGCCCGCGTAGGGACTAAGCCCAAACCCAAACTCTCGCTATGAGAGGAGGCCTGTGCCCAGCAGTGGGACACAAATAACGCTGTTGTTGTGGTGGTGGTGGTTTTAACTCTTATCTAACTTTCTCTTCATAAACCACTTTTATGGAGTAAAGTAACAACATGGAAGTCAGTCTATTCAGCCAGCAGCACTGAAAGCAAAACAAAATTAAGTCATCAACTTTCATAGAGCAGAATCTTCCGTAAAACGGAACGGCTTGCTCTTCATGCAAGCTACAACTAAAATGGACTTCATTAAGCACAAAAAACGTCTCAGCCCCCCCCCCCCACCGCCGGGCCCCGGTGCTCCCCCGCAGACGCCTGCGTGCGAATTATGCAATTTCATTTGAATTTGCGGGTGCAAAGAGTGCGAGGGGACCTAATGGTGGGCCGCGGGGTGTTCCCGGCGAGACCGGTGAGTCGTGTTGGTTTTTAAAATAAACCTTCCTGCTAAATTAAGCCAGGGATACACAAGGGGGCAAAATGTCAAGCGACATGTCGCTTATTTCCGTGGCTACATCCATATCGAGCGAAGTCATAAATCTTTGATCAAAGTCTGGCAACGTCATGTCGCTTCAGCCATGTCGCAGGACATTTGTCCCCTAGCGTATCCCTGGTTTTAGACCTAACGTGAAGTGAAATATTAGGCACGTATAGAAGCCCAAGTACATTTTGTAAGACATTTTTTAAGAACCGGGGTGTTTGATTTTTTTGAACCAGGCTAGAAACTTGATACCCAGTGGCGCCCCCTTTTCCACGGTGTTTATGATAAGTTTCAGATAGTTTGTGAATACAGGCAAATATCTTGATTTGCCCTGCACCCGAGTGCACCCCCTAGATCTGACTGGACCTGCAAAATGACACGACGACGTGAATACGTGACGATTTTGAAATAGAATTCTGCCTTCGCGTTTATCTATTAACAGTTAGGTATATGGTATTCAATCTGGTGACACTCTGGTTAGACATCATTGAGCACCGACTGACACACGAAGACACGTGAAACTTCCATTACGACATGACTTTTTTGCTTACATTTTCACGCTTAAACCTCTAAGCCAATTCAGATGAGATAATAGGCATGGAGTAGGTAAGTTTGTCGCCCTAGAAAAGGCATAAGATAAGAAGTTGTTGGATATCCAGGAAATTATCCCTTAAGGAGGTCAAAGGGAGCGGGGGAGTCTTATATTAGGTATGATACATTTACATGAAGATACGATTAAACAATGATATATTTAAATACCTGTCACGGACCTCAAGGCTCGTTTAAACGCGTAATTTTTTGTAAGGCCCTGTCCGCACTTCGATTTTTATCCCGCGACCTTTTTAATTGCAAGTGCCTACGGATACTTCCAAACTATTCCTTAGGCAGAGTACAGCAAACGGATAGGTACCTACTTACAGGTCGCACTAATGTAAAGCTAAAGACAGATATACTACTACTACTACTAAAAAAAAATGTATCTGTTTATTTCTTTGAAAAACTTTGAATTACATTGGTTAAGTACTTAACTATAACTACAGCCTACTACTACTACTACTACAGCCTATTTGCGTCCCACTGCTGGGCACAGGCCTCCTCTCATCACGAGAGGGTTTGGGATATAGTCCCCACGCGGGCCCAGTGCGGATTAGGAACTTCACACACATCTTTGAATTGCTTCGCAGATGCGTGCAGGTTTCCTTGCGATGTTTTCCTTCACCGAAAAGCTCAGTGGTAAAGACAGATATAACGATAGCAAAATTCACTTACAAATGTGGCCTCGTCTAAACAAAAGCGGGCCCATGAATCAGATGGTGCAGCTCGCGGGCCGGCCCCGGAGCGCGCCGAGGGCGTCGCCTATTAAGGCGCTCACACGCCGCGACAACCACACACTTTTTTCACCTCCCCCCGCCGCCGAGCACGGGAAATAACACCCTATCATATCCCCACAAGGCCCAAATATCCGTGGCTAGCCACTGATTAAATTATTTCTCCATTATTTGATTCACCACCTTTTCCAAAATGGCGGCAGAAGTCGCCGCAGCCGCCTAATTAATGCTCATCATAATTGCAGAACGACGGGACGACACTAATTCTGGGAGGATTTTCAAATATAGATTTTTTCGCTACATTCCAGGCGCGGATCCACCGTTGTGGGCACTATGGGCATGCCCACAACCCTAAATAGCCTTATAGACATACCTCATGCCTAAGAGTTTTCACGTCACATTTTTACAGCCCAATGAGGTTGATAATTTCGAACGTCTTGATAAAAAAAAAGATAAGAGCGAGTTAAAATCGCTTGGAGAGGGTTCCATTCGTTGATTATTTTCTATATCATTTCAAATATGTAATACCATTAACTTCTTATAGGTTTTCATAGTAATCTGTAGATCGAGAACTAAGAATCAACTAAGAATTATTTTATGTAGGTTATCGTACGTGTTTGGGTCACTATGTTACATATAAGTACGTACCAAATTGCAGTATTTTCGGAGCAAATTGGCTGTAACAGACACACGAGTGATTCTATAAGCGTTCCGATATTTCGTTTTGAGGTTTGTAATCTTAAAAAGTAATGAACAAAAAATTCTCAATAAAAAAATTAAAACCGACTTCAAACTCCGACAGCCTACAAAGTCGGTGTCAATTTCACTATAAGATTGCCATCGACTTTGGGTCGTCGGTTCACTTGACACTGACTTTGTAGGCTGTCGGAGTTTGAAATTGGTTCTTATTTTTTTATTTAATTTTTTTTTCGACTACAGTTTCCAACAACAACGATGGGACGTAAATGTCACTGTAGTCTTTGAAATTGACGCCAAAATTATACACTTGCTGACAAATTTTGAGGAGTTCCCTGATTTTCTCATGGATTCCATCATCAGAACTGAACCAAATTAAAGTGGGTCCAATCCGGATTGATTAAAAAAAGAATCATCGAAATCGGTTCATAATTGACGGAGTAATCGCAGAACGTACATACAAAAAAAAAATAAGAAAAAAACATACCAGACGAATTGAGAACCTCATTCTTTTTTCGAAGTCGGTTAAAGAGAGAGACTGTCAGGCCTGCTAGTTTCCGAAAATGTTGTGTTTTTGCTAAATAATTAAATTATTGTTCCTAGAGGCTCTGAGAGCTGTAGACATCGCGGATATATTTTTAGCCATGCAAGGCTTGAATCAGTTTTTTTTTACATCACCCCAATAGCTCCGCCATTTTAAATTTTTTACGAAAAGTGACTACAAAAGAAATAGAAAAGGTCGAATCTGGTCACACATGTGCATTTATGATCCATCATCATTTCAGCCGAAAGACTAACTAAATAACTGCTGGACATAGGCCTCCCCCAAGGCTCGCCACTCAGACCCGTCCTGTGCTACTTGCTTCCACCGGTTTCCCGCGACCTTCACGAGGTCGTCGCTCCATCTTGTTGGAGGCCTACCAACAGCTCGTCTCCCGGTTCGCGGGCGCCACTCGAGAACTTTCCGGCCCCATCGGCCATCAGTCCTGCGAGCAATGTGCCCCGCCCACCATATGGATTATGATCCATATCGATATAAAATAAAATTTTGGTTTAGATTAAAAATAGCGACCGTCAACATAGCGTACACCGTAATGCACTATTTAGGTACTATTTATTTGCATAATCTGATCCTGGATAACGTTACGGTGTATCTTGACGGTCACTAAAAATACACTTGTTTGTTGTTCCCAACCATACAGCAGCTTTACAAACCCTATATTAGGGACCGTAAAATGGCCATTCGAAAATTGATTTTTTCGAAGAAGGCGTATTTGGATAAGCTAATTTTCGCGCCACCTGCATTGTTTGGGCTTTTCAAATTTGTGGCAGGTTTAATTATACTTCCTTTAGGTTTTTTTTTAATAAGCTTCCATACCATTATACTTCATATTTGCTTCAAAAATAAATAAATAAAGTACATTATTTTCCTTATTTGTAGCTACAAATATGGTAAAAAATACCGTTTACGTTGTTTTTTTGGGGCCAGCCTCTAGTACGACTCGCACTTGACCAATTTTCGCACGTGCCCACAACCTTTTTTGAGGGATGGATCCGCGCCTGCTACATTCTCACCTTACACTGGTCCACTTGACCAGGTCGGTGTCCTCAGGCAAATATGAAGTCCCAAGGGTATGTAATTACTATGGGGACAGAACCTTGAAAAAAACGCCTACCATGCTTTTTTAACACTTTGCCTGAAGATATCCGTCAGGACGTGGGCGCTTACGATGGGCCTCATAAGAAGGCTCAAAGTCACTCAGAGGGCAATGGAGAGGGCTATGCTCGGGGTTTCTCTGCGTGATAGAATCAGAAATGAGGATATCCGCAGTAGAACTAGGGTCACCGACATAGCCCGAAGAATTGCGAACCTTAAGTGGCAGTGGGCGGGGCACATTGCTCGCAGGACTGATGGCCGATGGGGCCGGAAAGTTCTCGAGTGGCGTCCGCGAACCGGGAGACGAGCTGTCGGTAGGCCTCCAACAAGATGGAGCGACGACCTCGTGAAGGTCGCGGGAAACCGTTGGAAGCAAGTAGCACAGGACCGGTCTGAGTGGCGAGCCTTGGGGGAGGCACATGTCCAGCAGTGGACGTCTTTCGGCTGAAATGATGATGATGATGATAATGATCCGTCAGGAACCGAATAAAATTAGATTTAAAAATAAACTTGAAAAGTATCTGTTATCTAAGTTATAAATAGCTAAAATAATATTATAATAATAATATGTAACACGTAATAATAGTAGTATATAGGTATTATTAAAATTAAAGAATGTCAAACTGAAGAATCTATCTGTATATTTTCTTACCTGCAAACAATTCAAAATTCAATCATTTATTCAGCAAATTGGCCACGTAGGCACTTTTACACGTCAGTAAAAGAATTTACCAGCGCTTCCTAGACCCATTGCTTGAGAAGAAGCGCCGCAACAAACTCAAGCCAAAGGCCTTTTTTCAAAATTTACAAAATTTACATTAAGTACATGTATAAACTATACATATAGGTACGTACTAAAATTACATTGAAGGGATGTATAGTCCCTAACTTAAACTTAAATCTAAGATCTTAGAGATGTATAGTCTCCAAGGGTCCAGAAAAAAAATATATGGAGATGGCCTTCATTGTCAAATAAATATAAATTCCATAGATGTCGACAGTCTCAAAATGTCAATAAATAATGAAATACATCATGTATAAAAGAGTTCATTAATACATGTCAATAAGAACATGATGAGGTCTTTCGCTTAAAATATTTGACTTAGTAATATATTTAAAGCTAATGATTATTTTTAAAAGTCCTTGCAAGCATGAACAGACCGGACCCCACAGACAGCACCCGTTCACGAGCGTGACGCGTATCTCAGCCGTCGCCTCCTTCAACCATTTCTTAGGGAAGGTGGCGACCCGATCAACGACGCCGCTGTAAGCAAGGACCTTAAAGCGAGCATGACATGCTCCAGCTGCTGGACAAATTAGGTAGTAAAAGAGAAAAAAAAAGTGAATATTTGCCCAGCGAGACACATATCATGTTACTAGTCAATAATAATAACCTAAACAGTTGGTTTAAAAGGATTCTTATCATCTAAAAAGTCATTCACCGAATAATATGCCTTCTTTAAAAGCCGGTCTCCCCCAAAGTATATTCCGTAAGACATGACACTATGGAAATAAATAACAAACTGCATACAAGTAGTTTTACGAGAAATTGATTTCATTTTGAGTTTTTATTTCTGTAAGATTTATTAATTTTCTATAAATAAAAAATAATTGCAATATACCCAACAGACGCCCTGCTTGATGGAGAGCGGTCTCCGTAACGGACACAAGTGTGCAGCACCAAACACCTCACCAATGGTTTGGAACTCTCCAAGATTTTCAATGACACATTTTTTAATGAACGCCAAGAACGTCGCCATACTTCCCATGTAAAAAGCAACTGTGCCTATCTAAGCCTTTTCCTAGATCCCAATCCACATTGTGTATATCTACCGAATAAATATAACCGAATATAACCGAATAAATATTCCGAATAAATCCTCTAGATATTAGACAAGCTCAAACCAAGCTCTCCTTCAAGCGAATGCTGCGTAAGCATTTGTTTGAGCAGGTCGCGTAAATTTGGAATCCTTCATATTTTTCTTTGCTTTGTGCGGCTGGTTTATGTATGTATTAGTTTATGTATGTTTATCTTTTATACAATTTTTATGTATGTTTATGTAAATTTATCCTCTTTTGAAATTATTTGTTATCTTCCTATTATTTCTGTAGTTTCTTTCTGATATTGATGCACCTACTCATTTTTCTTTCTGTTGGGCCTTATGGTTGACTGGTAGAGAATGCCTTTAGGCATTAAATCCGCCACTTGTATACATTCTGTATGTGCAATGAAGTTTAAATAAATAAATAAGTATAAACAATTGTGGCATGGGGTTGAACACGCATTTTTTTTTTTTTACCTTATATTATTACAAGTTCTGCTTGATGAAAAGTCGATCTGTCAAAGAGAAAGGAGCGCCATCTGACGTAGCTTTTATAGCTACTTAAGGGAGCATTCATATTTAATTAAAGCAGCTACGAGATGCTACAATATCCTTATGTGGTCTGATTGTCTACATGTAGATATTTGCCGTAAATATAGGATAATTCAGGCAGCCGGTGAAATTGCATTCCATCTTAGGCCTCAGGGTAGGTAACGCATTTGAGATCTTATGGTTTCTTAATGGGAGATCATAGGATTTCGGTGTCCATGGGCCGCAGTGACCACTTACCGTCAGGTGGTTCGTTTGCCTATTACCATTGACATGAAAAAAATCTGCAACCACGTGCCTGTCGCAAAAATCTATATTTAAACAGAGGTCGTTTTATTTCAAGTTTCTTTGGGAAAAAAGCAATTTCAGATTTTTTCGGTATTTAATAATAATTATTATTATTTATTTATCAGACACAAGATCCATTGGTTAAAAAATTTACATTGTCTAAGCTAACCTATTCTATTTTTCAATATTTAAAATAAATAAATTAAAACGAAATTTAAATTATTAAAATGAAAATTATTAGATATTATTTCTTAAAAATAAAATTAAATTGAATTGTTAATATGTAGTGCACTTCTTGCGGCTGAAATGATGATGAAAAAGAGTCTGTACACAAAGTAAACTTGCTCAGCATGCGGGTGCATTAAGACAGAACTCCAGCAGCTTTAGCAGAGGACTGTCCAACCTGTCAGCCAAAACCTTAATTATGCTGTTGGAGCTGTCCAGCATTTTGCGTTTAGATTTAGGCGTTAGAAGTGCCGGTTCGAATCCTGTATGAGATCGTGTTTTCTTTAATTTCGTTATTCATTCATTTCACTTTATTTTCTGACGTTTAAAGCCCGTTTGTGTCCGATATGCTGAAATATATGTATAGGTAAGTGATGGCGATGATGATGATGATGTTTTTTGAACTTTTCTTAAGCATAATACCTACTAATAATTAGCAGTAGGTACAGTATGCTGCTAAACTAAGAAAATACAAAATTGACACTTTGTTCCGGGGTTCAGTTGAGCCGCCTAAATAAATGTGCCGACGGATAGGTAAGTACCTACCTATTATGGACGATTTCATTTTGACTCTACATTATGAAATGGAAAAATGTAGGCATAGGAAATGTTACCTCTAACTTAACATCATTTTCAGAATCTATTTTGCGATCTGATTTCGTTCCCAAATTCTGTAGACAATAAGTACTGAATTTTATTTAGACTTTCTAATACCTTTAAAATGAAATTCTAGATTAGGTAGGATTAATACTTAGTTATTGTTTCATAAACGTAATGTTTATATTGATGAGCTACATATTATACCACACATAAACACAATCAACCGAGTAGATATTTACGCTGCACCTGTTCGTTCAATTATCATTTTCATTACCAAGCTAGGCCTACTTATTGTTGCTTACGTGTTGCTTACAGTCCGTCAGCAAACAATGACAATCACTTCCCAAAACATTAGCAGAAATGTTGCATAAACATCCCTTTTAATAGGCACGAGGTTGGTCCTTCGAGCCGGATCCGCAGACAGCTGTCATCGCCGCGAATAGACAAGACACCCGATCCGACACAAAGCGTCGATAAACTCCGACAAATCGCTAAAAGCCTTCAACAGAAAAACATGCGACAGCCGCACAAAGAAAGAATTCAAGGCGTTAACTTTGGAACCTGGCTCTTTAGTCTTTCGCCTAAGGTTCACTCTAGTGGTCGATTTGTGGAATAAGTACACAGGTGTCGTGTAGTAAGGTAATGGATCCAAAAAGGGTATGCGGTGGGGGGTGTTTGGACAGCTCCACAATGCACCGGACGCGACCTACGCCGCAAAACTTTGCACCGAGCACTTATGACACTTAGGCGAATAGCTTCTACAGTAGCTGACTAAGCAGGTATAGAGCGTATCCATCCCTAAAACCAAAACGGAATTACTATGAAGATTGTTCTAACTGTCGTAAAATATCGAAATTTTAATTTGCATAAAAGATATTCTTGTGGTTTTATGTGGGTAGGTACAATTCTTCCCCTTAACGTTGTTTTTTTTTGAGACAACGTGATTACCTACTCTAAATTACCTTATAGACAGATAAAATGAAAACATTTATTGAAGATGCAACCAAAAATTAATTAAAATGTTGGTTAAATTAAATATACCTAATTTAAACTTGTTTTTACTTAAACTTAAGACTTCAAAACAAATTAAATCTCCACGGCCATAGACATAAATAATACTTCGTATGGACCCGGCCTAACGTAGATACATGTCATGTTTCCCCACTTCATTGGTGTCCAATCCAAAGTTAAACTTATATCGTGACACTAAAGCTGGGTCACATTTTTTCAACAACGAGACGAGTTTTTAGATACTGAGAAACAGTTTCGAAAAAAGTTTTTTTAAAAACGCTTATTGTCACGCACGCTCGGTGACAGAACTTTGGATTGGACACCGTGGAAGTGGGGACATATTACGTTGTACGTTAGACCGGGTCTATATTATTTACGTCTATGTCCACGGCAAAGTCAGCAAAGACAGCATAGTACTTAACACCAATGCAGTAGTTCATCTGCAGAAATTGTGATGTTTTTAGTAGGTATTCAGAGAAATTTCTATGAGCCAAGATGCGGATGTCTTTGCAAAACACGAATCAAATTTTAAATATGAATCGATACGGACAGCTCACCCTAAGTGTAGGTACACTTTTTCCAATTTCCGCGAGGTGTCGGTAATGAGGGAGCTGTTCTTTTGTCGCCGGCTCGGGTTGCCACTCTAATCAGGCGGCCGCGGCCGTGTAATCAATACCCTTTGATTCAGCCAAATAAAATGAGTAATAGAATCCGATTCGCGCCGAGAAACTTTTAAAGATTGACGCCTTATCGAGTTTGATCGTTAACGCCGTTGTGTTGGGACTTGTAATGACACCGATTGTTTGAAAGCCTTTTGAGCGTCTTTTGATCGAGGCTTCCGTTTCTTTCACTGGATAATGCCCGTAATTGTCTGGTTAAGCTTTGTTCGTCACATCTAGCGGATATCTAGTTAGAGCGAAAATGTTTTTGTAATGAGTTGGATTTATAAAATTTAAGGTTTTTAACAACAATAAGTAAATATTAAGAAGGTAAAAACAGTAGGGAGAAGGATCAGCTGTACAAAGACAAAATTGTCTTTTTAAAAATATTTAGGTATATATTCTAAACAATACAGAATCAGATTATAGTAGATGGGTGAGGCTCACAAGGAATGTGCTGTCACACACCGGAACTTATAGGGCACGACGGCGACAGTACATACAAGTTCCCGTGTGTTACCGCACAATTCTTGTGAGCCTCACCCAGGTACGAGTACGTACCCAGATAAAATATGAAATACATCCAGTACCTACTTAAATGGTGAAAGCTAGGAAAAGGGTGCCATATTATATCTACATATGGCCAAGGGTGACCCAGAATGAAAATACGCCACTGCAGCTGCTTGTTAGAGATCAACCCGGTCCCCTGCGCAAGTTCAGTTTTCAATTAAATAAATAAATAAATATAATTTCGACATTGTACTCAAATTCAACTAGCCCCTAGCCCTATAATAACTAGGTAAAGCTTGTAAGTACTATGGGTGCCAAACAACGATATAAAAATAATACTTATAGAGAAAATGCATACATATGTAAATCATATAAGTACATCCATGACTCGGGTAGGTACAAACACTCGTGCTCAAAGTTTGCCCCTAGCGGGATTCGAACCCACGACCGTTGGAACAGAGGGCAGGGTCACTACGAAACCAACCAACTGAGCCAAACCTGTCAAGCACATGCACTCGAGCAAATAACGAAAAAGGACTTTAAAATAGCCTTGTAGACACGCTACATCGAAAACGATCTTGAAACGAAATGCATTTGTCGTCGTCACGTCAATGTAGCGGACGATATCAGATCTAAGGCCGGCCACATCCACATACAGTCGGGATTCCGATTTATCCATATGTGTGTTAGGTAGTGGTAGGTCCATACATGGTCCATATACTTTCTAGACGGTGTTGGCGCCCAGCGCCATCTTTGGAAGAGCGGCGCAAACCTCAAGCCCCCGAAAGCAACGACGAGGTGGCGAGGGCGCCACCATAGCGTTTGGCTCTTAGAAAAAGAACATAACATAGAAGCCAGGCTAAAAGAAGAGCTTGGTACTATATATCTTACTCGCGAAACCCAAATTACTTTTGACATATGTTAGAGTGAAACGGTAATATGCATTTTGTTACTACCATTTCACGGGTCGTCACTAATTTCAATTCAATAAACGTCAAATGGACCTCTTTTGGACCTCTTATAACCTAACCAAATTAAAAATGTTCTTAACCTTTCATCCTTGGTGTCGTGACGTTCGCAACATAACTTGATCGTGTCATACGGGCTCAATTTATTTTGGCTGGCGATCTGTGTCTCTCCGTAAAATTAAGTTCTTTTAGTATTATTTCAGCGAATACCCTGCGAAGCGTTTAAGGTGTTGCTTTTTAGCATACCTAGTGTCTTTAGGCAATATGTCCTGTGTGGTTGAAGGATGTAAATCCCACTCAGGAAGAAAAGAAAATGACGATCAAGGAATATCATTTCATAAGTGAGTTCAGACTGTTTTTGAATCTTTTAAGGCAACGATCTAACCTAAAATGATGTAACAGTATTAGTAATTTATAGATTTTATCATTTCATTCAGTTTTACATTGATGTATCCGCTTATTTGCTTATTTCCTGAATACTCTAGGAGGTTAGTTTTTCTTCATAGTGATGTGTATTTTATCGACATTCACACAATAAATAAATGTCGATAATGTTATCATATGGGAATAAGACTTAAATATGTGGTATCATAATTTATAAAATAAAGGTTTTGATAAAGAAAATGTATATTTATAGAATATTTGAAAATAATGTATTACTTATATTTCTTTTTTGAGTAAGATAACAAGCCTGAACAAAATTGTTACCTACAGATTTCCAAAGAATGCACAAATGAGAAATTAATGGATGAAAAGTATCCAAAGATCTGGTTGGAGTTGGAACACACATAGTCGCATTTGCTCCAAACATTTTACACCAGATTCTTTTGAACCAAATGAAAAGTTAAAATATAGGCGACTGAAGGCAGATGCTATACCAATATTAAATTTGTCAGATACTGACATGGTAACGTTGTTCAAATGATTATACGTAGTTGTATTATGTATATCTAGTTAGTGTATATACACAAACATACATAAACTAACGGCTGTTTCCCGTTGGGGTAGGCAGATACCACAGAACGCCACCTGCTTCTATCCTAGCATATCTTCCTCAGTTCCTCAACATTCATTAATTCATTTTAATATTATAATACAATAAGTCTAAGTCTAATACTAGTAGTAATAGTAGTTACAATACAATACCTACTCTTTATTGAACACCATAAACAAACAGAAGAAACATAATAAATACACAGTTTACAGGTAACAACAGGCGGACTTATCGCTAAACAGCGATCTCTTCCAGTTATACTTTGGAAAGTGGAGAAAGCGGAAGAAATACGAATGATGGGCGCCATGGGCGGTGTCTAATTAAGGACCAAATGGAAGAAAAACAAAATAAATAAGAAATATTAGCGTTACATAATATAAACACAAATATATAACAGTTACATAGTATCATAGTTAGTTAGTAGTAGCATAGTTAGTGTAAATGTAGTGATATGTATATTTATATATAAACAAATAAATAATTATATATATATACCGTGTTTTTGTTGATATGGATATGGTGTGTAAAAAACAAGGTAAGTGCGCATGAGCCTTTCACTTTCTCCTTTTCATCGGCCTCTTCTAATTCCAAAAAGGCGCCTCCATAAGTACAGACAATATTTTTATAAATCGGTTGTGTTGTTGGATCAATTTAGTTAGACCCCTCGACTAAACTCGACTTGTCATTTTATTTATTTTTTAATTTAAATGTTACGGGCGCGACTTTTTTTACAGACTTATTATTTCTATAGATTCCCGAGAAAAGGGATTTAGTGTGAATTTCCACGCGAACGAAGTCGCGGGCAAAAGCTAGTTTGTTATAATTATCGATACAAAAAGCCGACACAACACATCACTAGCAAATTATGAAACCAGTGACCACCTACGTTATTTCGAAGTAGAGCTCTATATATGCATCTTTTTCTAACAAATTGATGTAATCATAAGAAAGTAAGGATGGATATATTATCTCATATTACTCTTTTAGCCTGGCTTCTATGTTATGTTCTTTTTCTAAGGTTTGGCTTTAAAGTCCGCGACAGCAGCGTCTCGCTTTTAAAAACTAAAAGAGGCACGTTCGAAGGAAAGCTAACTAAAGGAAAGGAAACGTTATTTGCTAAATATATAAGCGTTCGAAATTTTTGGATCGGAATCTTTAGTCTGAAATAGTCTGAATCCCGTCTGTATATGGCCGGCCCAAATTCTTAAGTTCAAACAGATAACATTGAACGCATCCATACATCGATAAACGTAAAACGGAACGCAGGTCATTCAAATGTCATCTGTCAAAATATTATAACCTCACTTTGCAAGTTATTTACATCGCGAGTCTTCGCAAAATGTTTAGAACCTTGTTCAGTAAGTTGGTGCCGGCGGCGCAGTGCCGCGGGCTGCACACGACGGCGCCGCTGAGCGAGGTGCGGCTGCTGTCGCGGCTCCGCGTCGTCGACAACTCCGAGATCGGCAAACGCGCCATGGCCGAGGGGAAACCACCCAAAATCATCTGTGTTTATAATAAAAGACGTAAGCTACTTACATTCTAGTACCTACTAGTTGTACCATTTTAGTAGTAGTTACCTTTCAAATATGTATTTATGCTAATATATCATTTGTTAAAAGATCGAGTTTCTACAGTATGTCTTATTTACATTTGCATCTGGACTCTGGAGGTCATCTTATGAATATACTTCAAGCTTAAAAGCTGTAAACAAATCTACCTATTTAAATGAAAATCTGAAATTTACCACTATTGAACATTTCAAGTAAAATTTTGTAATTGCTTGCTTGCAGGAGTGGGTTTCATTGGCGACCGAGTGATGGTAGCGATCAAGGGGCAGAAAAAGAAAGGCATCCTCGTTGGTCTCAAACAGACGCAGAATGTTAAAGTTCCCAAGTTTGACAGCAACAACGTAGTCCTGATTGACGACAATGGCACTCCGCTGGGGACTCGCATCCATGTGCCCATCCCCACGATCCTCCGAACGATCCTCAAAGAGCGAACACACTCTAAGGGAGCTGATTACACAAAATTACTGGCTATCGCGACTAGATTTGTTTAGTAGTTTATCTAATAAGTAGGTAGTGAATAAATTAATTTGTAATTTAGAATTTCTTAATTGCAATCAACCTAACAACCTAAGAATAGCCTGGACAATATTTCAGAGTATAGGTAGTAATACTTGAGTGAGAACTTGTTGCTCCCTGTGAAAATCAACCCCATCCCCCCTAGATCTTGGTCTTCCCACACAAAATTTAATCCCCCCCCTGAGAAGCTGGGTACACCCATCTGACATAGTATGGAATTTATCATTATTGTCCCACGTCACTGTTTTAGAATGACGATTTGGTTGATGATGTAAGATTCAGACATGGAGCAACTGCAGTGTTGACAAACATGAAAGCACAAATAAAACGACCATGGAAATTTGAAAATTTAATAAAACTAAATTCAGTTCCAATAGAAGTTTATAAAGTAGAGTGGAGCGACGAACGTCGGCGGGCGCGGCGGCGGCGAGCTCTAACGATAAAACCATTAAAACTTGTCTTTTTGTGATGTCATTTAAAAAACCGCCTCCGCCCTCCAAATAAGGCTTTTAAAATCGTATATTGCTACATTTCAATTTGTTTAAAACTGTGAACAATACCTATAATCTTATATAAGAAGGAATTCATTTATATTAATATTTAACACTATCAACAATGCAACACGATTGCACAACTGCGAAGTAAGACTACGCCGGTTAGACTTACGATGAATATAATGATTTTATATTATATATTTAGTATATTATATGCACAACAGCTGTGACTAGACATTAAAGATTCATGGTGCATCCACTGCTACATGCCCATCGCGGAGTGAGACACGCGGCCGCGTCATGGCACTCATTTGTACAGTTCCTCGGTTACATTACATCACAATTCTATAGATACTCTTAATGTATAGCGAATCGTCCATTGGGGCGCTCATACGACGGAAAGTAGAATTCAAAATAAATGTTAAACAAACTTATTTGAAAAAGTGTTCTCTCACATGATATTGCTTTATCTCTAATTGTCCCTCCGAAGTCACGCTTAGGAAAGAATTAGTAGAAAAAGATATCTTCAATCTTCATGATTGGACGCAATACTTGAACAATCATCAGACTTCTTTCTACCAACAGGCTAGACACTGAGCATTCCAACATCACCAGTTGATTTGCAATGTAGCTTTTTGACACTGACTATGAGAGATATCTCAATGGCTCTATAGCCAGTGATGATAGAATGTCCATTGCTAAGGATCTTGCCTCTCGTGCTGTCTCGACGACATCGTACGGTGTCGGGTGTCGCCGTGACTCGGTGTCTAGCGGCGCGGCGCGGCCAGCGCATCCAGCACCTGCGGGGGGTGGGGGGGGGAGCGTGAGGGACGGGAGGGGGGGGACACATTCACACCGACCGCATTCACAGTTACATACAAGAGGGCACTCGATATTAAACGTTAAAAAGTTATAGTTAATTGTATAAAATTCGGATAAGGCGATAAGATCAGTATAATGTACAGATACGCTACACGGCTACCGGACGAGTACGACCCTACTTGCATTGAACCTACGGCCCGCCACATACAGTCGTAATTCCGTGATGGAATCCCGCAACGGAATTCCGATTCGGAAATTCCGAACGCATACCCGCCAACCAAAATGTATAGACCTGCCACATACACGCAGTAGTTTTCCGTTCAGAATTGCGAACCGAATGTGTGTGGCAGGTCTATACATTTTGTATGGCGGGCATGCGTTCCGTTGTGGGATTACGACAGTATGTAGCGGACCTTATTCTGTAAAAATAAAATACTAAATAACAATACCGACTAAATTACCGCAACAAAATTATACAAAAAAAAAACTCTACTTACGTTCGACTATGATAACTTGATAAGAGTTCTAGTGACGCAATGGTATGCCTATAAATTTCTATAATAAAATGTAGATGCTTATACTTAGAACTAAGAAGAGTTACGTTAATGATTTTTGATAGTAGAAGCGAAACCGGCGCGTGCGCGGCGGCAGATGACAGACCATTTTTAAATCGACGATAGTACTAAAATCCTTTAGAAGTCGAACACAACGTCAATCAAAATTGCGCCGCGCCGGCGCCGGCGGTAATTGAATAGTGTTCTAGCTAGAAACGCGAGGAACGCTGCCCGACGACCTGTTGTCTGTACGGGCAGCAGTAAAATGAACGGTTGAATTATCCAAAATGAGCTGCACACATTGGGACTAAGGATACCACTGGTAATACTGGGGAATAAGAATTCTCAAGTAATGAAATCTTATGCAGCTCGTTTTAGGCACTTTGATGGTTCACTTTTGCTGCTGACTGTACAACTCTGCCAATTTCCAGTTACATCAATAGTATCAATACACAATTTGACATTTAGTGTTTTTTTTAATGTTTTATTTAACTTTTCTAAGCCTTACTTGCACCCAGGGTTACTTTCACAACCTCGAGTCAGAATCTCTAACTGATATAAAGTTTGTTCTGTTATTTGACTCAGGGTTTGGGTCCTAAACCTTATTAATGCAAGTGAGTAGACTATGCTTGAATTTTGATACTTTTCCAAACAACTTTAGAAGAAATACTCCATAAGTGATAAAGATGTAACTAGGAACGGCAACGGTAAACTAACGTTTAAATGGCCAGAGCATTGTCTTTTTTGATAAAAAAAAATGCTGCTTCGATAAACGTCAGCTAGCCCCTCAAACCTACTTGCACGAATAAGTGATTGAAGTTCTAAGCCATTATTATCTACTAGCAACAATTATCGCCGGCGTTATTGAGTCAGGTTCATTTTCTAACTCAATCTTCTTTGATCGCACATAATGCCCTCCGTTTACAGTCAGGTCTATGATACCAAAAAAAGTTTAAAAAAAACTTGAAATGCCGACAGACTATGAAGTCATTATCAATTTCCCTACAGATGTCATTGTTTTGGGTCGGTTCACTTAATTCCGACTTCCTATCCTACTTTCGGCTAGTTTTCAAGCATGCATTTGTTAAGACTGTCTTCGAAATTGATGCGAATATTATGCAACTGCGAAAATATTTTCCCTTTTTTGGTAACAATGGGATTAGAAATGTGGAATACCCTTTCACCAAAATGAAGAGCTGTGTTCAATCAATTGATCACCCTAAACCTGCTGGTCAATCATCTTCTCTCTCACGATCGAGTTACTAAGATTCAAGGATCAGAATTTAATTGTGAATCGCTGGAATGGCTTGGAACTTTATGCCACTTGTAACCTTTGGAGAGGTAGATTGCAAATGGCTTCGAGCTTGACTCAAGATTACACAACAGAAATAAGTGCAAGCAGGCCGGAGCTGGCAGCATAGACAAGAGATCCTGAAGACTGCGCCGGGCGATCCTCTCTGCCACTGCCATTAGGGTTTTTGCATATAAGAAGTGTCAACCGGACTTGACGTTTAAAACATGCTGTCACGATTGTTCCCGCAGCATCAACGTATGTCATCGCCCCGTTGTTTTTGGATGCATTCTTTCAATGCACAACTTCAGCGATATTGCGTCTTCAGGATGTCTAGTCTATCGCGGGCGGCAGTGGTCGGGCGCGCGGAGTCGGTCAGCGCGGCGCCTAGACGTCGACGACCATCTTCTTGTGTATATCGGTGTTGCCGACCACGGCGCAGAACTCCTCGAAGGAGATGCGGCCGTCCTCGTCGCGGTCCGCGAACAGGATCGTCTTGTCCACGATCTGCTGCAGCTGCGTATCCTTCAGGTTGTTGCCCACCATCATCTTCAGCACCTGCGCACCAGGGGATATATCGGTCAGTGTTACGAGTTTACACAACTTAGAAGGCGCGTGGATTAAGCAATAATGGACTCTGTTTCAACGGCTTCAGTGCTTCGCACCGCGCCTCCTACGTTATGTCGTATACTCCAACTGGAATACTGACGAGGGCTGGTTTCAGCTTCTAGCGTACGAAGGAGTAAGAAGAACACAGGCCACCCAATGGTAAGCGGTTACTGGGGCCCATGGATGTGAGATCACAACATTTATTGGGGCTTTAAAGTTTATGAGCATTTTAACTGAAAAATCCTCCCAAATGCAAATTTAAACAGTTTATTTATACTACTACTACTACAGCCTATTTGCGTCCCACTGCTGGGCACAGGCCTCCTCTCATCACGAGAGGGTTTGGGCTATAGTCCCCACGCGGGCCCAGTGCGGATTGGGGACATCACACACATCTTTGAATTACTTCGCAGATGCGTGCAGGTTTCCTCACGATGTTTTCCTTCACCGAAGAGCTCAGTGGTAATTTCAATTCAGCTTCACGGGTTTATTTATAAACAAACATTTATTAGAAATCCTTACCGCAATGTCTGTGAAGTCCACTATAAAACGCATAAAAACTATCAGCATTTGGTGCAGTAGTGCTTTAGCGGAAAGCTATCTGTTTTTATCTTTTTTATTTATGTAGGTAGATATTGTATGAGTGCACCCACAGTAAGCCTCGCTATCAGTGACTGCGTTTTTTACATAAATGTCGTTATCGCGACGCGCAAGGCCGAACTGTCAGACCCATTACGACCTCCATCTCCATTGAGTGTGGCTTCTTGAATTACACGTCATAGCATCTTTTTGTCTGAACTCTGATCTCATTCCATTCAACCCCAGGACGGTTCTAAACTGAAGCTTGTCAGATCAGTCGTCTTACATTAATGAATTTAAGCAAAATAACAGGTTCATTTCCACACATCAACCAGAGTTGGGACGTTGTTCCGCTATCGTTATCTCGGCGCGCGCCATTGTTTCAAGCGCGGGTCGCGAGATCGTATAAATTATTTATACCCTCGCGCAACACTATACGACGAAAACCGGCATGAAATACTGAGGCAGTTTCCCAGAATGTACCTACCTAGTTATGTAAGGCCTTCTGCTTGAGTATGTTGCGGCGCTCCTTCTCAAGCAATGGGTCTAGGAAGCGCTGGTAAATTCTTTTTCTGACGTGTAAAAGTGCCCCTATGTGGCCAGTTTGCTGAATAAATAATTGAATTTTGAATTGAATTTTGAGACGCTCACGCTAAACATGCAAGGCTCTGGGACTTCATCCAAGGATCAACCTTGACTTTGACACCAAGTCGTCGCTCCACCTTGTCAGAGGTTTCTTGGCAGCGCTTCTTTCTATACACGTACACGGACGGTTTTCGGGAAATTTCTGCTCCCATCAAGCCGAGTGGTTGAATAATGAATGTCGTCCATGCGGCAAAGCTCATTCATGATTGGACAGCTTGTGTCCGTCACGCTGAGCTGACGGTCTGATTGTGATGTAATGAGGAGTAGTCACCTGGAACAGCTCTCCGTTGGAGATGTACCCGTCGTTGTCCATGTCGTAGATGCGGAAGGCGAACCGCAGCTTGGACAGCTTGTCGCCCTTCACGCTGAACTGCGACACGCCCTGGATGAACTCCTTGAAGTCCACCTGACACACAATCACAAAGAACGCGGTGATCATTTATTCGGCGCTGGAAGCATCTGAGGCCCTTAGAGCCCTCGCCCACGGTGACTTTTTGTACCGAGGCTGCCGCGCTACTCATATCGCTATCCTTTTTACTCTTTGATGTAAAAAAGGGATAGCGATATGAGTAGTACGGTAGCATCGCTACAAAAAGTCGCCGTGGGTGAGGACCCAGATAAAGGATAAGATGCGCTGGCCGCGGAAAAAAACGTGACTCAGAAATTTGGTGTATTATAGATAGAGAGAGAGAGAGAGAGAGAATCTAGTAAGTCAATCAATAAATAATGAGCAGAATAATACTCAAATATTTCCACGTGTCATGTGAAATGGAGCGTAATGCAAAGCATGATTAATATTATTCAATATGTGTTCTCTTTTGCACCATATTACAACAGATGAAAGTGCAAAAGTGTGTATATTTATATTGGCGAATTGTAATAAAATAAATCATTTAAAATCAATTTACTACAAATCAGGACACAAAGTGACATGTCCATGTATTGTATTTTATAGTCTAAATAAAGCGATAAATATTCGAGGTAGCGAGCGCAATCAACAAAAACGACACGTTTTACAGACAGGGGCGTTGGGAAGGTTACACACGACAATGCCAAGTTATTAGGTGTCCAAATAAACATCAACGGTGCGCAAATAGTCTGTTCGAATACATTGTTCACGCGTCAGTACCGAGCCACGGCAACGTGCTGTAATGGACGTACCTATTTAAACGTAAATAATTTCTGATTACGGCAATCACATAAAATTACTGTACAACAATGGCGGCACTGTTTTCATGCCAGATCATCCGGTGCGATAGCACGCTCGCTGTGAAATGATCATTAAATCTGGTCAACGAAAATAACTGGCGCGCGATAAGCGTCGGCGGCGGTCGGCTGACGTCACGCGTTTGTTTATCAACAAACAGTAGCGCCGGCGGAGCGGGCCTCGCTCGCTGACTCGCAACTCCAATGCTACCTTAGCGCTTTGTGTTCGCACTTGAGGTTGAGGTATTAGTTAAAGTGGCACATAAACTTGATTGTGCGGTCTGCACGTTTTCCTGTTTGGAATGTAGCAGGCTACATGACAATGTTATCTTGTTACTTATTATTGAAAATCGTATGTCGTTCCACCTTTTTGCAGTTTGCACCCTATTCCGTTGTATTAAGGTCCAAAAGTGTAAATATCTCTTTGACGCTGACTGTACCCATTAATCAATATCCATCCATATTAATATTATTAATGCGAAAATAACTCTGTCTGTCTGTTACCTCTTCACGCTTCAACCGCTGGACCGATTGGGATGAAATTTGGTATGGAGATTTTTGGAGGTCCCGGTTAAGGACATAGGCTACTTTTTATCCCGGAAAAATGCACAGTTCCCGCGGGAGCGCGATAACCGAATTTCATGCGGGCAAACTCGCGGGCAGAAGCTAGTATGTTTATAAAATAGAATAGACTAACAGCTGAAGAATAGCAGCTATTTCTATAAAGATTGCAAGTCAAATAAAACTAAATTTAGGTCTAACATTTTCCCAATAATTTGTCAGCCAACACGACAGTGACGACAGCCCAAATTTTCTTTATTGAATGAAGCCCCTCTGCGTTATTTAGGCGTTTTAAAAAACGCTTGTAAATTTATGTTAAATGGAAATAAGTAACGAAGTGAAACAAATTGTATTACAATTTAAACGGGGAAGTTGGCTGGTAAGTGGTAACTTACACAGAAATTAAAAGGCTTAAACGGGTACAGTTATTAAGATGCATATTCCCAAAGAAAGAGATTATTTTTATTAAAACTATGTAATTATAACTTAATGCATATTTTCTGAATTATAGCATGTTTCTTTTCAATTTCTTTCTGCACATTGATGGCACTTTTATGCAAGTTATTAGATAAATGATTCACATGATGTATTAT
Organism: Aethes cnicana; assembly: GCA_963971205.1. Taxonomy (NCBI): domain Eukaryota; kingdom Metazoa; phylum Arthropoda; class Insecta; order Lepidoptera; family Tortricidae; genus Aethes; species Aethes cnicana. The sequence continues at coordinate 13,704,410 of OZ020284.1, forward strand.
CTGTTGGTAATCCTAAAATAAATAAATAAAAGAGGGACGACAAAGGTTACAATACAATAGGGAACGCGATAGACACTAGAGCACTAGAGGGACGAATGATGTAGGGTTTCAAAAGAGAACAAAAGTAGAGTTAATCATTCACCTCCTGACGTGTCGTACCAGCATCACGTTTATGGCTTCACATGCTCGTATAGGTCCTGGCACGGATCTTGAGCGGCGAGCGAAAGTAGAGGGGATTTCTGCGCATCGGTACGATTGAAGGGCCAATAAGCGTGCGCGCACGGCATAGCGCCCGCTGCGCCCCGCGCCCTTCTGCCGACGAGACCTTATTTTCGACTTCTGCGCATCGCAGGCCACCGCTCAAGATCCGTGCCGATGCCTGTAGCTGGCGTGCTGGGATAAGCAGGAATCGCTGATTTCAGGGAAGAACTAGACATCAGCTAATCATGAGTAGCATGCCAGCTACTGTCATATGTGTCCTAGAAATGAAAGTAGGCTAGCGTCGTGGACTGACCTCCCCGTTGCCGTCGGCGTCGAAGATGTCGATGACGCGCTGCACGAGCGGGTTCTGCTGCAGCTCGGGCAGCGACATGAACTCGTCGATGGACAGCGCGCCCGAGTTGTCCAGGTCCAGCTTGCGGAACCGCTTGCCCAGCCGCCGGATCTCGTCCGCATCGACTGCCGACACGCACACTACACACCCGCCCGCGCGCAGCCCGCCGAGCCAGGACTCCCCGCTACGTGCTACTCCCGACGGGAGTCCTCGCTCGGCCGCTCGACTCTCGATGAGCATGGCGCCCGCATGCGGAATTCTCCAGACTTCGGAGTCTGACGTCTCGGCGTCGCTACACGGGGCGGCGCGCGCGTTACGCGCTCGCGGCGCCGCCCCGCCGCCCTCCGCCGCTCCTGGCACCTAATCAGCGATCTCTACTAGCACTCCACACGCGTGCTCTCCGTTTGTCACTTTCTCTTTCGCCACACCCAACTATTAAAAACAACAAAATAAAACTATCGGTCGATCTAACGATATTAAAGTGAGTACGACAAACAGCGATCAAAAAAGTTAATCTATTCACATGCAAGCACGAAAGAGAAAGGAGCAAACGAGTCGGCCGCTCGCGGGCGGCGGGCGCCGGCACAAACAAACGAACTCTGCTCGGTTCGGGCGCTGCCTGGAGGAGCGCGGCTCGCGAATAAACGGCGTATTTACAGTTTATACACATATTATACAGAATGTCCACGTTCTATTCTATAAACATAAAAAGCGGTCTAGAACGATTACAAGGAAACTTCCGAGAGTGCAGAAAGCGTCACGCTACTACCGCGGGCCGCGGCGGCGGCCGTCGTGGCGGGTTGCACTAACCAACAAACTAGTTCATGTATGTTCATCCAGAACAATTTTTGTTCACAAAATGTTTCACATTGGAATGGCGATTTGGCGCACAGAAACACAGCATTATGTTCTAGAATAGATTAGAAACGGATAGTCTGAAGGAAGGTTGAGGAAGCACCATACTGACAGACACAAAGTTCACTTTAGTTAGAGACACATTCAATATTACAAATGTAGGAAGAGATTCTAGGAGGTGGTACTGGGGAAGTGATAGGTTTCTGCTTAGCTTCACTCTGTGGCAACTTAGGATAGTTCATTTACTGCACAAACTTTATGATCCACAAAATTCAGTTGTTTGACAAAAATAACCTTTGAATGAAAACAAAAGCTGCACAGGCAGTATGGTGCCGGCAGCAGGGAACATTTGCTTGAGGGAAGGAAAGTTTATATTTCTAGAACATGACTCGGAACTAGATGTACATTGTTTGGATGGAAAAATTGTTCTGGACGTGAGTGACGTGCGAGATGCAACATGAGGGACACGTTGTGTCGCCGCTATACACTCACAGTTCTCCACCTTAAAATCAATGCAGTTAACACGCGCTGAAAACAAACCTCCGGTTAAGCTCATAATGCAACCTACGCCTCAGACTCATCTGTAACTCTCAACAAGGTTTAGTACGGAAGGGACTAGTAGTAGATCAGTATTGGGAAGCCAAACGGAACCAGTTAGAGACACAGAAAGCAAGTCATGGGACGAGACATCTTTTAGTTACTCATTATATTTCATTATTAAAATTATACAATAGGTTTTTGACCAAACAGTACAAAGGTACATAGAGAAAGATTTCGAAGTGTAGGTAGGAGGCAAAATGAGAGTATGCATTTGGTACTTACAGTTGGAACACAGCTCCATAGGTAGTGAGTTTTCATTGCCCTGAAATATTGAAAGGTATCGATTCAGCTAACAAATAATAAGCGCCGCGAAAAAGTTCGATTTTTCAAGTGACAGGGACAGTGACTAGCCATGTATTAATAAGTAAAACCTACTAGATTTGTTGCAAATGTTAAATTGGGACAAATGTAAATGAGTCTTCTATGATATGTGAGCGCGGCGGGCGCTCAGATGGGCCCGCAGGCCCGGCGCTATTCTCCGACTACTAGACAACAGCGCGGCCAAAACAGAACATCACCAGCAGAGTTAAAATTAGCCCGCCCTCGACATGATCCAGACTTACCATTTTGGCTTTTTAGTGGATTGATTTGCACAGGCGAAGTATAATCACAGCACAAGCTCTGCTAGCTATTTTTTACTACGAATAACGTTAAATCGCAAAACCCTCGCTACACCATCGATCTATTCTAAACTTTCTTTTAGAAATTGCGAAATGATGTTGCCAAATTGAAAAAAAGAAAATGTCAGGAAAAAGTGCGTTCACAAATAACGAATGTCTTGACTTTTTTCGGCATTTTACTCAGGTTATTTTATCAATGTAATTTTATTTTATAACACACTTATAAAAGAAAAAAAAAACAATAGTAAAAAGAAAATAATAATAATAGCTTAAGCCTAATCGAAAAGGCCCCCTCGAGTTGTACCTGGAGCGAAGGTACCCATCACACTGGCCGCGTTACCACGTTGAATGGCGATGGATAGCCTATTTTATTTTGGAATATCATGTTTCATCTCAGGGCTGATTTTTCAATCGTCAGATGAAATTTATTCTTTGGATAGTCTATACAAAATTTAGAATGAACTATCCGAAGAATATCTTTTATCCGACGATTAAAAAAATTGCCCTCAGTGTTATAGTTTTTTTAACCTTACGAGTTCTACGTACGTAGTCAGTCCTACCTAGTTACAACACTAGTTGTAACACTAGTCTACAGTCTACACTTTTTTATGGTGTGTTTACATGAACGGCGTTCAAAACGACAATCACGGGCGCGTTCACAGGCACAGGCGTGTCAAACAGGCTGATTTTGATACTGCGTTTACATACACGCGCCCGGGTTCGTAAACGTGCCCGTGAACGTCGTGTTGAACGCCGTTCATGTAAACACAATAAAAGCAGGGTGTTTACACTACCGCGGGCGTGCTAGTCAGTGCAAGGATGGCAGACGACGAGGACGTTAATCTCGTGGGAGCTAACTGCTTTAGATTTCATTTACTTTTATAGGAAAAAGAAACAAAATGATGACGATGATTTTTTTTTCAGTTTGCGTCTAAATCCACCCGTACTAATATTATGAATTCGAAATTACAGTTACTTTCGCATTCTGTCTGTTTGTTACCTCTTCACGTTTAAACCTCTGGACCGATTTCAATTAAATTTGATATGGAGATAGTTGGTAGGCTTCTTTTTATTTCGGAAAGATGTAGTTTCCACGGAAAAGAGATATAGTGTGCCCGTAAGTACTTCTTTTCTCCGTTTGAACTCCTTCATGAGTTTGACATCCACGTTCACGTTCACGTTCATGAGCGCGTTCAAAATCAACCTGTTTACACATCCGTGCCTGTGAACGGGCCCGTGAATGTCGTTTTGAACGCCGTTTATGTAAACGCACCATGAAACCGCTTGTGAACGTGAACGTGAACGCCGTCGATCGGTCGACTGGCGGTTTTTCAGCGTCGCGTTAGTATTGCTTGCACCTTTGTGGCGTACGGACGATGACGACTCGCCGAATAAAATTAATTTAACAATGCCAATTTGTCGGAATGGTCAAACGACCAAAATTTTACATTTCCTGGGGTGTTACCAAGTAGAACCAATAATATGGACCCCCTCAAATAAGCAACATAAATTTAAAAAAATGTTTCTGATGCTTAGGAGAAGTTGACAAACAGTTCACGTTCACGAGCGCTTTCAAAATCAGCCTGTTTACACACCCGTGCCTGTGAACGGGCCCGTTACAGGAGCCCGTGAATGTCGTTTTGAACGCCGTTTATGTAAACGCACCATAACGTCCTCGTCGTCTGCCATCCTTGCACTGACTAGCACGCCCGCGGGCGTGTAAACACCCTGCTTTTATTGCGTTTACATGAACGGCGTTTAAAACGACGTTCAACGGGCACGTTTACGAGCCCGGGCGCATGTATGTAAACGGACTATTATATTTACGAATAAGTTTTCAAATGAAAATACGCTTATGATTTGACAGTGACAGCTGATCGGAGCTGTCAAAAATCTCTTCGAAAAAATCCACCATGGCGGCCGGGGTAGGTTTCAGTTTTACCGTGAAATATCCTGTGAATCGAGACATTTTCTCGTCGATTATGATCAATATGAGTGCAATTAATATCTCTACTGATGATGTGTGTGCTTATTTCCGTAGGTACTGTATACTTATCCGGAAAACTTCCGAGCTTACAAGGCGTTGATCGCCGCACAGTATTCGGGAGTTGACTTGAAAGTGGCCCCGAACTTCGTGTTCGGTGAGACCAACAAGTCCGATGCGTTCCTCAAGAAGTTCCCGGCGGGCAAAGTGAGTGCACACTGACAGTGATGTTTTCGTTTTGATATTGCCCTGTCTTGTTCGACCGGACGGGAGCTGACGTGTGGCTGGCTGTTGGTTGCAGGTGCCGGCGTTCGAGAGCGCTGACGGCAAGGTGCTGCTGACGGAGAGCAACGCCATCGCCTACTACGGTGAGTGCTCCATTGTTGTTCCCGCCCGGGCGTCGCCGATAACCTGCCATGTTCGCTCTAACAGCTGTGACGGGCTGTGTTCATTGACCCCTAGCCCTTGCCACCGGTGCATCGCCCTTTGAAATATTAGGGCACAGACCTTGAATACAATTTTTTCATTTAAGTGGCATAAAGCTGTACTCAATAAAAATCTGGTGCAGAATTTCCATATTAGTATATCATGATGGATCCTATTATGGAAACAAATTATTTTTGGTCCCATACTTTTCCAAGATAGTTTTAGTGGAAGTTTGATTTTATAATTTGGAAAGTATTTCAGATGCTGTTGTCTAAAGGTCAAATAACAATATTTAAGGTCATTGTCATGTTTATTATTTTTCTCAAACATGCTCGGAAATGTTCGTGTTACTTTAAAAAAAAGAAGACGCGAGGCTGTCCATTGCCGGCCTTGGCCAGCAAAAACATTATTGTCGTGTGTGTGTTTTTTTTAATTCGCTTGCTATTTGAGACACATCTGTAGAGAAACTGACATATCCATGGAGGTAATAAGTACAACTTCCATGATCGTGGATGATTTGCATCCACGATCATGGAAGTAGTAAATACTGATGTGGGGTAAGTGCGCCTAAATTTATTTCGCCCCTATGCCTTGTAAACAGCCAACTACTAGTTGAGTAATATTTATAGGTTTCGATATATTTATGTTAGGCGCACTTGCCCCGACTGACCTTACGTATTTCCTCGCTGTTTGAGAAAAGCATTATATATACCTCGGCCGCAATTGCGATTGCCGGACTCGTACTAATAGAAGGCTTCGCTTCGCTCAGCCTTCTAACTGACTCGTCCGGCAATGTGCTACTTGGCGGCCTCTGCAATAATGTACTATTAAACAAGGTAGTTATACTTAGTGTCCTTTGTTCCTGCTTGTTATTTGATGTTAAATTAAAACATGCCTAAATATGATTGCTGTATAGCAGTAGTTTTTAGTATTCTTTGTAAGTTTATGGTTCCATTTGTTTACGTAAGAGGTTGATTTCATTGTGATTGTATGAAAATTGTGAATCATCATGACATATGCTGAAAGACGTCCAAAGTTGCTTTCAGGCATCCCTGGCAAGGCTTGTGGTATGCCAGTGAATGGTCTGTGTTAAGCGGCGAGGTGTGTGGTCCGCAGTGTCGAGCGCGGCGCTGCGCGGGGGCGACGCGGCGGCGCAGGCGCGCGTGCTGCAGTGGCTGAGCTGGGCCGACGCCGAGCTGCTGCCAGCCACCGCCGCCTGGGTCTTCCCCTACCTTGGGATCATGCAGTTCAACAACAGGTCCGCAAACAAACACATCATTTGTTATGAGTGCCAGGGGTTGTAACACTGCATCGTTTCATGTCCAATAGTTCGTCACAGGCTTTTTGCCGTGGAATTATAGCCTCCATTTATACCGAGAGGGATTGGGCTATAGTTCCCACGCGGGCTCAGTATGGATTGGGGATTTTACACACACCTTTGTATTACTTTGCAGATGTGTGCAGCTTTTAATTGTAGTATTCTATTTCACACATAAATATGAGAGGTGGGCTGGATTCAAACCCTGACTCTTTTTATTGTGACAAGTGCGTTGATTTGTTTGTACAAGTGTTTGAACCGTCTGGTAATGTTGGGCGGTGGTGTACAGAACGTGGAGCGCGCGAAGAGCGACCTGCTGGCGGCGCTGCGCGTCCTGGACGCGCACCTGCTCACGCGCACCTTCCTCGTGGCCGAGCGCGCCACGCTGGCCGACGTCGTCGTCTTCGCCACGCTCATACACGCCTTCCAGGTAACCCTCACCTTGCACCATGCAGCTGCAACTGATTACCCTCAACAACCAACCTACAAAGTAGATAAACGATCTCAATATTCATTTCTACCACCCACCATCACAACAGCCTGCGGCTCACTGCTGGGCACAGCTGGGCACCATCATCACAATGAGGTTTGGGATATAGTCCCCACGTGGGCCAGTAGCGGATTGGGGATTTCACACACATCTTTTGAGTTATTTCGTGCAGATTTCCTCACGATGTTTTCTTACACCGAAAAGCTCAGTGGTAAATTCAAATTGAATTTCGCACGTAAATCATTTTAGAGGTGCAAGCCAGATTCTAACTCCCTACCCTCTGCATGAGAGGTGGTAGGTCTATCATGGCTTCTTAAAATTAATTTATAACTTTACTGTATTATGCCATAATATGTGGAAATTCATCCATTTTTATGACATTTAGTATGGAGATAATTTGAGACGCTGAGAATAACATGGGATACTTTTTATCCTGATATCTCTGAGGGTCAAACCGGGTTTTTTTCAATGCTTCTGTAACTATAACCATCTTTAGTTTCGTGGTTTTGGCAATATAGACTCTGCGTCAAAGGATTAAGTGCTTCGCCGCGCGCTTTCTCGAAGTTGTGTCTATACACACGTTCGACAAGCTCGATAATACTATACATAATATATATGTATAATATTATGGAGCCCGCAAATTCTAAGTCTACGCGGGACGTAATCGCGCCCAACAGCCCCTTCCCACCACCTTCACAAGATAATCGGTCCATCTGGCTGGTTGCCAGCCAACATGTTCACTCCCAGTTCTGGGCCAACAGCTAGAAATGAATAAATAGCGCTCCACCTACTCTGCCGCCCGGAGCCGTTAAAGCGTAGCTGGCGGCTGTCAGCTGCTGCCCGCGCTTGTTCCGCAACCGCACGGCGGACGCGGCCTATAAAAAAGCATGATCTCAATCTCAAACAAATATGATTTAGACGCATCAGCGAATTGCTGCCTGTCTAAAATTAAATAAATAAATAAATAAATAAATGCAGCATACTGCAGTGTCAACGTGTTCGTGCGAGGACGCTGTATACTTGTAAATGTGTGTGTACCACTGCTCAGGCCAACTATTCACTCACAATCCCTGTATGTAGAGTCATCATCAACATTTCAGCCAAAGACGTCCACTGCTGGACATAGGCCCCAAGGCTTGTCACTCTGACCGGAACATCTGCTACTCGCTTTTTTTTATATACCAATGGTATAGGCAAACGAGCGCACAGTCCACCTGATGGTAAGTGGTAATTGCGGCCCATGGACACCGAAATCCTATGATCCCCCATTAAGAAACTATAAGATCTCGAATGCGTTGCCTACTCTAAGGCCTAAGATGGAATGCCTCTGTGCCAGAAATTTCACCGGCTGCCAAACCACCACTTCCACCGGTTTCCCGCGACCTTCACGAGGTCACGAAGTGCTGTATGTGGTACTATTAAATATTAGCTTCTGCCCTTCTGCCCGCGACTTCGTCCGCGTGGAATTCGGTTATCGCGTTCCCGCAGGAACTATGCCTATTTCTGGGATAAAAAGTAGCCTATGTCCTTTCCCGGGACTCCAATCTCCATGCCAAATTTCATCTCAATCGGTCCAGTGGATGATACATAAAATAAAATAAAAATAAATAAATATCTTGGGACATTTCACACATATTGACCTAGCCCCAAACTAAGCAAAGCTTGTATGGATGCTAGACAACGATATAAACACTTATATAGAGAAATACATACATAATATATAAATACTAACATCCATGGCTCGAGTACAAACATTCGTGTTCATCACACAAGGTTTGCCCCGAGCGGGACTCGACCCCGCGACCATCGGAACAGAAGGCAGGGTCACTACCAACTGGACCAATCCGGCCGTCAACGTAGATATAATATGAACATGGACGGTGTCCCTCAGCACGTGCTGGAGCCGGCGCTGCGCGCGTCGCTGGTGAACGCCACGCGCTGGTTCCAGACGCTCGCGTACATACATATAATATGAACATGGACGGTGTCCCTCAGCACGTGCTGGAGCCGGCGCTGCGCGCGTCGCTGGTGAACGCCACGCGCTGGTTCCAGACGCTCGCGTACATACATATAATATGAACATGGACGGTGTCCCGCAGCACGTGCTGGAGCCGGCGCTGCGCGCGTCGCTGGTGAACGCCACGCGCTGGTTCCAGACGCTCGCGTACATACATATAATATGAACATGGACGGTGTCCCGCAGCACGTGCTGGAGCCGGCGCTGCGCGCGTCGCTGGTGAACGCCCACGCGCTGGTTCCAGACGCTCGCGTACATACATATAATATGAACATGGACGGTGTCCCGCAGCACGTGCTGGAGCCGGCGCTGCGCGCGTCGCTGGTGAACGCCACGCGCTGGTTCCAGACGCTCGCGTACATACATATAATATGAACATGGACGGTGTCCCGCAGCACGTGCTGGAGCCGGCGCTGCGCGCGTCGCTGGTGAACGCCACGCGCTGGTTCCAGACGCTCGCGTACATACATATAATATGAACATGGACGGTGTCCCGCAGCACGTGCTGGAGCCGGCGCTGCGCGCGTCGCTGGTGAACGCCACGCGCTGGTTCCAGACGCTCGCGTACATACATATAATATGAACATGGACGGTGTCCCGCAGCACGTGCTGGAGCCGGCGCTGCGCGCGTCGCTGGTGAACGCCACGCGCTGGTTCCAGACGCTCGCGTACATACATATAATATGAACATGGACGGTGTCCCGCAGCACGTGCTGGAGCCGGCGCTGCGCGCGTCGCTGGTGAACGCCACGCGCTGGTTCCAGACGCTCGCGTACATACATATAATATGAACATGGACGGTGTCCCGCAGCACGTGCTGGAGCCGGCGCTGCGCGCGTCGCTGGTGAACGCCACGCGCTGGTTCCAGACGCTCGCGTACATACATATAATATGAACATGGACGGTGTCCCGCAGCACGTGCTGGAGCCGGCGCTGCGCGCGTCGCTGGTGAACGCCACGCGCTGGTTCCAGACGCTCGCGCACGCGGGCCCCGCCGCCGCCGTCGTCGGCGCCGTGCCGCTGTGCGCCGCGCCGCCCCAGTACGACCCCAAGAAGTACCAGGACCCTCGCCGGCC
>OZ020285.1:0-35140 GCA_963971205.1 Aethes cnicana
GATACGGCTTGTGCTCGTCGTCAAACCGCAAATTCCACCGTAATGCCCCAAATTGAGACATAAACCAGTTTTATGTAGCAATTTAATAATAAAATGAAAGTTACGCGCGGGACGGCGGCCCGCCGCCGGGAGGAACCCAATTACCCAATATTATTGATATTTAAAGCCTTTGCTTTATTCCAATTTGAATTTTAAATTGCGGGTATCGCTTTCAATATTGGTATTAGTTCTCCGCGGCTTCAAGCACTTAATACTCCAGAGTAAAGAAATCTTAGCGGCTGTTTCGTCGGTAAGCTGACAATCACATGTTTTTTTATACTTTTGTGTCATTGTCATTGTTTATCTATACTCATAATAAGTCTGTAGAAGAAGTCGCGTCTGAAACTTGAAAATTAAAAGAAACTATCAAGTCAATGGGACTATTAAAGCCGGACATACATACATATATAAAAAAATCTAAAAATCGTTTTTTTTATATATGTATGTATGTCCGGCTTTAACTCAAAAACTGCTGGTCCGATTGCAACAAAATTCGGTACGGGGGTAGTTTATAACACTGGTCAACATATAGGCTACTTTTTATCCCGAAAAAAAAACGCATAGTTTCCGCAGAAACGCTATTACCGAATCCCACGCGGTCGAAGTCGCGGGCAGAAGCTAGTATTTGTACGTACTATACCTCGCTACAGCACAATCTATAATGCAAATGCTTTTTATCGTCTACGACTGTGACATCAAAGTGTTTGGCTTTAAGTGTTTGTCCATAATAATCAGTACCGTAGATTATTCATTTACGACAAGGAGTTTAGCTAAGTGTCGCGTCTTCACGTAGTAGTACCTACCTTCCTACTTTATCTTCATCCGCAATGCATCCGGCGGCGGACAGATAGCTTCTGTATATTTTTCATATATTTATGAAAAATATACAGGAAGCACCGCATCTGTATCGATACCATATGATATCTGTGACGGGCCACGGGGCCCGCGATCAGGTTCCGCGGCGGCTCTGGTCAGTTTGACCTCATCGTTGAACCCCGTTAGTTGTTACAAATGGGCCGAGCATCGCTCCGCCACGGGGATTGAATTATAAATTAGTGGCGCGCGCGACGAGGGGGTGGTGGGGGGGAGAGGAGGTCGTGTTTGCCGGGATAATTGTCCGGCGCACCGGGACGCGGGACGCGGCTGCGGCCAATCAATCTTTTAAATTTTCTGCTCCTCCGATCTGACGTTTCAGAATTTTGGCCATCGATTGAATTAAAAAGTTCCTATTTTGTTCTTGGACCTAATTGCTTAAAAGCTGGGTTTAAATTTTGAGGTTTTAGCACATCTAGTGTTCACGTGAATTTCTTAACTTACACAGAACTTTTTGTATGCAGGTACATGCTGGTGTAATCGTCAACAAAGTTATTTTTTCAAAGGTGTCGAAGTCGTGATAAGCCGTGGTGGCCTCGTGGTTCGACCTGCCGCCTCTCATGCAGAGGGTTGGGGTTCGATTCCGGCTCGCACCTCTAAGTTTACTTATCTGTGAAATTCAATTTGAATTTACCACTGAGCTTTCCGGTGAAGGAAAACATCGCGAGGAAACCTGCACGCATCTGCGAAGTAATTCAAAGATGTGTGTGAAGTCCCCAATCCGCACTGGGCCCGCGTGGGGACTATAGCCAGAACCCTCTCATGATGAGAGGAGGTCTGTGCCCAGCATTGGGACGCAAATAGGCTGTAGTAGTAGTAGTCGAAGTCGGTGGCAAATAATAAATAATGGATGTTAATTATTTGAACTGGGCCACCGTCGAAAATTGTCGACGAGGAAGTATTATTAGTTTAATCCGGTGTTAAATAATACATAAACCAAATAGATTTTGGAACCTGTTTATGCTCCCGTGAGTTGGGTTGGAGTGGTTTAGCATACGAATGCGCAGGTGAGGCGTCGACGGGATTAATTAAAACTTTCTCCTCGAATCATGCGGCGACTGCAGCTGCCAGCTGCCATCCTCAGCCGTGGGCCGCGGGCAACACGGCGCTGCGGACGGCAAGGGCAACTGTTGCACTGTTCCCTGTTCCCTGGACAACGAGTGTTCAGTCTGGAACATTCATAAATATGTACGCACTTTAGGACTTTATTACAAGGACATGAGGTGAAAAATGTGAACGTCGTATTATTGTCATAGACTGTTTGCTAATAACTGAGTCTCTGAATTTAAAACTACGCCCCGATAACTTCTATATCTAACATGATGAACCAGCATTCATTTCATAAATGAAACTGAAATGATTTATTAGAATGCAACAGTGACATAAGGATGTGTTACTCTTTCGAGTTGTAAACAAGTAGGAGGCAAAATTGTTGCATATAGTGTGTTACAAACATGTAAAGCATTTCTCTTGGGCTATCAAACAGATCGGGCACTTGGCCGGTTTATTTAATCTTGAACCAAACCTAGTAATTTTGTGTCGTATTATTTCAGTGCAGAAATAGCTTGATCCAGTTATTATCCGAATAGTTATAGAAGTATCTCGATAAATTAACATTAGAACTTCTATCTTCTGTTCCATGACAATAAATCTAGTTCGAGCTCGCCCGGTCTGCCGTCGGAGCGAAATACGGCAATTATATTGAAATTTACAAGGGGTTTGAATAGTGACATAGCGATATATTTATATGGCATCTACTTTTATCAGTGCTGGAGAAGCATGTATACATTAGAATTTATAAAGAAACTTCAGAGATTAACCCCCTTGAATTCCATTCGTCCGAAGAGAAACTAAAAAGGATTGAGAATTAATTGATGGCTCCAGCTTAAAACTATAAACTCGTAGTACGAGAGACAACTACTTGCCAGGTAGGTAGCTGCCATACTTTATACAATTTATCCTGAAAAATACACTCTCCGTGAAGGACGGGTACCTATGCATGGCCGCGCTTGCGTCCGACAAGTCGTAACAAACAATACAGAAATGGACTTCTGTTTCAGGTTACGTTTCCATTCAAATTTATAAGTTCCCAAATATGAGCTATTACGAGTAGTTACTTTGAAGGGAAACATTCGCAGAGGGCTCTTAAGGGCCAATTTTTGCGAGGAAGCTCCATCGCTCGTGACGAGTGAACATTATGATAATATTTGGAACCCTCTCGGTTTTGTAGCTTTATACATTCACGAGATTGCTTACGCGGCTAAAATTTGCACAAAATTAGCATTACACGGGGAAAATATGAAGAGTGGCAAGTAAGTGACATATCTTTAAAGTCCATGAAGTATAGGGTAGACAGGGGACTTTTCGTAAATAAATTATTAAAAGGTTTTCGAAACTTGAGCTACTCCTATTCTATGATCACTAAACCTTTACAGATTTAATAAATTACAAACGTCTCACAAATAATTAGATTTTCCTTATTTGTTGAGTATTCGGCTACGTAATCACATAACCCTCTCCGGCTCCTGAGAGCTGCAGCCGTCAAGGAACGGGGAAGGGGGGAGGGGGGGTCGACAGCCAAATTGATGAGCCACTATCATGGAGATTCGTTGCGGCTCCCACCGAACGCTCGTCATTCTTATGAATATGTTCCGGAAAATCCATTGGGATACATTTTCATGCTAAGCGGACTAGTTTCTACATCACATAGGCATAATTTTTAGTATGGTGAATTAAATTCGTCAAAAGTGCATGTATGTGTGACTGAAAACTCATAGGTAGTCGTAACACTCTACTCAGGTACCTATGTATGTATGTTGAGCTTAAATACCTACTAAAATAATTTATCCTCTTTTGGAATTATTTGTTATCTTCCTTGTATTTCTGTACCTAGTTTCTTTCTGATATTGATGCACCTACTCATTTTTCTTTCTGTTTGGCCTTATGGTTGACTGGTAGAGAATGCCTTTAGGCATTAAGTCCGCCAATTGTATACATTTTGTATGTGCAATGAAGTTTAAATAAATAAATAAATAAAATACATGTACCTATACTAAACTATTCTATTCCTACTGATATACTTTTATAATAGACGGGGGTTATGCCCTACACTCCATAGTTTATAAAATCTTAGAATTAAAAGATTAAAGCTAAAGAAGGTAAAAGAAGTACTCTTGCTGCGTTCCGACAATAGTAGCGACTGAGTTTTCCTCCCAGGAAATGCGGCCGCGGTCATTTTTCGCCGCCCCTCTGCTTGTTAGTTGGTCTACTACTACTACCTACTACAGCCTATTTGCATCCCACTGCTGGGCACAGGCCTCCTCTCATCACGATAGGGTTTGGGCTATAATCCCCACGCGGGCCCAGTGCGGATTGGGGACTTCACACTCATCTTTGAATTTCGCAGATGCGTGCAGGTTTCCTCACGATGTTTTCCTTCACCGAAAAGCATAGTGGTTAATTCAAATTGAATTTCGCACATAAGTAAACTTAGACGTGCGAGCTGGAATCGAACCCCCGACCCTCTGCATGAGAGGCGGTAGGTCGAACCACTAGGCCACCACGGCTTCAAGTTGGTTGGTTAATAGTGGTTTGGTTGGTTGGTTGGTTAGTGGTTCGGGTTAGTTGGTCTGCGCTGAGCAATCACCGCCCGGACACGAGCAGCCTCAGGCCTCACGCCGCGTGTCCCGGCGGCGGCGCCGCGTCCTCGAGGGCCGCTAGTTCCGTCCTCGCGGCCGCTGCGGGCGTCGAAAAAAGCGCCGTTTGCCCGCCGACGTGCCGTGCCGTATCTGCTTCAGATGTTAATATTATCTTCTGGGCCGATGTTGTTCCAGTATCACAGTAACCCAAAACATATTTTAAATTAAGTCAACTTTAAAACAATCTCGTTGGAGTACAAGTTGGAGAATTAACGCACATTCTTGGTTCAAACACAGAATTTCTGTATGATAAGTATATGTACAATATATGCAGTAATTTTCACCGTTCTTTCAAATGTGCATTCTCTAGAGCAAGTCCAAGCAAAACAGAGCCATGCTTTAATAAATGTAATAATCAGGGAGCTTAGGCGATGTGCACTTCTTCGGAAATTATTGAAAGAAGGTATTCAGAAAAACCCCACTGTAACTTTCTTTATGTCGGCTGTATTTTTTTTTGAACAAAGAAAAGATCACCTGTAGTGTAAAATATGTTGTCTAGATCCTGAGCCGCATGTGGCGCGGTCGGCGGCGCCCGGGGTGCACGTCGAGTGTTCATTCACGACGCAGATCGCATCGGCTGCGGCGAGATCGCAATCTCGGCCGATAGAGGCGTTCCACGATGCTGAAATTGAATTTTTATGGGTACCACTTCTGAAGTATTGGAATATTAAAGACGCGGCGGTAAGATATGGAGGCAACGATCTAGTCCGACCTATTCTGAGGATAGGCCTTCTGGCCTCTATTCCGAGTTCTAAGAAATTCTGTCAAGTCTACACAACTCTACGTCTGTGTTACATGATCGTCACTTCGTCTCTCAAGTGCTCCTGGTGCAGCGGGTAGATAAACAGTTTACCGTCGTGTCGTTGTTTCCTTCACTGCCCAGTTGGTTGCAATATAAACTCGATTTCCTACCACTGCATTAACAGTTTCCGTGTAATACGTAAGACGCCGCAACGTAACGAGGATCATAACGCGAACATCTCTGAATGTAAATGTAATGGAGGCCTTGCGGAACAATACTATGCTTTAAACCGTGATATGTCACCGCCATGTAAATGAGGCACTTTGTTGGCGCACACGATCACGCACAGAGGGCACGTCTAGGAATGGCCATGTATGTATAGTCGACTTCATGGGTTCTGCTCCTGCAGACAAAAATACTTTTTTAATATATTAGAGGCAACAAAAAATGTACGCATTGCGAATATGCTAAAAGCACAGTCAGTCAAGGTGAGATGGGGCAAGTGCGCCTGTGGGGTGAGTGCGCCTATAATTGACAGGGCCAATCGCTTATCACAAAGTGGTTTTGTGTTCTATTTAGTGCATGCATAGAAGATCTCATTAGTTGAATATATTTTTTATGGCTTTAGCTCTCGATGTGTTTATGGTAGGTGCACTTTTTTATTTTATGTTTTACCCGCTTCGGCCCGCGACTTCGTCCGCGTGGAATTCAGTCATAGCGTTCCCGCGGGAATTGAGCGTTAAACTATAACAAATAATATACGAAAACCTTACTCTTGAATCACTCTATCTATTAAAAAAAACGCATCAAAATTAGTTGTGTAGTTTTGAAGATCTAAGCATACATAGGGACAGACGGACAGCGAAGCGACTTTGTTTTATACCATATATAGTGATGATTTATAAAACATATAAATTACAGGTTTACAGCCAGAGTGCCAAAGCAACTATAATGCAACTGAATACTAATTAATAAAAATATCTGAAAAACTAATTATAAAAGTTACCACCGCCACCACCACAACAGCCTATCTACGGCCCACTGCTGGGCGCAGGCCTCCTCTCATCACGAGAAGGTTTGGACTATAGTCCCCACGCGGGCCCAATGCGGATTGGGGACTTCACACACATTCTTAAATTACTTCGCAGATGCGAGCAGGTTTCCTCACGATATTTTCCGTCAACGAAAATATCAGTGGTAACATCAAATTGAATTTCGCACATAAATAATATAAACCAGGCACACAAACTACGGCTTGCACCATAAAAAATACATAGCTCGTTAATTCTCGACTTTATAATTGGCCAACTATCGGCAAATACCTATGTCAGCTTTCAGCTCGTTACCCCACCTTGGCGCACTTACCTCGACTAACCTTATGAATATTACGCACTATAACTAGATTTCAAAATTTTCACTCAATAATTGAGTAAGTAACTTTTAGCTCTAAATGGGCAATCAGCGTAATAAGTAGGTACTTAGTTCCTCGTAAAATGGAAATGTTAGGTGGCTGAACAACTGTGTTTCTTCTTATTCTTCTCAGTTTTAATATTTTTAGCTACGCATGGCGCTTATCGTTGCTACGCGGTGAATATGAATCACGAAGTTCTCGATCCGAGAATATGCTACGATGTAGCGCGTCTACGGGAACTCGTGTAGCGGTGCTACGAGACTACGGCGTAGCAGTGCCGAGACTACAAAGCGTAGCGACTTAATCACTTAGTATATACTCTATTTGCTGCACAGGAAGATATTTTACCTTCATGATACTAGTAAATATTTATCAGATCAATCAAAATTTGGTATGCTGCTGATCTTGTTAAAAATATAGTTCCAATATCGCATGTATGAGAACGACAGAATTATGCAAACGCAGGCATGCAAGGCTTTTATTTTCGCACTTTGCAGCGATTTATCAGTGGTCTCCGAGCCATAAAATGAACAAACGGCAGCGATGAATAAAATATGTACATTCACTTCCCGACGTTTGGGGCGGGCGGAGTAGGCTCTAGTCTGTCGAGTCTACTTACTAAAAAAACTGAAACATTATGCGGAGTCAATTAGTAAGTTAGAGAGGTAAAATACAAAAGTGAAATATATTTTTAACAAAGTTTTCACTATAAAATTTAAGTAAGCGATAAGGTGCTAAGGAGCTATGCATTTTTCTGGGATAAAAAGTAGCCTATCTTCTTTCCCGAAACTCCAACTATCTCCATACCAAATTTCATCCAAATCCGTCATTTCTGATAAAATCATTTATAAAAAATCAAATCATTTATAATATTAAAATATGGATATTAATATGGATAATGCAATAAAATCAAAAATACAAAAATATGATATACGAGTACTTGTACTAGAACACTTAAGCGGTGGTAGATAACGCGTCGGCTCAGTGTAATAATTAGTTTGGTAGGAGCCGCCGCTGGCCCGCCTCTCCCGCGGCGACGGCGCGGCAAGCGAGTTCCGAATACATTGCGTGTCCAGTCTCTCGGCTGCTGTACGGTAACCGTTCCCATCGAACAATGGATTAGGGGGTTGTATTTCCGTCTTGTGACCAGCGCGCTCGAAGTGCCGCTAACTCGTAAGCCGCGGTCGGAGCGACCAAAACTTGCGATTGGCTGCGCGACTCGCCGCCGCAATTTCGGCTACATGTTATGTCTTTAAGATTGTAAGGTGGAACTTGCTTAATTTCTCGAGGTGGATTTGATCATTGAATGTGGACTTTTGAGGTATGGAATTGAGTCTCTCTGTGTCGTATTTTCTATACAAAGGGACCCGATTGCATTGCTCTTGAATTGGGTGTATAGGCGATGGAGATTTATTTCCTTGTCGCCACCGTCTACTTGATAAGCGGATTAAAATATGTAGCCAAAACTCTGCAAAAATTTATATCCAAATCCGTATTAAATGTAAAAATAGATTCGTCTTCACTCAATACAGAATACTTTAATACAACATTAATAAAATTCTTTATTCATTTATCATGTGTGATTTCGACTCAGCCGTATTAGGAGCGTCAATGCGTGCTCAGTCGGAATCCTAACAAAGTCGAAATCATTTATTCGATTGAATTTTTCAGAGGCTCTTACGTGGAGGAGATAGGGGGGTGGGTATGTGTTCAAAAATTACCAGAGCCGGGAATAATCCGGCTCAGGGATTAAATATAAATGGCGTCTTATGTGAACGAGAACTACGTACGCGTGACGCCGCAGGACGGGTTCGCAGAAACTCTAATAGCTGACACGTCCGTCAAGCCTTCTGGAACCAAAATAACCATCTATTCCAAAAGTATTGCTATAGGTATACCACTTATTTTCCCTATGATATGAGTCTAAATTAATTCGACGTCTCTGCTGCTAGAAACGACGTAGGTTAGATACCAAGGGAGTAATCCTTGAAAGTTTAACTTCCAGACGAAGAATAATCACACCAAAAGGCTTAAATAATTTTGTTAATAGATAAAAGTATGGTATGATTTCGCATATAATACGATAAAAACGCTAGCATAGCTACGTATAAATAACACCGCTGGTTGTGTCGTCGTAGTCCTATCAACAACACTTCACCATTAAAAAGCCATGCACACAGAAATCCACATTATCTCAACTCAATTTTGCGTTAGCGGACATTTTCACGAATTCATCGCGTAAATTTAGTTTACGTGGGACGTAGAGAGGTAATTACAGCGTGACCCCCCCCCCCCCTTCCTCGCCGACCGCTCTAATGAATAAGGGCGCTCGTGTCTTTGGCCTGCTCCGCCGACCTCGGGCCTGATTTTTAAAACCGGCGAGCACCCAAGTGGCCTTGAAGGTAAACGTGGAAAGCGAAGATCAAAATCAACCGTATTTGTTCTGAACTGAAGCGGTGAGCACAAAGTTTGTGAAACCTCATGGATTTCAAACTCTGCATTCGTTTAATTTACCTACTTTGAGATTAAACTTTTCCACTAGAATATGCATATATTCATTAACTGGAACTGTTTACCTCGCACATTTATTACAAAGAAACAATCTAATTGCCACTGAGCTTTTCGGCCGCTCGGTGTGCAAGCCCCGCCCGCACCCGAGCGGCGGATTACACGGGTAATCCTGGACGGATGTAACCTGGGTGTACTTCAGCCGGGCAAATGAGGAACAAACAAATAGCGGTATAGACTTGAAAAATTACTTACACAACTACACCCTTATGAAGGCTCTTCTTTGACGACTCACGTATTTTTCCAGTCCCTAATTGAACTGGGCTCCAGTCCCCAAGAAAGTAGATTAGTGGGCCGTCTATGAGCCTGCTGGTCCTCTGGCGGAGCGCACTCTATCAGCCGACAGGGAAACGGTTCCGCTCTCTCGCGACGTGAGACGTTTGTTCTATAGCTTTGAACACAATATTTAGTCGGCTTGTCATCGGCAACTTATAGGAATTGGCTATGGGTGAAAAATGACAATGTGCTCGATTATTTTTTTATGGGTAGGAGTAACCTTCGGTATCAAGAGAAAAAAATCTCGGAATTTTCCGTGCCGCAGATTTCGCGTAAAAAAAAGAAATTGATTTTGTGTTATGACGATTTAAATAAAGGTGTTTCCATGGTCCAAGTATGCAGCACTACTTATTAAAAAAAAAGTGTTAACACTATTGACGGTGACAGTTCTTGCTTCATTCGTAATAACGTGTTTAAAGCATTACTTCGTCGTTCGGGCCAAGCAGAATCGAAAGTCCAGTAAGCAAAAGCAGTCATCAATAAGCTATTTTCCAATAAAATTATTAACATGTAAACATAACATAACACGTAAAGTTATGTTCGTACGAAGGAAGCGAGAACTGTCACCGTCAAATGTCAACACTTTTTTTTTCAGAAACATGTGCTGTGCTTACTTGGACCAAGGAAAACCCGAATCTTTAAATCGTTATAACGCAAAACCAATTTTATTTTTTACGCAATATCTAAGCCACGGAAAATTCTCAGATTTTTTTCTCTTATAACGGAAGGTTATTCCTATCCATAAAAAAAGAATCAAGCACATTGACATTTTTCACCCTAAACATCATTCTTCGAATCGATAGCTGATTCTGTGGGTAAAATATCGTTACGTTTTGGTTGATCTCGTATAGATTCAAGACGCTGGAGATAAAGTTTACAAAGTCATAGTAACAGATTGAAGCCGTGGTGGCCTAGTGGTTCGACCTACCGCCTCTCATGGAGAGGGTCGGGGGTTCGATTCCGGCTCGCACCTCTAAGTTTACTTAATGTGCGAAATTCAATTTGAATTTACCACAGAGCTTTTCGGTGAAGGAAAACATCGTGAGGAAACCTGCGCGCATCTGCGAAGTAATTCAAAGATGTGTGTGAAGTCCCCAATCCGCACTGGGCCCGCGTGGGGACTATAGCCCAAACCCTCTCGTGATGAGAGGAGGCCTGTGCCCAGCAGTGGGACGCAAATAGGCTGCAGTAGTAACAGATTTCCCAGAGTCAGTCAAATATTATTCGGAAAGGGAAGACAGTGAAGGAAAGCAGGCTTGAACTGAAAAATGTGACGATGAGGAAGAGTGTGTGTGAAAAAAAATACGGATATTTATCTACATTTATGAAATAAGCAAAATTCCATCACATCAGAGAATAATAGGTAGAACCATACAAAAACCAGGAATACAGGATCTGAGGAACTTTGAACTTTGATTTCAATGTGTTTTTAGATTATTAAACCTCCGTCCGCTGTGTGGCCGTCACGCAGCCGCCACGTCAGCGTCACGCCGCCGCCCCGCCGCCGGCAGTGACGCGGGTCGACGGTCCTTCAGATTGGATCGCGGCATTCGGTTCGACGAGAGCGTCAAACAATGCAACCTCTTAGATTATCAAGCGTTTAGAGTTTGATAACGATTTGATCTCTGTCACTTGATTAATAAACTGAAGATTGAATTGAGTAAAACGAGGCAAAATTGCTTTATTTTTTCAAAATGCGCATAGTTCGAGAAAAATAACAATACCAACACGAATCATAAACATAATATAGGTAACTAATTTAGAGACTGATTGCGATAAATAACTTGCGATATATTGAAATAAAAGGCCATTTTTAAGTAGGTAGGCGGGTAAGCGTATTTATACTCGTATAATCCTATTAACTAAATACACATCTTCATTACGATTCCCAGTCCAATCATATTCCTAGATAATCTAGGTTTGTTTCGATTCTACTACTACTACTACAGCCTATTTGCGTCCCACTGCTGGGCACAGGCCTCCTCTCATCACGAGAGGGTTTGGGCTATAGTCCCCACGCGGGTCCAATGCGTATTGTGGACTTCACATACATTCTTGAATTACTTACTTGATGTTTTCCTTCACCGAAAAGCTCAGTGGTTAATTCAAAGCGGATAATTTCAAATCGGAATCGAACCCCCGACCCTCTGCATGAGAGGCGGTAGGTCGAACCACTAGGCCACCACGGCTTCCTTGTTTCGATTCTGAATTGTGTCAATTTCAACATTTTCAACTGCGACTGTTAAAATAGAAATCTTTGCCGTCTGAACTTGTTCAATCATGTCATCATTTCATCATGCGCTGAAACAAAGCACACGTTTCAAACTGTCTCTACTCTATTTCCTGGATCCTGTAAAGGGATGGGGCTACGTAAATCCATACTCAATTATAAATGCGAAAGTAACTCGGTCTGTTAACTCTTCACGTTTAGCACTGGACCGATTTAGATTAAGTTTGGAATATTACACATAGGCTTTTTTATCCCGGAAGCTAGTATAGTTCCTGCGGGAACACAATCCGCATCCTACCCGGGGAAGTCGTGGGCGGGGTAGCTAGTACAGCTATACAAAAAGAGGTTTAATAAGTGCTAATACATTTGAAACCAAGCAAGCATCCTTCAAGCATCTCAATCGCCATTCTTCTCTTCTTCTTCTCTTCTTCAGCGCATTTTTGCCCACCGTTGAGCATACGCCTCTCCATATTTCCTCCAAGTGCCCCGGTTGTAAGTTTCTCTTTGCCAGAGAGGTCCTCTGGCCGCCACTATGTCATCGGACGAGCGTGCTGGTGGTCTGCCGACGCTTCTTTTGGAGCGAGGTCTCCAGGCGAGGACACGGCTGCTCCATCTGTCCTCTTTTTGGCGCCACATATGTCCCATGCCCATTTTAGTTTTCCAATGCGGTACCCTATGTCTATGACTTTTGTTCGGTGGCGAATTGTCTCGTTTCTGACTCTATCGCGCAGGGACAACCCCAACATCGCGCGTTCCATGTGGCGCTGAGTGACTTTAAGTCGGTACACCAGGTTTTCAGTTAGAGGCCAGGTCTCGCAAGCATATGTCATAACTGGGAGAACGCACTGGTTGAAGACCTTGGTCTTTAGTGACTGTGGTAGTTTCGACATGAAGACATCCTTCTTCAGCTTTCCAAAGGCTGCCCACCCCAGCTGGATCCGCCTATCGATTTCTGCCCTCATGTTGTCTCGACCGAGCCTGATGCGTTGTCCGAGATAAACGTACTCGTCAACTTGCTCCAGGGGCTTATTATCAAGAACTATGGGTTGTTGTGTGATATCTATGGTAGCCATAATTTTGGTTTTATCCATGTTCATTTTTAGCCCTATGTCCAGTGACGCATGGTATAATTCTGTGAGCATGCACTGGAGTTCATGCTTTGATTCAGCCATCAACACTATGTCATCTGCGTATCTCAGGTGATTTAAGGGGGCTCCGTCTACGTTTATTCCTAGATCATCCCAGCTCAGCGTCTTGAACACGTCTTCCATGGCATTTGTAAATAGTTTAGGTGATATTACATCCCCTTGGCGGACTCCTCGTGCCAATGCCACAGAGTTTGTATTCTCTTTCAGCTGGACCGTCATGGTCGCAGATTTATATAGATTCTTCAAGATCTGAATATAACGGTCATCAATGTGACACCGTCACATCGGCGACAATCGCCATTGTCATCTCCCAATTAAGTGTCAAAAGCACCGCGGCAGCACCGACCGCACTCGTAGCTAATTCGGGGAAGCGCCCACACGAAAATAATTATGTTGAAAGGAAAGGAGAAATACAGAGCCGGGCGGACAAAGTTGTCCGGAAAACTAAACATATTTACGTCAAATACAATAAAAGCTTCGTTATTATAGACGGCAATTGCAAACTGTATGGACGCGGCGCTAATTGCACAAGTTATTTGTCTATTTTCATTTTGTGAATCTTTCACAGGAAATTGCTATGTTTTGAGGATTTACGCCTCTACTTCATTCTACTTGTACTTAGCGTTACCTACCTTATTTTTTGCACTTCTAAATGTCCTATACATATAACCATAAAATATTTTTGTAAGGAAATAACAAAAAACCTTGCGATTAATATTAATTTGTCAAAACTGGTCAAAAATGCCGTAAAAGGGAGTTATTTCCATAACTGTACCGTACCTACCAAGTAAGACATAGGTACCTCAAAGAGCGGAAATCTCTCTATTGGTAAAAACATAGTGTCTATAGTAGGCGCGCTTGTTAGCCGCGAGGCAGCGGCGGCGGCGGCGGCGCGGGTGATCAACAAGGTGAATCGCTCTCATTACCGGCGCGCCCTTATTAAAAGAATGCGCCTCGCTTGCCAAATATAATACTCATTTACATTCGAACACAATTACTGTAAATGTAGCCATTTTGCCATATTACAGCAAGATTTTCGTAAGGAAATATGTTACCTAGCTTCCTTTTACTCAAAGATTTCTATTCACTTTGAGAACCCTCCCATACTTCCGATATTGCAAGAGATGTCTGCAAGAAACTCAACGGTATTTTTTCTAGACTGTTCTCGCATCTAGTTAAGAAGAGGCCAACTAAAGCAGGTCGACATAAAGCAGCCTGATAAACGGGACCCTTGAAGTTCCGCCCATAAATCGGGGACTTAAGCGATCTGTCCGTAGTTTTAAACTTGTCAACCGAGTTGTACGGCGGCGGCAATTACGAGGAGGCCGAGACGGCCTGATTAGTGCGCGCGGCGGAGCCAAGATTGAGTAAACCGTGCGCGCCGAGCTACACTTTTCAACTTTTAATTGAATAAAGTTTCATAAAAGGCTCCTCACGGTCTGCTTCACCTGCAAGTGTTTACACGTTGACTTTCTTCTACTAAAACCGGCGGCTCAACGTTGTTGGTAAATCAGACGAAAACATATAAGTCCCGCTTAGATCTTTGACGCGTCAGTCTGGTTCTGCGCGAGCTGCGATCACACGCGACTCCATTGTTAACCCGCTAACTATTAAAATAAATATCTTGGGACATTTCACACATATTGACCAAGCCCCAAACTAAGCAAAGCTTGTACTATGGGTGCTAGACAACGATATAAATACTTATATAGAGGAGTACATACATATATAAATACTTAACATCCATGACTCGAGTACAAACATTCGTGTTCATCACACAAAGTTTGCCCCGAGCGGGACTCGAACCCGCGACCATCGGAACAGAAGGCAGGGTCAAAAACAACTAAAAACACTAACTATTGTAAAAATTGCAGGCCTTTATACAATACTTCACTTAAATCCCTAGAAGAAACTCAATAGATCTTTGATAAAAAGTCTAAGTACTTGATAATGGAGCTGTATAGTTCGAAACCGGATAAAATTACCGTGTTAACCGGTGTTAATGATAATGCGACGACGCAATATGCTGGTGATCTCACGATCGAGACGTCACCTGCGGATATTGTCAGTGTCGGCGTGTTCTCGACGTTTCTGACAGTAGCTCACATCTCATCTCCTTAATGTGTTTTCTCTGCTCACAGCTGAGGAGAACAGATCGTGCCAGCTCCAACTCCATTCATTCATCTACGGAGTTAAAATTACCCATTGGTATTTATTACTGGCGAATTATTAGTAGATACTCACAAAAGGCTGGAAAAATTCCTTTCGTATACTTTACATTTAACATTATATCCCGAAAAAGGCATAGCTCCCGCGGGAACGCTATTACCAAATTCCACGCTGACAAAGTCGCGTGCAGAAGCTAGCACTTATATATATTTGTGTACATTATCTATTGATTATTATGTTTGTTTGTAAACTTTAATTATTTTAATCATCTTCGATTTGCTTCATAATTTTTCTCGCATTCTCTTCTTTCCTAACGTCGACGGAAGTGATCGCTTTGAGAGACATCGTAAGAAATTTAAACTTGAACTTGTCTAAAGTAATTATGGTAACGGTATTCTGTAATCCGTACCTACTTACATTTTCCAATGATCATCATCATTCTATCAGTCTTGCCAGGCAGCCCGGTCTTGTGCTACATTTTCCTATGTAGCATAATAATCCCATTTCAAGGCATGCAGTGAATTAGATTCAGCGCGTGAGCTCGCAAATAACTTCGGTCTGATTATACGACCATGCCGACGTTTACAATCAGGTAATTGGACGCCTGGTATCACCTGCAACGCCTGGATACCTTCCGGCAATGTTGTATTTTAATTTCGCGACATGTACGCGGGAAGCGCCGTAATTGGATAAGGGGGGGAGGGGAGGGATTATAACTCCATCGTAATTACTGCTCTCGCATTCAATACTACGGGATTCCGCGGGTAATTAATTGGTAGTTTCTGAGACGGCGGTAATCCGGGGAGGGGGTGATTCGGAGGCGTAGAAAATGGCGAGCCGAGCGTGCACGTCGTATTCAAACGATTAAAGTTTTTGGGGCCTTGAAGGAGACGTACCTATCTATCTTAAGAGATATCCCACCATCACACACGGCAGAGAAAGAACTATTTTATACTTAAGTGTCCTTTTTCCGCGGTGTAACAAGAGTTGCATCCATGTAGCATCCCTTATTGCGCGTTTCCGGAGGAATTTCGGAAGACTTTTCCAGGATCTTTCGTTTAAGCGGTTGTTTGTCAGTCAGTCATTCAGTGAGTAACGGAAGAGCGTTATACATTGATTGATTCACCATTTGTGACATGTTTTAACTAGAATATAAGGTTTACAATCAAGGTAAATGTAGATTCTTCTCGTATATGACGCATTGCATTCCGATGTACTTCCGTGGATAACCCACTTTAGCACACATTCTAACATAAGTTCAGAAACATCCTTGATTCTCCATGCATATTCCGTATTCCTCGCTAGCACGGATCTGCTGTATAATTCATTTTACAAGCGCGACGGCAGTTATTCCGCGGCTGCGGTTTGCACTTGCTGCCTGCATTCGTCTGCATGGCATTAGCGAGTATTCAACGTGAGTTGGCCAACTTGTCGGCCGATTAGTCGGCCCGTCGGGACTAGAAGAGTACGTATGAGCTTGAGACCGGCAGGTTCAGTCCCAGGGTACCGTTGTTTGTCTGATTAGAGGGCTGATAAAGTGTTCTAATGCACATTTACTGACATAGTCATAGACATATTAACAGCGAACAGGGAAAAGTATGAATTTATAATGTTTTTATTATTATAATATTTTTATTTTATAGCCAGATGTGATTAAGTAGTTAACGTCATATCAGTCGAATGACGTCTAAATTAATTTACTACTAAACATTGATCACGACATTTCTACAGTAC
The DNA here is from genome assembly GCA_963971205.1 of Aethes cnicana. Lineage (NCBI taxonomy): Eukaryota > Metazoa > Arthropoda > Insecta > Lepidoptera > Tortricidae > Aethes > Aethes cnicana. The sequence goes on from OZ020285.1 coordinate 16,889, forward strand.
TGTATGAATCTAATTGTGTAGATATGTTTAATTATAATCAATAGTCGAAGAAAATACAAAGGTTAAATAATGTTTTCGCTGTTGCCCGAGATAAAACAATTTGTAATCGGAACTAATCGAGCGTATAAATTATGAATTCCCGAAGTTTAGAGCCCGTCGCCCGAATTGTGTTATTCCAATGTTAAATTGCGTTATCTTGTACATAAACAGTTTTGAAATATAAAGGAATCAGTTTTTATGTTCATTCGTTCGTTACTAACGCCTAACAATAATTTTACTCGTATAGATATGCGTGCGGGATGTTTTGTTTATAATAAGCAGTGGAGGTTTCGCGAAAATGTAAAAAAGTACCATTAACGTGCAAGAAATTCAGCAGTATTATAGTAAGTACGAGTAGGTAGCAGTACATAAATACGCGCAGCATCAGTGAACCGTTCTGTGGGATCAGGAGAGGGGAGCGAGACGGCGGGCGGCGTGACCCAGTTCGCGGGACGAACATTACGGCGCGATTCATTTTCCACCTCTAATCCCACTAAGAACCTCGTAAAAAATTAGCCGCGTGAGCCGCTGTAACAAATAGAAGCATACCTATAAAAAAAATCGAAAGAAAGATTTACAAAATAGGAGGTTGTCAGATTTATGCAAAATAAGCAGGTAAGGCCTTTCTGTCCCTATATTTTAAATAAGTATAAGTATTTCAAATCAGAAATCAATCACTGAATTTGCTACAAATAACTGAAGTAACGGGTTCAAGTATTTTTATTCATAGCGCAATCAAAACGGCGCCTGAATTTTTGAACAAACTGTAGACAATTTTATCAGCTTCGAAACCCGAGCCAAATTGCCTCGCAGCGGGTCCTGCCCCGTCCCGCCTGCGGGAAGGAGACGGCGCTATGACCATCAGGCGCGTCCTAGCCGCGCGGGCGGCGCCGGCGCCGGCGAGCGCTGGCCCGGCTCCAACACAGGTCGCTCGCCCAGCTTTTGTTACATTGTGCTTAGAACTGAATTAGGAGCTTTTGTTGTCATAATTTATGCAAGACCCTCGGCTATCGCGCGTCCTTCAAGTTAAGCACAGAGCTATCTTCATCTATGTGGCTAGTCTGATCTTATTCGAAATAAATGATCGATTTAATGAAATTAGTAGTTTTGAAGAATTTTCTGGGACAAGTTCCACAAGTTGGTATTTTTGAAGTAAAAAATAAATTAACATAGATAGAAAGACTGAGGAAAACATCGTGAGGAAACCTGCACGCATCTGCGAAGTAATTCAAAGATGTGTGTGAAGTCCCCAATCCGCACTGGGCTCGCGCCCGCGTGGGGACTATAGCACAAACCCTCTCGTGATGAGAGGAGGCCTGTGCCCAGCAGTGGGACGCAAATAGGCTGTAGTAGTAGTAGTAGAAAGACTTATACTTAGAAGCTGTACGTATACATAGACTATAACAGTCAAAGAACAAGGAGAAAAATTTCCATCTCGTATGTTTTATGCGCCTGTCAAGTCTTGACTCGCGATGCGTTTTGAAGTGGGTCATAGCGGAATCGTTTATGATCCGCTAGCGGTAGGTACCTACTGTGTCTGTATTTCGAGGGAATGGCTAACAACATCACATATTGAACGCGTTCCTGGCCGCGGTATAATTCATGGCCCTACTCGGCAATAAAAGAGAGAAGACGCAATTACAGCTCGCAAACAATGTTACCAAGTTTTGCCGTAAACCTCGGATGGGGTATATTTCTGCTTTGTCAAAACATTTCTTTGATCCTTTGAAGAAAGACGATTGACCTCATCTCATTTGAATACGACATCTCGACTCTAAAATAACGTTTCTGTTTAAAAATATGATTTTACATCCCCCATACATCACCGATATTCCATACTAATTATTATAAATGCGAAAAACAGATAGTCTGTCCCTCTGTTACCGCTTCAAACCGGGAAATCCAGGTCCAGACCTGGAAATCCCTAGGGATTTAGATAAAATTTGGTATGGATTATATGGTAGTCATAACGCGAACCCTATAACCGCATTCAGTGAGAAGCTAGTGTATAAAGTTTTTTAACTGTAAACTTTTAAACAGGAAAGCGGACAAGCAACGGAATGGTGACAACCAATTTACCTACATGGAATCCTATTTTTGGTAGCGAAAAAATCGACATTACGTCTTCTGCCCGCTGTAATCGATGGTGTAGCTTGACACGCACACTGCGGGATAAAACAATAATCCATTACGACGACAATTTCGCAAAACGCCCTCTTGGGGAGCTCAGCTGCTAAACAAACTCCACTCTGTTTCCCTCCCGGGTAGGATTTCTAGCCATTTGACAAAAACCTAAACACAATTTTTCACATTTCTAGTTCATTGGAGTAAAAAAAGTCTGCTCCGACATCAAAACATCGTGTTTTTGAATGACGAAAAAATGGTGGTTACAGGTGACTATCACCTTGAATTCGATCTATGAAAATGCATGTAATTATGCAACATCATTTAATTAAAAGATATGTGTGAATACAAGTACATCTATCTCATGATGAGAGGAGACCTACACCTCGCTATGTGCCGAAATTTCCGGATGTGGCGGAGGTGGTTATGCTTCACGATGACGACATAACACAGCACTACAGCGTGTCCCGGCCGGAGCAGCCTGTAAATAATCCGTTTACGTCGACGGCGGCGTCGGCGTCGAGCAGCCGAGCGGACTGCAGTGCCCTAATTAGACTGCAAACAGTTGAATGCTCCACCGGAGGACTTGATTGATTATCTGGTTACTGGCAACGTTAACGTCGCTTTTATTGTTTGTTTAATGGGACATTACTCTTCTTGTGTAAATGAGCTTCTATGAACATCGAAAATACACCACAATACCGTTAACGTGTAACATGTAACATTAGTTTGCGCCGACGTCCGAGAGAGACACGGCGGCCGGGCGCAGCGACCGCGGCCGCCCGCCGCTCGCCGCAACCGCCGGGACACGTTTCAGGCCATTAATTAGGTATGAATACCTTTACAAGCCGTGGTAGCCTTGTGGTTTGACCTTCCACATCTTAAGAAGGGTCAGACGCTCAAATCCGCCACGCATCTTTGGGTAGATAAACTTGTGTGCGAAATCCAAGTACCTATTTAAAAGTCACTGATCAATGGGCCCATTGCAAATCATGAAGATTAAAAGTCACTTGACTCCGTTGAAACCGTAAAACAGTAAACGAAGCCCAAGAGCTTTCGTGATTATAGGAGGTTTGTGCCTAGGGACGTATGTATGAAGGCTGTCGTAATGAAAGGCCTGACTCTACGAAAATACGCAAGAGAACTAATATCTTTGCCAGCATCATTAACATTATCGCAAAATTTAAATTCCACAGTCCGAAATGACAGGGAACTAATTTGAAGTCGCTCGAATCTAAAACAGCGATAGCTCACCAGGGAATCTGAGTTTCGATGAAGCTCGTTTTAAGCCAATCGTTCTGTGTCCGATGAGCTGCGTAATCGTTTCATTTGCGAAGTGCATCGGGAAGGAGGAAGGGGGTGGAGGGGGTTGTCCGGCATCGTCCGGCCGCCGGGGATTATCGGAAATCGACGCGACAACTGCGTACGGCACTTGGCACGGAAAATGCAGCCTAACGATATGCTCGCTTTAGAGCTTACGTTATCACCGGACATTGGTCCAGGGAAAAGCGCCAGATACGTTGGCAACTCGTACAAGTTATCCCGCTATAAATTCAATGCTCCATCTGTATTCTAAGCCGGTCAAATGTTAACTACGTTAGTCCTGCTTTACAATGACACTACATTACGGTTTAACGGCTTGAACGGAGTCAAGTGACTTTCCCATTCTGATCTAGACCACACTCGAGCTGAATAATTCCAGTTTCCGGACCTTGGAGCCGTTTACGAGCCAGTTACAACGTCGCGCCGCTAATTCGCCGGACGCCGCCGGAACCGGCAATGGAGACTCTCACGAAACGCCCCGCACTAAAAATCGCCGGATACTGGTGAAGCTACCATCTCGCTTTGTCGACGATACATTACCGCATCACATAGCCAAACTTGAGCATACAGAGCAAGTAGCACAGCAATGTCTGGTGTAACTATGTCAAGAAGCAAGCAAAATCTGAGAGGCGTTGTATGTAGTAGTTTAAGGAAAAAGGTGGAAGCGCTTAAATCGATGGAGGAGCGGGTGATTTGCGAAGTTTCTCTTTACGGGCCGCCTGGTTTATTATTATGATACTAGTTAGTGCCCGACTTCTTTAGGAGTATCATCAAAACATTTTGAAATGTTTAATGGTTTCGACGACACGATAATGTTGGCCGGTATTTTTTCTTTTCGGTCTTCTTGAACTTTTTATCTTGAAATGTGTCCCGTAGCAGATGTGGTTAGAATGTATCAATACTGGAGCTCTCAGCGACAGGGATGGCGTCGTAATCCCGAGATCTGCATATCGAGCGATCTGCGGGTCATCGTGGCTGTCACGCGTCACTTCTTGCGTCGAACTATTAATCAGTCCGCCCCGCCTGGACCGTGTCGGCCACTACCATTTTTATCGCACATAAACCTCTTATTTATGAAGGTCGCAGGAGATTTCCGAGCGTGCGAGCAATAATGCGGGAATTAGGTTACCTACTGGCGCTGCCCAGTCGCATGGTTATTGGCATTCGTGGGGAGCATACGCTCGGTTGATTGGTATGTACCTACTTATAGTATTTGTAAATCAAAATAACGACTGTTGCCATCAAAGAAGCCACACGCTGAATCAATGATAGAACACTAAATTCAACTCCAACCTACTAACTACTGGGCCGTGGTGTAAGACGAGTGAAGGTTGCATTATTAACTCTGCAACAAAGTTACATGAACGACGAAGGTAAAGCAAGTTGTCCTTAGTGTCTGTCCATTCCAGACTCGATTAGTCCAGGAATTGTCTAGCGAGCTGACGTCGCCCCGGACAGTCGCATCGCGTCGCGGATCAGGGTGATGATGCCGCATACAACTATAGGTAACCAAGGGCTCGGACGTTAACCAATAAGTAGATGGATGGTACATATTTCTCGTTGAATAAGTATTTGCCAGAAAACTGAAGCCTACCTATCAGCCAGGTAACTTATTTAGATTTAAGATTGACGAAATGTTATCATTATTTGGGCAACTTCTTAATGTACCTAATCAAATTTCTAAAAAGCCAGACTCACGAAACGATACAAGAATTTTGCAAGATATTATGAACAAGGCACCGAATTTTCATACGAGGTTGAAATGACTATATCCCCGAACCGCAAGGCAATATAATTATAATGGACTTTCTTCCAACGCCGGAAGTGCTTTGCCGTGCGCCAGCACTATTGCGTTGCGTCCTGATAATTCGAAAGTTCGCGAAGAATCAGGCTGTTGAGTTCAGGGCGCAGCATTCTCGGCCGTCGGCCGTTATTAGATTTCGGATGGCTCCGGCTACGCCCCTTCTCGGCGTATAACTGGCCATTAACCCGTCCACCGCCACGCGAATGCAATCGTAGCGCCAATGTGAACTATACGCCCACGACCTAAAGCATTGTGCGCTGTAGCTTCGACCGCTGGAATACCGTCACACGCATTCCTCGCAGGACCGACACGGCGCAAGACTTTGTCTTTTATTCATTGTATTTTTTATTTCGACACGTAAGGTCAGCTCTAAGTCAAAGACAAGTATGCAGCTAGGTCCGTTCAAAAGACTCCTTTTGCAGTCAGATCTGAAGTAAGCACGTTCTCGAGGTATTCGAGTCGAGATCACACTGTTAATACAGACTACTACTTCCTGATTTTTATTATCCTTTAAACACAAAACATATTTTCAAATAAATCCTAGTCGTACATCTGGGTGGGTAGGAGTCCCTTCATGCGTCCATTATTATTCAGGGCCGGCGCTCCGGCTGTGAGCCGCTGGATTACGGCTTCTGTGGCGGCGACCGGCCGGTGCCGGCGACCTGCCGCCTGCCGCGCTCAACATGGCGTGAGATGATGACCACTGGTGTCTGGAACTATCACGTAATTATAATCTTCCAAAATGATTTCTAAATCCAATTCATTACATCGACGTTTGAATGGAGTTCGTTCACAAACGATAATACTCCGTTTGTGCACATCAAAAGCCGTTTAAAATCGATAAAACTACTTGCAACGGGGGCGGGTTATTAGCCCGCTAATGAGCTGAGGACTCGCTCGAGCCGCTCCAGCTCAACAACTACAAGTAACAGTTCCAAACGATAGCAGGCGTACTTTCTGCCATTTCTAGCTTTTTATCCTTCAGTATTTGGTGTGAATTGGTGTCTATTCATCTGTTAAGTATTTTGTACAAATCTCACATGTTAAAGACGATGTATTCGATGAAAAGAAATGTAAAGTTGATTTGAATTACTTTTATCCTCTAATGTTACTAGAAGTAAACGTCTAGATCGCGCTCAGGATTTCATCTATTAAAATTAGTCAAATAATCTTGTGACCTAGAGCTGTATCGAGACGCTATCCTGCTACATTCGGTCACAATATTGAACCAGCTAATGACAGAATAATTAGGTTCATAAGATCAAAGTCAGCAAATCCCATTCATTAACAGCATGATTGATTACATCGGTCCGACACGGAAGCTCGTCCCTGCAGACTAGGTGATAATGAGTTCTTCTTCACGACAAGTTAATACTCATACGAGGACATGTCAGGGAATTTTCTCGTCAAATATTTTATCTGTGAAACTATGAGGGTGGGCGACAATTTGACGGGGCGGTGTGAGCTAAACTCTAAACTGAATTAACGAGGAAAGCTCTCATAAAGCCTACCAGCCACCAACCTTCGACCTTAGTGGCGAATATATAAGGATTAGATTATGTGTGGTTGTTTTCCGAGCCACTGATGAAGTTAAATTGATAATTGCGCTGATTGGTTTGTTAGATCGCGTCAGCGCGGCCTAACGGCGGTCCGTAGTTGTTAGGTACAGTTAGTTAGCAGAAGTGTCTTAACCATCGAAGGTCACACAATAAATAGGTTCTTATTTTCTTGTTGTCTAGATAATTAGACCGTGTAATAACGTCGTTTTGAGCTCTTTGACTGTTCACTTTTGATGCGGAGTGTACGTCGAATACATGCCGACGGGTAGGGGTAGGTGTACGGCGCCCGCGCTGAGGCGGGCTTGCGGCCGCGGCGGCGGCCCTTATTTGAGTAGAACTTCGGCAAACAATGTAATAGCTATCTCACTGACTGAACTTCGTGGTGGGACACAGTTATTAGGTACGTTCGAGCGTCCTTGGGCTCTATTCGGAGTCTTAAATAGGGAGGCCCTGTTCCTGCGCTCACGTGTCACAGCATAGCAACCGTACTTTAAGCAAGTAGATTTAAAGGTCAACTTGAGCGCCGTGACGCGTGAGCGGAGCGGTAGGGAACCTCCCTGTCTGCATTTAGGACTTCGAATTTGCTTAGAATAGAGCCCCTGGGAAGGTAACGATACTTGGTAAAGTATTTTTTGGTCTATCCTTCCTGTGTGTCTGTCTGTTTGTTAAAGGTAATTCTCCGGAACCATTATCATTCAGAGCACAATATAAGCTTTGTTTGATTAAAATCAGGTGTCGGAAAGAGAATGTCAAATCAAAGCCTTAGCTATGCAGGTCTGCGCCAACAGAACCGGCTTGTTACCTGCAGGGTACTCTTACAGCTAAAACGAAGAACGAGGTATTTCTCGCGGTTACGGCGCCGCGCACTACACGGCCCACTTTACGAGTAGGTATTCCAGCCCATTCAGGGCAGTATAAATACCGCGAATTTAATTCAACCGTGAATTTTTGTGGCCTCAAACGAGTGGAGGGTAGGCAGGCATTTGAATAGGGCTGCAGGTCAAGGCGCCCTTTGCCGCCCTGAACTGTATAATGTACGCGACTTAGGTATTACCTACATCGAGCCATGAACACAAGCACAAGGTGAACTTCTTCCTCTTCATTCAGAAAGGTAAAGCCTCCAATACTCTATAACGGTCGTTTAAAATTACTACGTTTATTTAAAGAACCGAAAAATATGTTTCAAATACAAGACAAATTGCTAAATTTTAATATCATGAATCCCCAGTCCAATTGAATTTCTATTCCGAAGCAGGGTTCTCACTGGAAAGTATCTGTAGCATACTAATTGTTGGAGTTTTAAACATCGGGGTGAGCGGCGCCTGTGATTGGTCAATTCAGGCGATCAGCGCCGCTATTAGCCACGACTGGCTTGCCGCTGCAGGGCTGCCATTGCCACGAATGTGAACATTCATAGGCTCTAACTACTACAGCGTGGAGCCTGTTTAGAATCAGAGTTGCTGTATCGGAAGGATAAAGGATAAAGATCATATCCCTATGATTGGAAACTGCTATTGAAGCAAACGAAAAATTACTTGGGACTTTTTTGGTATCAAGGGCAAGATCTGGAACTCTCATTCATTTGATTCACGATCGCGTCAATATTGTGTGTGAGAGGAACATCTCACTTTGCCGGAAAAGCCGACCCATAGTCAAGCAACAATAACAATATATTGATTCAACCACTTGAAATTTTCATGATTTTGAGATTTCTAAACCCGAAATTTCGCTAGTTCTTTTTTAGATCCCGATTTACCTGTTTCGCTACTTAATAAGCTGGCAGCGAAGGTGCAAAGTAAACAGCCTTGTCCAATACCTACCCAATGAAAACACAGGACTGGAATCGAAAAGGTTAGAATAGCCAAACGAGCAAATACCAATCATTCGGGGAAATCTTTATTATAAAGGAGGGATGTGCAAGTTACTTCCAAAAGGTGGGAATTGAGTGTCTCCGTGGGGAGGTCGTGGATAAGTCCGACGTGTAAAAGATCCCCGACGTGGCCCAATTTGCTGGCTAAAGTTATTTGATTTCTTTATTTCATTTTTTTTAAACATGGTTAACCAATGATAATTTATTTATTTATTTAAAAGTACAGCCACATCGTATACATAACGCTTTAGTAGTAGTAAACAACATGAAAACAAAGACAATAGGGATGACGACAGGGTGAAGAAATCGAAATTCTAATTAGTCCGTCAGTCAGGTAATAAAAAAATATTAGACACGTATTTTTTGTTTTATCAAATTAACAAAGAATGACTAAGTTAAAACGCATTAAAGTGGGAGAGTGGGGGCTAACTACGTCACCGTTAGGTATAAATCATACCTAACCGTGACGTTACGCGACATTTCAACTCAATATATCTCCGTATAAGTTTGATTACGTGAAAAAAGAAAAAATACGTGTCCAATACTTTTCAATAATCTTCCTGATAGACTAAGGAAAAAAAAGTTGTCGTCATCCCTATTCAGATATATACGACAATTACGGAGTACATAACAATGACAGTGTATGACATGAGCTACATTAAGATAAGAAAAATGCTTTTGATTTTAGTAAAAGTAAAAATTAATTAATTAGTTTTATAAATTAACTGTCGCAGAATTTCAGTTTTGAAATGAAATGGTCGAGGTTGTGATGAAATATGTCAATGCTTTGATAATTGATTGATTACCTACAAATTATAATGTCTTTTGCCAGTCTGATATTATTTTGATAGCAACATGAAAGAACCTAATATACTTATATATGAAATGGCGCTTTCTAGGTCCCCAAGTTTCTAATTTTTTTTTTCATAAAACTACGTTCAACGGGTCGTTCCACAATGCGACGCACGTACCTCATTACAAAAACAAGTCCTTCTAAACTTCGAACATAATTCTCGGAGACCGCAGAAGACTAGATATGAGAATTAAAATTGCGGGCACATCGCAGGACTAGCCACCTGACCGCAGCCGCAGCCCTGGCGCCCGGCGACGTGACCGAACAGCCCCCTCCCCGCGCCCGGACTTACGTATTCGGCCGACATTATATCGGAGACGCAATAAAAACCGGCTGACACGAGCGAGCGCTTGCCGCGGATTCTGCCTTCAGGAAATTGCAGAAGAGGATGACACCTTAATCTTATCAATCAATCGTTCTACGGTCACATCATTTTAAGCTCTACTACCGGAAAGTTCCCTTTCTTTCACGCAGCTTTTTGTGTTGAACACATGTTCGCCGATGCCAAATGTCCCTTGCGCTGATAGTTTGTCCTTTTAGCTTAACCGGGGTAAACGGACTAATGATTACCTACCTATCTTACCTATCTGATAATATTTACAATTTTTATGAGATCTTTTATAATAACGCCATTATAATTATGTCGCCTACATCAAAGAACACGCCAAACTCCATCACAATATTTTTACGAATCTTCAAACTTTGTGGTGAGTTCTGACTTCCGCATTTTCATCGTGAATTATAGTTAGTAGTTCTCAACTCTCCAACTTTAAAAAAGCGGTTTATTTCAAAAAGTTACCAACGTAAGAGCTTTATAAAAAGTCGGTTGTCTATAAAGTCGGTTTGTGGTCGATAATTTTACGTGATAACGTCATAAGGAAACATTAATGAATATGTCCCGTTACGCAGGACATACATCGCCATGAGGACATACATTGCGTCATGTTTTTTCGTGTGCAGCCGGTGTTCATCCATTTATAAGACGGTATCACGTCAAAAAGTTTTCTTTTGTGATTGCACAAAAGGACATTGGTACTTTAAGTAATTTGATCAGGATATGTGGACTCATATTTTTTAACAAGTCCACTAGCCTTTATTTTTCATTCTACTTGTTATTCATTATAACTATACCCAACGCCTAATGATGGCAATAAATCAAATTCTGATTTAACTAATGTCTTCTTTAGTACTGACATAAGTACAAATCTTATTTGAGATCAGATCAATCTTTTCAAAGTCACCTCGGAATCCTCGGATACTATGTGTCGCCGTAAAACCTCCCCTTAGTCCCGTTTTTCTGGGATACCCGGGACTTCCCACCAAAGGCCCTTCCGGTGATATTCCAAGCAGCAGGTTTGTTACTCCATCGGACCCCCGCAGTCTAACTTGTAGTGATTGTATCGACGAGTCGGGCCAACTTCGGCGGGTTTATTATTTTAGCTCAGCATTGGCCGAAGTGTCGGCATAGCCACGCGGCCAGCGGCGGTGCGGTGACTGATTCACTGAGGGAATTCATTCTGGATGATACCTAACGGATGTTGCAGCGAACTTTACTCTCGTCCATGTCTAAGAAGAAGAATAACATAAAAGACACGCTTAAATCACAAAAAATAGTAAAACAAAGACTATAGGTACTTACATATACGATTACTGACCATAAATGCAGCTGTCTTGTGCAGTGTCTTAGAAAACAGTTTTCATTTTGTTATTCAATTCAATTCAATTCAATCCTTTATTCAGCAAATTGGCCACATAGCGCCACTTTTACACGTCAGACAAGAATTTACCAGCGCTTCCTAGAAGACCCATTGGTTGAGAAGAAGCGCCGCAATAAACTCAAGCAGAAGGCCTTTTTTCAAAATTTACATTACATGTATAAAATATACATATAGGTATGTACTAAAATTACATTGAAGGGATGTATAGTCCCTAACTTAAACTTAAATCTAAGATCTTAGAGATTCAATTCAAAAGCTTGCTCTCAGAGTGAAGGATATACCTACTTAGCAGCGGGAAGCAGCAAAAGTAACTAAGCAATTAAAGTGCTCACATTATCTACACACTCTCTGTCTAAATAATAGGAGCGTTTGTGGGCTCTCTCTTCTACTACTTACCTACTATCGCTATGATTACGACGATCAAAAAAAAATTGCCTACACTTACGTAGTAACTATTTATTAATCTGTGCCTACACTAACTGAAGCATTCTATCGCGTCTTCAGGGAGGCTTTCTTACGTACGAGTCGGATTATCGAAGATAGGTGGCATTAGGACCGGAACTTGGCGAACTGCAAACATGGAAGTCTGGAAGAGTATCGCGCCGACGTGACGGAGAATCAGAGCCGCAGAGCCGCGCCCACCCGCCGCGAATATTAAACAGACCCGCCGGCCCACTTCCATAGCGGGCCAACTTTGGAGATTCGATTTATACAACCATCAAGAGGGTGAATAAATGTCCAATGATTTTATTAAATCGTAAGGAAAATGCATACGTTCCAAGTTTATTAAAGTATACCTAATGGTACGTATGTAATATGATTTCTGTCCAGGAGTGGACTTCTTTCGACTGAAATGATGATGACAATGTTTTGGCACCGAATCATTTTTATTCATAATTCATAAAGTAGTCTTTCAATAATTCATGAATTCGTTGAATGTTAACACTTAACTTAGTTACTGTATTTCTTTTCTCTAATAAATAATATTTCTGTAAATTTTCAATATAAGTAGTCGTCTATATCACCTGATGAATTCAATTCAATTCAATTCAATCATTTATTCAGCAAATTGGCCACATAGGGGCACTTTTACACGTCAGAAAAAGAATTTACCATTTGAAATAAACGCTCAAACAGGATCTATGATTTATGATTAACAATGATAGTTATACATATTTTATCACAAATAGTATCATACCTATGTATGTACCTAGAGGTACAACATTCCCAACTAAGTATCAATAGCTTAGATAAGCTCTAGTAGAAAGGGCCTCTAAGCATTAGGCTGGAAACGGTCACACCCACCCGTGTTTAGTATATGTCATAGTAGCTTAGCTCGCGTAATGTCACAAAGAGCACTGGATGCTGTCAAAGCCCGAATGAGGCAGCACGCGGTGACACGCAGCCTGTTTAACAATTAGGCCGGGCAGCTCCATAAATCCCGATTATCCCGCTACATCGGTCGACAATGGACGAGCCTGGAGCAAATACAAAATGTATCTAAATAATTTATTCAGTAAATTTGGCTTATCTGAGATTGGGGACATGCCCCTTCATAGACAGATGTGTACCCCATAATATAAAACCACACCATTGAAAGTCAATCTTGACCTTTTAAAGCGCAACTGGTACCATTGTGTTTATATTTACTTGCCAATTTCGAGGTTTCAAGTAGAGGAACACAAACTATGTGTAGGTAGTTGCAAGGGCGGTAAATGAACCACGGATGTAACAAGACACTTATCACGTCCCACTGCTGGGCGTAATCATAACCGTAACGCAGGCCGAGAACAACCGAGATTTGAATATTAGCCCCATTACGAGCAATCCACTGGCCCGGCTACCACGGCTTACGCTAACAGCCGCAACTGCCTCAAGACGAATGGGCGTCGATCAACGCGAACAAACGCGCCACGCGGCGCCCGATCGCAGATAACTCGCATGAAGCATTAGCGAACTTCCCAACTACGGTAACGGTCCAATGAAATCTTCCCGAGTCTTGGCACTGCTCCTGCACCGCTGCGGCGTGTAAACCACCCTGCTTTTCACCGCCCAAGGTATATTTTCCCCTGTGCTCACGAAGCCGTAAGTCAGGCGGGACGTGAGTTACCTTACCTCCGACGTAATGTCTGCTACGTGACTCGGCGGCTGCTACTTGGCGTCATTGCTTCCGTCATCGCTTGCTGAAACATCGTAAAATTGATGAATACACGATTGAGTGTTTTAGGTAATTTAAAAAACACATTGAATTTGCGTTAATACGTTTTCTTTTTGTCACGGTCATTCCAAGCTCTGCCATGTAACTCACAGAATTGTCATAGAATGTAAGAAATTGGATTCATACCTTGATTAAGATCAAGGTAAGAATTAGGTCAGTTAAGTCGACTTTGTTCCCATTTCTTGAACAGTCAGTTTCAGAGAGAATTATGTTTGTTTTAAATACTTACTTAGACGCCTTATTACGGGTTTGTAATCTTAATTAATTTAGTCAAATTGAACCAGCTTGACAGCGACGTCGACGACATCGGCTGTTTTTTTTTGCCATTTCAATTTTTAGGTTAGGAACAGTGAAGATAAAAGCGAATCGACACATCCCGTGCGGGTGTTATACCAATCGCCGAATATTGCGGGCGTACGGCAGTTAATTACACTAAACCAGACGCGAGACGTGCAGGGCTTTAAACGATGGCATAAGAGGGGATGCAAATTGAGTTGATTGTAGCATGAAGTCCTGAGGAAAATTAAGTTTAGTTTTAAATGGATCTTTTTGGTAATTTCGAATCACTTTCAAACATGTATTCTGCCCTGTTACACCTCTCGGTCCAAAAACTGAAGATCATACAGCACTAAGAAAGTATTTCTATAAAACGCCTAAATCAAAGTACTGTTAGACTCGTAGGGTCTAAGTTTCGTGTGTAAAATATTTTCAACGCATTGACACTCACTCAAGTCTGTGGCGAAATAGGCATTAGTTAAGATTAATGATCGATTGATTTGTAAGTTGTAACACTCACTGGTTGGTTGTTGACCAACATATTTTGCAGCTTTGACAAGCATTTTTTGAGAAAACACGGTAAAAAGTGGCATCTATTCATAGGGAGGCGCACGTGCCGCCGCGAGCGCCGTGATTAGTTTAAGAAGTTCCAAACGAACTCGCTATTCCGGCCGCGTGCGATAACCGCCTCCTACACGCTGATATTACATAATCTTTCTTATCTTATTTTTGCCCACTAGCTACTTTCATGTAGTCTGTTTAATGCAAGGGATAAGTGTATTGTAGTAAGCTACTTGACTTAAATACTACACAGCCTAATTAAGAAACTCCTCCTTTTGTTTTTATTTACATCTAATATTTTTTTATTTTCGTCATAGCTTCTTGCCTTAAATAGGGGAGGCCGGGGCTGAAAGTTCCGATTTTCAAATAACATGAAATTATATGATGAAAATGATAAGTTTTATTTTTGATATTTAAATCTATTAAAGAATCTTAATCGGTCTCTGTAATAGTATAGTCATTTCTGCCAGTATCTCAATAGTCTTTTTTTTACAGGAAAATTTTTGCAAAATTTCGGAAGGGAACATTCAACCCCGCGTTGGGGCAAATTGTTCCGTGCGTGGGGCAAATTGTACCGCTTGGATAATAGAAATAAAATATGAGAATAATATAGGTTTCTTTTAAATAAAACGGTAATTTTTAAAGTTACATTTATTGTGTGTTAATGCAATGCTATAAACTATACAGGAAATAACAACAAAACATTACTAGTTACATCTATATAAACATTTTGCACTGGTTAACTAAAATTGAGATCTATTGGCTTATAAATCTTACTACCTACATGCTTAATAATAATTTAGAATACAAAAAATCTAACTGGAAAAGATTCTTGAGATAAACACTTTTATAGAACTAAAACATATTGGCACTTCCATAACTAAAAAAAACATAAGCATAACTGGTAACTTTCAGATAAATGTTTCTTCTAAACTATAGGTAATAGAGATTCATCAAGTTAAAAATCTTATCAAATACATAACTGCATTCATTTCAACTAAATAACACAACTTTTAACCTCCAGACTAACGTTTCATTAATAAGAGTAATGACAAGTGAGATCACAACTTCAATTCTAATCAAATAACAAAACAAAACGTATTTATTTTTCTTCCATCTTGTATGATAGCATTGGCCCATCCTAAAAAAAAGAAAAAAGACTTTAAAAAAATATGATATATTTGAAGCGGGTAAGTTGCTCCGGGGAACAACCAGCCCCTTTTAGGAGGGAACTTGTAGCCCCATATGAAGTTTTTGTATAAAAACTGTCATAGTAGCAAATTAACGAAATCAATTGAAAAAAGATTTAAACAATAAGATACCTAACTTATGCCACTCTTAAATAGGAAAGATACACATAAATCGGTCAATTATAAATAAAAATAGACCAAAAAGACTAAATACGAAACAATTTACTCACGTGGTGTTCTATAGCACGGTGCACACAGCCACTCATCCGCCGCTGGCAGAGCAACCAAGACGGTCGCCAGCGCGGCGCGTCACCTGATGCTTAAACGACGCACTTCACGTGTATTGCTATCTATTTCCTTTACAAAGTTATAACTGTCGGAACAATTTACCCCGGGAACTTCCAGCCCCGGCCTCCCCTAATGGAAACAGCTTTTAAGGAAATATTCCAAAAAACTACCACACGGATACTTCTAAATTTAGTTAACGCACGGATGACACTTTCGGCATTTAGATACAAGCGTCAAATAGTGACGTTGACCTGGTTATTTTTCTATTCTTTACAAAATAAGTAAATTATACATCCAAATGCAACTTTTTGCACAATGCTATAGAGGTATTTTTTTCCTGAACATCGATTCGGAAAACTATTTTGCAACCGTTTTACCATCAAGATAAGAAAACCGAGGTAACACCCTACACCTGCGTACTACCTGGCTAGCAAATTAACGACAACCTTTGCGATCCCTTTTGGTCGTAAACTGAGTTTTATTACATCATCATTCTTGTATAAAGAAGTCCTATTGTTAGACATGCCACTGAAAATTGGCTGAAATGGATTACAGGGATGTCTACGTATTGTGACTTTTTAAATAACCTATTCCCATTCACTCTCACAATAGCGTAGTACTTTTTACACTAATGACAGAGATCTGTGCTCAGTAGTGGACACACCGCCACTGAGCACATATTTCTTTTCATTACAAGACGGTCAGGGCATACAGTCCCCGAGCGTTCCCTTTGCTCATTGACCAAAGTTGATCAATGTGTCAATATTAACTTGATATCCCTCCCTCTACTAAAACGAAGTTTTCTCATTTACCACATTCGCTTTAATTTCGACGGTATCAAGAGTTTCTATAAAACTGCAGCTTAAAAACTAACTTCGCTATACATGAACCACTCTCTGTATCAAACCCAGCCAGGTTCGAACGAGCCCGCGCCGCGTGAATCGCGTGATCCCAGTGATTTATTTCACATTTCGCGCTTCACCAAATTCAAATTTTAGGGAGGTGAGAGCTGTTAGATATATAGCTAGAATGCACTCAATATTATCGTTAATTTATATAAAAAAGCGTCTCATAAATTCAAACGATACTTTCAATGATCACCAAGATGTAATCTCCTGCGACAGATACTTTTAACAGAGGAGATACCTTTTTTGACACGAAACCTTGAAAGGCCGGAGACTAAACACGTAAATTCGCTGAAAAGGTAATTTGGCTAAGTGGTGAGAGCGGGAGAAGACAGCCGCCACACTTAGCACTGAGTGGGCTTCGGGAACAAAAACAAAACGGCTCGACGATATCACTCGCTACGCAGACTGACAGAGGATTTTGTAAGAACCTTATTGTGCTATCCATATTACTAATCTATTGTTGCATAGCTTAGAACAGTTTTTCTTTTTCTTTTTGAAACCCCATAGTTCCGCATTTCACGAGCAGCAATTCAATCGGTTGGTTCGATTTTGACGAGAATCGGTTGAGAAGTGCAACCTGCAGAGGAGAACAGACACCCGGACATAAAGAAGCATTTTTGGCCAAGTTTAAATGTGAAAGTAAATCTGTACGTCTGTCTTATCTGTAACGCACAAACCATCGAAATCGGTTTAATGATTTCGATGAAAGTCATAGAGATAGTTCGAACCCCGTGCATAATTTTTTCCCAAAAAAAGGCATAGGTACTTACCTATGTCTAGTTCCTGCGGGAAAGCTTAATAAAATACCACGTAGATGAAGTCGCGGGCAGCAGCTTGCGACATGCCTCTTTATCAGGCCACAGGGGAAAATTCACTCTGATTATAAGGATTAACAGTTTTAGCATCAATATAAGGTTTTATTTAAGTATGTCAAGATTAGGATACCGTTGAATTGATAGTGAAGTGCGCCATAAAGAGCCGCCGCGTGAGCCCCGACCGGCGGCGGCGCCCGCTCCAGCGAGCAGCGGCCCGCGGCGCGCCCGAGCCGGCCCTACGGCGGCCTACATTATGCATGAGCTTACAAACTGTCACGTCGAAAATGAACCCACATCACCGCAAATAAGACTCACATCGCCATATTAAAAAACACAAACGGCGTTGAAATTTTTTAACCAAAATACTACCTTCATTTTGAGCAGTGACGGTCCGTTTTAGGGCGGCGTCGATGGAGTCGCTCGCAGCCGCCCGCCCGTAGTGAGCCGGATGAGTGATCGCTGCCTATTTATGAGCGAATCGACGCGGGCCGCTCACTCTGGATTACGTCCCCGAAGGATCAGCCCTTCATTATAGACGTTATTAACAAGCAGACCGATTAACCACTAACTATAATATACAATAGACTATTCGTGATGAGAATAAGTTAGTTTATGGTTATGTAACCGTTACACCACCAGAACGGCTTGATATGAGAGCATTCTGGCCCAGCGGGTTGCACGATGTGTTCTTTTACCGAAAGGCTCA
>OZ020285.1:35340-72195 GCA_963971205.1 Aethes cnicana
ATACCGTTGAATTGATAGTGAAGTGCGCCATAAAGAGCCGCCGCGTGAGCCCCGACCGGCGGCGGCGCCCGCTCCAGCGAGCAGCGGCCCGCGGCGCGCCCGAGCCGGCCCTACGGCGGCCTACATTATGCATGAGCTTACAAACTGTCACGTCGAAAATGAACCCACATCACCGCAAATAAGACTCACATCGCCATATTAAAAAACACAAACGGCGTTGAAATTTTTTAACCAAAATACTACCTTCATTTTGAGCAGTGACGGTCCGTTTTAGGGCGGCGTCGATGGAGTCGCTCGCAGCCGCCCGCCCGTAGTGAGCCGGATGAGTGATCGCTGCCTATTTATGAGCGAATCGACGCGGGCCGCTCACTCTGGATTACGTCCCCGAAGGATCAGCCCTTCATTATAGACGTTATTAACAAGCAGACCGATTAACCACTAACTATAATATACAATAGACTATTCGTGATGAGAATAAGTTAGTTTATGGTTATGTAACCGTTACACCACCAGAACGGCTTGATATGAGAGCATTCTGGCCCAGCGGGTTGCACGATGTGTTCTTTTACCGAAAGGCTCAGCGGCTCTGCCTTGAGCCGTGAGATGTGAATCCCCGACAACATCTGACGTATGCAAATGCCTACAAAGCGATAGATAAAACCATAGCCTTCAATTCTACCAACCATATACAAAAGACCTTTCATACTCATACAACCAAAATTAATACAGCCCATAAACATATCAAATTCACTGACCATAAAGTCCGAGATAAACTAAAGGTCGAAGCGTTTCGAAATGACGAATATCCAGCGGGAAAGAACCCGCGGCCCGCATGCAGATGGGGATCGGGAACCCTCGTCACGCGGCAACCGACTTAATAAGACGCTGCATTTATGAGGCAGGCGCAAGAAATCCGCTCGCTCTGTCAGAAACGGGGCAGCTTTGAAATCGTCTGGCCGCGTAAGTCACACACGGCTAAAATAAGAGGAGGTGGTAGGTAAGTGGCTGAAAATGAAAAGTGAATTAAATTTCGTGAATATAGTATTCGTACTAATTGGGGACTTCAACACAGATCTTTATTTTTCTCGTCGAATTCTCATATGCGCAAAGGTTTCATTTACATGATTTTCTTCTTTGGAAAACTCAATGCTAAATTAAAATGAGACTTCCTGTCGCTTAACTTGAGAAAAACGGTTCTGCTAAGCGTTGCTAATCGGTTTACTTAGTTATTACTAATCGATTGGCTATTGTGATGTTCCCAATGAAACTTCTCGCGATGCAAAGCCTGAGCCTATAACAGTGGGAGGGTGTTACTGTTTAAGTATCGGTGATAAGTAGTCAGTCTGCTCCTGCAATGAAAGGCATTGTGGTGGTCTAACCTTGTTGACCTTGTGGATACTGAAGTGATGAATAGGCGTTGTTAAAACTGAACCTGTATTTTCAGCTCTAGATTGTGATTTACTGCACTGTATTTATTTATAATTAGTATATGCGTAATATTTGTCATCCATCCGTAATTAATGCCCTGCGCGGCCGCACGTGACGTGACGTCGCATTAATCTCCGACAGCTGACAATTCAATAACTAATTAATGCCAGAACTTGGCGGACCTACCTCTCTCTACCTATCGGCTAATTAATGGGGAACATGCATAGACTTCTCCACTAGAAAATGTAAGTAAATATAGGTTGAAAGTTGTTTATTGTTGAAAGCAAATTACATGTAGAGACAAAGTATAAGCAAGTAGCCATACGTCCGACTAAGGCTGAATCTTGTTTGATTCATTACACAGCGTATTGTATTCTTAAAGTTAAGTTCTAACAATTTTGTGTTGTGTTTTCCGTGTACCTGCCAGCTATGTATGGTTCTAGCTAGGTTCCTGCTGCCGCTTCACTTGCAAGGTGCTTGCTAACAGCTTCCACTGACCAAGTCTCATATACCAAGTTATTATCTCTGTGAGCCTGTATTTCTTTACTTATAGTTTAAAAAATTCTAGTTATTTCAGCGACAAAGAAAATTTTAAAGTATTCAGTTTATATAGTACGATGTAAAAAAGGGGTTCATTTGATCTTTAACAAATACAAAAGTAATGAAGGAAGTTTGTAGAACATACCGTGAAAAGGCCTGGTACATATAAAAAAAAAACCGCCCAAGTGCGTGTCGGGCCACGCACAAAGTATAGGGTCCCGAAGTTGACGATGCCCACAGTACCTTTCTTAGACTTATTAGCATCTAGCTAGCCTGTGGCATGACGTGCCCGCCCAACGCCCCTGCCGCTCGAGAAAAATCATTGGTTTTATAATCATTTCATAAGTTGGTCGACTATGACTCGTAAGTTTGTACAGCCTACTTAGCTGTGATAGTTTTCCTTTCTACTACGTTATATATGCCATAACCGTGATTTTTTTCAGCCATCCAAATACCACCATTTATCTGGCAGGGGGGGGGACACGTGACTCTAACAAAAAATTGCACTTTAAAGCTTAATATTTCACAAACGCATCACTTAATCAAAAAATGGTTTTAACAAACCCACAATATTTTTTCAAGACCTATTCAACGATTTGCCGCACCATGAGGTATGCAAGAAAAAAAAATTACATCCCCACTTTACGAGTAGGAGAGGTACCCTATAAAAAAAAAAAAAAATGTTATTGTACCACTTTGTCAGCGAAACTAATATGTATATTCATGCCAAATTACAGCTTTCTAGAACTAAGCATCTCTGAGCAATAGTGCGGACAGACGGACATGGCGAAACTATAAGGGTTCCTTGTGGACTTCGGAACCCTAAAAAAGCTTCACTAAAATGCTCACCCAGCCATTCTTTGTTCCTTCTTCCACAAAGATAAATTCAATTGTCATTACCATTCCAATGCAGTAGGTTTATGTATATGCAGGATGTACATTTTCAAAATAATGTAGTTGCAAGTTCCCTGTTCCGCGACTTCTCAATATTCCGCGCGCGGCGCCGGTGAATTTGCAATTAAGTCCATTCAGGAAAGTTCTACTGAGTCTTTATGGTATATTCCAGCATTAACTTGGGACTAAAAATGGACCTTAACACACGTGAGTGCCTGAAAAACAAAACGCCAAGTTCCTTTTTCAATAAACTACAATATAATCCAAAACAAACGGAATTAGGTCGGGAAGTGACTTGAAGCATGCTGGTTCGCTAAGTTAAGTACTAATTAAGTTAAGCTAAGGGTTTGTACGTTTAGTGTAAGCTAGCATTAACTAATGTTTAATATTATAAGCTACTAGCTTCTGCCCGCGACTTCGTCCGCGTGGAATTTGTTAATAGCCTTCCCGCGAGAACTATGCATTTTCTCGGGATAAAAAGTAGCCTATATATTGACCAGTGTTATAAACTATCCCCATACCAAATTTTGTTTCAATCCGTCCAGTAGTTTTCGAGTTAAATCCGGACATACATACATACAGTATTTTTTTTCTAAAAATCGTTATTTTGTGTTCAGTATCGTTCATATAGTGCCTTTGATTTGATAGTTTCTTTTAATTTTCAATTTTCAGCGGCGACTTCTTCTACAGAATTATTATTTATTATATCTATAGATTATTCCTTTTTTTTCATTTCATTAATCTCTTATGAATAAATAGTTTAGTGCCAAAATTTATTATTTAGGTAATAGCAGACTGGTTTAAAGAATGTTTTAGTGAACTCATCAATCATTTCCTTTTTACACCATTTTTCCCGTTCCCGTGGGAATATCGGGAAATCCTTTCATAGTGCTCCCCTACGCTCCCCAAGGAACCTGCATGCCAAATTTCATCTCTCTACGATGATCCCCGCGACTTCGTACGCGCCTAAACATTAAAATGTAAAAATCCCTTTTTTTCCCGTTCCCGTGGGAATTTCGGGAAATCCTTTCTTAGTCCTTCCCTACGCTCCCCAAGGAACCTGCATGCCAAATTTCAGCTCTCTACGACCAGTAGTTTCGGCTCTGCGTTGATATGTCAGTCAGTCAGTTTCTTCTTTTATATATTTAGATAGCTGTTTCCCGCGACTTCTTACGCGCCTAAACATTAAAATGTAAAAATAATTTTTTTCCCGTTCCCGTGGGAATATCGGGAAATCCTATCTTAGTGCTCCCCTACGCTCCCCAAGGAACCTGCATGCCAAATTTCATCTCTCTACGATGATCCCCGCGACTTCATACACGCCTAAACATTAAAATGTAAAAATCCCTTTTTTTCCCGTTCCCGTGAGAATTTCGGGAAATCCTTTCTTAGTGCTCCCCTACGCTCCCCAAGGAACCTGCATGCGAAATTTCAGCTCTCTACCTATACGACCAGTAGTTTCGGCTCTGCGTTGATATGTCAGTCAGTCAGTCAGTTTCTTCTTTTATATATTTAGATAGAAGATAGATAGATAGCTGTTTCCCGCGACTTCGTACGCGCCTAAACATTAAAATGTAAAAATCCCATTTTTCCCGTTCCCGTGGGAATATCGGGAAATCCTTTCTTAGTGCTCCCCTACGCTCCCCAAGGAACCTGCATGCCAAATTTCATCTCTCTACGATGATCCCCGCGACTACGTACGCGTCTTAAAATGTAATAAACCCATTTTATCCCGTTCTCGTAGGAATTTCGGGAAGTCCTTTCTTAGTGCTCCCCTGCGCTCCCCAAGGAACCTGCATGCGAAATTTCATCTCTCTACGATGATCCCCGCGACTACGTACGCGCCTTAAAATGTAATAAACCCATTTTTTCCCGTTCCCGTAGGAATTTCGAGAAGTCCTTTCTTAGTACTCCCCTACGCTCCCCAAGGAACCTGCATGCCAAATTTCAGCTCTCTACGATGATCCCCGCGACTACGTACGCGTCTTAAAATGTAATAAACCCATTTTATCCCGTTCCCGTGGGAATTTCGGGAAATCCTTTCTTAGTCCTTCCCTACGCTCCCCAAGGAACCTGCATGCCAAATTTCAGCTCTCTACGACCAGTAGTTTCGGCTCTGCGTTGATATGTCAGTCAGTCAGTCAGTTTCTTCTTTTATATATTTAGATAGAAGATAGATAGATAGCTGTTTCCCGCGACTTCGTACGCGCCTAAACATTAAAATGTAAAAATCCCATTTTTCCCGTTCCCGTGGGAATATCGGGAAATCCTTTCTTAGTGCTCCCCTACGCTCCCCAAGGAACCTGCATGCCAAATTTCATCTCTCTACGATGATCCCCGCGACTACGTACGCGTCTTAAAATGTAATAAACCCATTTTATCCCGTTCCCGTAGGAATTTCGGGAAGTCCTTTCTTAGTGCTCCCCTGCGCTCCCCAAGGAACCTGCATGCGAAATTTCATCTCTCTACGATGATCCCCGCGACTACGTACGCGCCTTAAAATGTAAAAAAAAAACATTTTTTCCCGTTCCCGTGGGAATTTCGGGAAGTCCTTTCTTAGTGCTCTCCTACGCTCCCTAAGGAACCTGCATGCCAAATTTCAGATCTCTACGATGTTTCCCGCGACTTCGTACGCGCTTAAACATTAAAATGTAAAAATCCTTTTTTTTCCCGTTCCCGTGGAAATTTTGCAAAATCCTTTCTTAGCGGATGCCTACGTCATAACATCTACCTGCATGCCAAATTTCAGCCCGATCCGTCCAGTGGTTTGGGCTGTGCGTTGATAGATCACTATATCAGTCAGTCAGTCAGTCACTCAGTCAGTCAGTCACCTTTGAGTTTTATATATTTAGATAGATAGATAGCTGTTTCCCGTGACTTCGTACGCGCCTAAACATTAAAATGTAAAAATCCCGTTTTTCCCGTTCCCGTGGGAATATCGGCAAATCCTTTCATAGTGCTATCCTGCGCTCCCCAAGGAACCTGCATGCCAAATTTCATCTCTCTACGATGATCCCCGCGACTACGTACGCGCCTTAAAATGTAATAAACCCATTTTTTCCCGTTCCCGTAGGAATTTCGGGAAGTCCTTTCTTAACACTCCCCTACGCTCCCCAAGGAACCTGCATGCCAAATTTCAGCTCTCTACGATGATCCCCGCGACTACGTACGCGCCTTAAAATGTAAAAAAAAACATTTTTTCCCGTTCCCGTGGGAATTTCAGGAAGTCCTTTCTTAGTGCTCTCCTACGCTCCCTAAGGAACCTGCATGCCCAATTTCAGATCTCTACGATGTTTCCCGCGACTTCGTACGCGCTTAAACATTAAAATGTAAAAATCCCTTTTTTTCCCGTTCCCGTGGGAATTTTGCAAAATCCTTTCTTAGCGGATGCCTACGTCATAACATCTACCTGCATGCCAAATTTCAGCCCGATCCGTCCAGTGGTTTGGGCTGTGCGTTGATCGATCACTATATCAGTCAGTCAGTCAGTCAGTCACCTTTGAGTTTTATATATTTAGATAGATAGATAGCTGTTCCCGTGGGAATTTCGGGAAGTCCTTTCTTAGTGCTCTCCTACGCTCCCTAAGGAACCTGCATGCCCAATTTCAGATCTCTACGATGTTTCCCGTGACTTCGTACGCGCCTAAACATTGAAATGTAAAAATCCCGTTTTTCCCGTTCCCGTGGGAATATCGGCAAATCCTTTCATAGTGCTCCCCTGCGCTCCCCAAGGAACCTGCATGCCAAATTTCATCTCTCTACGATGATCCCCGCGACTACGTACGCGCCTTAAAATGTAATAAACCCATTTTTTCCCGTTCCCGTAGGAATTTCGGGAAGTCCTTTCTTAACACTCCCCTACGCTCCCCAAGGAACCTGCATGCCAAATTTCAGCTCTCTACGATGATCCCCGCGACTACGTACGCGCCTTAAAATGTAAAAAAAAACATTTTTTCCCGTTCCCGTGGGAATTTCGGGAAGTCCTTTCTTAGTGCTCTCCTACGCTCCCTAAGGAACCTGCATGCCCAATTTCAGATCTCTACGATGTTTCCCGCGACTTCGTACGCGCTTAAACATTAAAATGTAAAAATCCCTTTTTTTCCCGTTCCCGTGGGAATTTTGCAAAATCCTTTCTTAGCGGATGCCTACGTCATAACATCTACCTGCATGCCAAATTTCAGCCCGATCCGTCCAGTGGTTTGGGCTGTGCGTTGATCGATCACTATATCAGTCAGTCAGTCAGTCAGTCACCTTTGAGTTTTATATATTTAGATAGATAGATAGCTGTTTCCCGTGACTTCGTACGCGCCTAAACATTGAAATGTAAAAATCCCGTTTTTCCCGTTCCCGTGGGAATATCGGCAAATCCTTTCATAGTGCTCCCCTGCGCTCCCCAAGGAACCTGCATGCCAAATTTCATCTCTCTACGATGATCCCCGCGACTACGTACGCGCCTTAAAATGTAATAAACCCATTTTTTCCCGTTCCCGTAGGAATTTCGGGAAGTCCTTTCTTAACACTCCCCTACGCTCCCCAAGGAACCTGCATGCCAAATTTCAGCTCTCTACGATGATCCCCGCGACTACGTACGCGCCTTAAAATGTAAAAAAAAACATTTTTTCCCGTTCCCGTGGGAATTTCGGGAAGTCCTTTCTTAGTGCTCTCCTACGCTCCCTAAGGAACCTGCATGCCCAATTTCAGATCTCTACGATGTTTCCCGCGACTTCGTACGCGCTTAAACATTAAAATGTAAAAATCCCTTTTTTTCCCGTTCCCGTGGGAATTTTGCAAAATCCTTTCTTAGCGGATGCCTACGTCATAACATCTACCTGCATGCCAAATTTCAGCCCGATCCGTCCAGTGGTTTGGGCTGTGCGTTGATCGATCACTATATCAGTCAGTCAGTCAGTCAGTCACCTTTGAGTTTTATATATTTAGATAGATTTAAGTCATTCTTCTGTCTGAAACACAGGATTTTCCTAAGCTCAGGCACAGAAGTAGGTAATGTTTTCGCCGCATTTAGATTATTTTATTATACCTATGGATATAACGCCTAGTTTATTTAATGTAATATTGTAAACTTACTTACTGAATACATTTATTTATTTATTTATTTTATTTTAAATAGAAAACTGCGTGTAGCACTAGGCATCTTCTAGCAGTTTTCGACTTTCCGTATCAAAAAGTGCCTTCGATGATTTCGTGTAACATTTTCTTACTTAGGTACGTAAAGCCAAGATCAAAACAGTAACGATTAAGAAAACGAGATGTTTAACGATCCAAAAGAAAACTAGTTGGAAGCCGCTACCTATTCGCTCGTGTGCTCCAAATCAAAAACAGATTTTATTTGCGCGTGCTGTGCCAAGTTGCGGCCGACGGGACCAGGCGCCGCTTTACTCGCTATTGCTGTGCGTATACTTACTCGTAGATCAACATAACGACAGGCACCTTCTCCTAGTTATACTATTAAACTTATAATCGGAAAGTTAACGTCAGTGTTTGATACTGTTTCAAGCTGAAATTCATTACAACCTACTATTTAATGAAATGACTTCGCAGATGTGTGCAGGATTCCTCACGAAGTTTTCCTTCATCGAAAAGCGCAGTGGTAAATTCTAATTTGAATTATGCACACCATTACTATTTAATGAAATACAGGCTACCAATCTTGGTACTTTTTTTAAAAAAATTCACAGAGCTAAAATTTCAAAGTCGTATCGTAACACTTACTAATAAAGAAAGTGAAAAGACGCTCTATTATAGACTATTGTAGTAACCATAAAATATGTATAGTATTTTCTAATATTGTCTGTGGTCACTACCTAGGTGTTTTAGTTTTGTGTAAAATGTCATTATTGTAACATAACAGTCATTCAGTTGGTACTTATTTCTGCTGTAAGTCCAGAGAGCTGAATGCGGCACATGGCAGAACATAATAGTCATAGTAGATGTATTTCCCGGCGGCTGCTCGCGTCAAGCTCCGACGGAACAATGCACAAATGGTGTCGCGGAACTGTGCTGATACAATACTCGCAATGTTCTATTCCCGTTGCCTCTGGTCTGTTCCCGGGTTACAAAATTACGCATCTGCTCTGTTCTGTATGTACACATTGTAACATATGTCATATCAACTGTTCCAAGTCTGGAATCATTGAAATCAATAAATGAGGCCGGATGATTCTAAGGGGTAGTTTAAATTGGTGTTGCGAATAATATTTAAGCGATAGTGACCACTCTTATCCATATCCATTATAATAATATTATAAATGTGAAAGTGTTTGTCCAAACATGTTTGTCCTTTTTTCACGTCGAAACGACTGGACTGATTTGGATGAAATTTGGTTCGTACCAGTCTCATTTTTTGTAACATTGGAGTATTTTTTTAGAGTTGAGATTAAATATAGAGAGTATTTAGTAAATTAAAAAATAATTCGGGTCGGTTACTTCCGCAAGTTGGTTGAAGATAAGTTGGGTGGGTGAGATAGACCTGCTGAAACTTGTAACTAACTAACTTTTTAACAAGACATCAATGATTGATTCAACTAAAAGTAAGTAAGTAAGTTTATTTACAAAGAACATGGCATACAATAACAGGTGTTACAAAATTGTGAAGACTCTCACATTCTGCCGCGGACGCGACGTGTAAATTTATACAAAATATTTCATGTTTTTAAAAATAGTCATTAAATATATCTAATTTTCAGTAAGTACAATCAATTATAAGTTAAAAATAGATGTCCAAGTACATGTAATTGACGATAAATCGGTCCTTTTACACGCCTGTTTATGAACTTACTAGCGCTTAGGAGTAACTGCTGAAGAAACTCATTTTAAAGTAACAATTCCTGCTTTAACCTATATAAACTCACTTTAAAGTGTGTGATATCGTTACCCTAAGAATTCTGAGCCATAACATTACAACTCATCCTCTTAAGCTACATCTATTCCCGATGCTCCTGTTACACATTCACCGGCACAGAACACATGTATGTATATATATTAGGACCTCGGGTATGTAAGTACCGACGTTTTTACTTCGTTCGATGCCGGTGGCGCGGCCTGCTAATGACCCGGCGCAGCGGCGCGGGTGAAGCGACGAAGCCAAACAACGGGATGAAACGTAAATATTAATCAGGCCTTCGCCAAACACAGACATTCCGCTACTGTTCCTCTGTTTGCCTCCATATTTGGAAACTAAGCGACTCCGGGAAATAATGCCAAAGTGCTCTTGCATTCAATACGACTTTGTTTACTACACTCAACAGCAATGAAAACGAGTCACTTTGTATGGAAAATCCTGTACAAAGTGACCCGTTTTTATTGCTGTTAAGGTGTAGTAAACAGTGTATTTAAACTGATAACTAAGCCTTGAGTCTTTCAGTAATAGATGCGTCTTGGCGGAGGCACTACCCTGCCCCCATATACCAACATAGGATGTCACTCACGGTTGAATTGATGCCACTCTTCGTTGTGTAGCGGTTTAATACGAGTGTGTGCATAGTATCTCATGAATAAGAAGGTTTCAAAGAGCCTGATCATTAACATCGTAACAATAAGTAACGTATGATTTACTATCATCATTCATCATGATAGTAAAAAATACGTTACTTATGGTTATATGATTTACTAAGATTAGGCTAATTATAATAAAACAGGGCGTCGTGCATGTTTCTTGACGATGTTTTTCCTCCCGACCCTCTTTATGGTAGGTAGGTAAAAAATATCATTATTCTAAATTTTTCAGCAATTCATTGCCTATTTACTAAGTAATATAGGTATGAAAACGAGTTACTAAAGTGGCCTGTTTTCATTGCTGTTGAGTGTATTAGCATGATAATACTAATCTCGTATTAGGTACCCACCATCCACGTTCACGCCTCACGTGAGTCGATCTGACACCGCTTGTTAGCTCTGTTCCATACCCTTTAAATAACTACCCGAGGCCTGACCGACCAAATAAATACATGTTGTGTTTGCGTACAACGCTTTAATGCATGACATCGCAAAATAATGTGAATCAAATGTGAGAATATATCAATGTATAAAAAAAGACAATCGTTGTATTGTTATGGCATATGTTCTGCAATGCATACTGATGTTCCCACGGGATCAGAATTTTCAATAGGTAACGCCGCTGTGCACCTTCTTTCCTATACACATGTTTTAGTGGTAAGATTTTCTCGTTTTAAAACTATTTCAGGTAAAATCTGGAGCTCTCTTCTCCGCGGAAGCGATAAATTCTCGGGACAGTTTGTTCTGTACTGGTTATTGGGGATCGCTGGCGAAGAAGGCTGTAAACCGTTCCGCGGGTACGCTGGCCCTCGCTTCAGGCCGCGTTTAGATAGGTTCAGTAGCTGGCGGCAATATCACTGGCATGCCAGCGCATGGCTTCGTGTAAGTAGGTATACGCATTTTGGAATATAAATAAAATATACAAACGACTGAGACCAACAGATCACAGAAAATAATAAACAGTCGAACATTGTCAACAGAATGCCGCACACGGTAGGTAATTATGCGGGGGCACTCAAAAGCATCGGCGCTGTTTTTCAGTCCATCCTATGTGAACACACGAACGACAAACAACAGCCAGTGTTTCGTATCAGCCCAACGCAGTAGAACAGCGGAATACTTTTCATGCCAGGCCAGTGAGTTTGACCTGACGTTACTTACTTGCTCTATTCAAAGATATCCACGCCACGGGCGCCGCCACAGTCTACATGTTTTTTTTTTCTGCTGCTGCAACTGCTTGTCACAATATTTTAATAAGCGCTACAAACCAGTCCAGTTACTGGCACTATAAATTTGGCGCTATTGCTACTAGGTACTCGTACCAATCTAAATCCAGCTCCAGCGCTGCTGTCGGCGGCGCCTTGAGTTATCGACAGGTAGCTGCTGTGAATTGCACCGGTTACTTCATTCATAGGCTGTGGCTTACTTGGTCAAAGGTTATTTTCTTAGTGCTTCTCGGTTCCACATTTAAGTGACCCCGCCTTAGATTAGAAAATCATACTTAGTTACCGATGGTTGGCTTCTGTGAACTTTGAAGCAGGTGCAATGGGAGTCTCAGTCATCGAATGGCAAAGTAGATTTTGTATTGGAGATATTGTACCTATTCAACGTTAGATTTAAAGTTTTACTTAGTTTAGATACAGAAAATACTTATTTTGTAATCTAACAGTAAATTACAGTATTTTGTTTTTCAATCTAATTCATTTGCATCTTAAATACAGTCCTTCATAGAAACACTAAATACTGGGTCAAGCACAATGTTATGATGATATTTTACCCACAACACAGTATTAGCTATCGTTTCCAAGCATGTTTTTTTTAGGTTTTTATATATATTTTCGAGTAAGTATAAAAAAATCAAGTATGGGATTGATGGTGTGAGTGATACCCAAATACCGTTTTGTTTGACCCTTTGAACTCAAGAAGAACCCTATGAACCTAGTTTTTATGCTTATCTTCAACTGTGGTTTTGAGCCTTACCAAAGACGTGAGTTCACACATGAGGTGGCGTCACTCGCCGCGCTCCGCCCGCCTCGCATCTCGCGCCAACCCTCCGCGGGAAACAAACTGAAAAATACTCAATTTATACCGCTGTTCCTATTGCGCTGCCCGTAGGGGTGGCATGATTGTTTTTCAAACCAATTCTCAAACCTCCTAACCGGATGTCTCACCTGCTTGTGTGTGTTTCCTACATATAAAACGGTGTTCAACAATAATTATTGTATCGTAACCCATGTCAATTACCTGCAATTGGATATTGTTATATTGCTCAATAAATATACAAAGTGCTTCGAAAACAATCCAAATAATTTTACCCGCATTTAGAAAAGAAAATCGAGTGGCTGTGTATTTTAGGTAAATTGTTATTAGGTATACAATTATACCTACTAGTGCGGCAAAATTTTGATAAATCCATTAGGTAGTATACTTAGGTGTTGATTCAGCGGCTATATTCGAATTCTTAAATAGGGATCTCCCTGTTCCCTATAGGATCGCTCACGCGTCATGGCGCTCAAGTTGAACTTTCAAATATAGCCCCTGTATGTCTAAAAGTCATCTCTAAATTTAGGAAAGCTAAGGGTAACAAACTCGCTAGACTAGCTCTTTGCTCTGCCGCTGTGCCGGTCACCATCACATACTTTCATTTGTAGCTTTACTGTAACGCAAAAACGATTTTCAATTCGTTTTGGAACTCGATATCCGTTTTATAAACATTTGCCAACGACAGCCCTGGGCGCATGCGGAGGCGATGCGATGCGATGCGAGTACATTTTGGACGAGCGGCGTGGAGTGATTGCGCCCGAAGAGGTTAAAGGTATTCCGGAAAACAGAAATCGAAACGACGATCCAATACTACCTTCAAAAGGAATGCAGGGTGACCTATATCCTCTTAAAATTGAGCTTTTACTCAGCTTCTCATACATTAAGTTGAGTGCATGTTTATAGGTACGGTAGCTCTGTTTGTACACACTTATCTGCCATTAAGTTAGTCATCATGTGTTTATTGACGAGAGGTTTGGCTCAGTTGGTAGTGATCCTGCCCACCGATCCGACGGTCGCGGGTTCGAATCCCGCTCGGGGCAAACTTTTTGTGATGAGCACGAATACTTGTAGGTACCTGAGTCATGGATGTTTAGTATTTACTCGCATTAATATGTATGTATTTCTCTATATAAGTATTTATATCGTTGTCTAGCACCCATAGTACAAGCTTTGCTTAGTTTGGGGCTAGGTCAATTGGTGTGAAATGTCCAAAGATATTTATTTTATTGTACCACTATGTTAACCGCGATTTCATTCGCGTAGACTTGGAAATAATACGAATAAAAAAAAGAATAAATAGGTACCTATACATGTTCAAGTTTCGAGAACAATAAGTACCTACTGGTATCCTTCTTAACGTTTTTATTAGCTATCGCGATGTTTATATGAAACTCAGACTTCAAATGGGTTGCTACACTAGCATGATCTTTGTATTTCTTGCAAAAGGTGGCGTTCTCATAACAACCACTTCACAAGATCTTTGTTCA
This sequence comes from Aethes cnicana, assembly GCA_963971205.1. Taxonomy (NCBI): domain Eukaryota; kingdom Metazoa; phylum Arthropoda; class Insecta; order Lepidoptera; family Tortricidae; genus Aethes; species Aethes cnicana. Next base: position 49,245 of record OZ020285.1, read on the forward strand.
ACGTCATCATTTACGTGGATATCCTTTTTAGTTATTTACACTACTACTGTGACTAGCTATGTGTCCGTGTTCGATTTTCTAGGTCAAAAACTTAAGCAGCTGGCAAAAAGGTCGTAGTGGCTTATCTCAGGAAATACCATGGGAAATACCCAGTTGGCAGCGAAAGCGAAGTTTGTCTAATCTGTTTCCACGATAGATATCCCATGTTAGCTAGTGCCTAAGTTTAAGGAAGGTGGATAATCGTCGACAAGCATGTAAACCTTAATTAAGGCAGCCTCCGCCGGCGCGGGCGCGACCCGGCGGCGCACTTACTGCCGCCCCACTCAGCTACCTGCACTGGTCTAAGGGCGACTCCATACTCAGAGATTTATTTATACAACGTATCACACACACACATACGTGATACATATTCCACATACTCTAAAACATTGATGATTCAATAATAAACCATAGGGAAGCTCTAAGATTTGACCTTCCCTGTTGTTTATTATTATTGAGTTTGACGCGAGCTCCTATGGTGTCATAGACGGGTAGAAGAAAGCCTAGGTATGTTGAGATACTGAATTTAAATACATTGGGTTTTCAGTAGGTATAGGTAGGAAAACAGCGAGAGGAAACGTGCCCGAGAACCTATAACCAGCTGGTCGTGCTCAAACGATTCAGCGAACTGGTTCCGTGAGTAAAACGTTGGCAAGTTATTGATAAATAGTTGGGGGAAACTTTTTGTAGTAATCCATCACGGAAGTTTGTTTGATACGCGCTGGATATTGGGTCATTTTTTATACGATATCGATGGCTGTGGTTGATGCAATGTCGTGTAAATCTTAACTTTGAAGTTTGTGTTCGTTGCTGAGTAAAGCAACTGCATTGTACCTACCTACCATAATTACGAAGGGTCTCATGATCCTCAACTTTATCGTCAATAATACGGAATCGGGATGTACTGTCTTTAATATTTATTTTTGTAAGATTTGCAAAATCGTAAATTGAGTTCTCTGGCCTCGTATTGCATCCATAAAGGATCCATACCTAAAGACGATAGTGGCCTCTTACCACTTAGGGTGTACAAGGTGTCAAGGACGAAGATATGCCAGAGCAGCAAAATATGCACCTATGCATACATTACAGCAACTCCATGGACATAGTCAAGAATAATAATATCTCGCGATGTTTTCCTTCACCGAAAAGCTCATGATAAGTTCAAATTTAATTTCGCACGTAAGTAATCTTAGAGGTCCGAGCCGGAATCGAACCCCCGACCCTCGGCATGAGAGGCGGTAGGTCGAACCACTAGGCCACCACGTCTTTTTTACATCAGTAGAAAAGGAGTAACATGTTTTCTGTGGCCGCGCGCTTACCGCGCTGATTTACTAGGGAGGCTGCTACCCTACCCTACACACGTGCACTTTCAAGGCGCAGCGCAGCCTCCGGATTGGTTTATACCTCCGCTAGGGTTCGTTGCTCAGAATACGCCGTACAGAGTCTCTAAATATGTATACATATTAGATACCTATATACTTATGTATACTGGGACAAATAACGTGATTCCCTGATTTTTACATTAACACATTGAGCGAGGCACGTTGCCCATATGAAGATCTCCACCGCTTGCCTAATAAGTAACTATGCATGTGTGTATATGTGTGTAGTAATTGTATCTTTTGTCTCTGTATTTTCCATAAACGTAAGTAACGTGTATGCACCGGTCGTGCAGGTCTCACCAAATGGTCCCAACAGAAGACCAGCGCCGGCGCCACTAGTGGTCCCAACTCAGCATGAGCTAGCTGAGTTGGGACCACTCCTGACAGACACGACACTGTTTCTTTTGTTCTGTGAAAATGTTGCTCTTTTTATATTTTATGTGTGTGTTGTGTAATGTCATGAATAAATGTCTCCTTCTTTCTTTCGGTTCAAACAGTAAACAATAATATTCGGCCATGCCCGGTGTTAACCGACCAGAGCTGTCGCAGGCGAGCACAATCGGGTCACGTTGCCGGACCATTACCGGCTTACGAGGCGTTAAATAGTGCTTAACCTAATGCAGCACTCGGCACTAACATTGAGGTAAACAATACCTTTATTTTCTGCAAAGGAGTAGCGAGCGAATGACAAATGGACCTGGATTGGTCACATGCTCCGGCGGGGCCCCGACCATATACCTAAACAGGCAATGGATTGGAATCCTCAAGGAAAGCGAAAACGTGGCCGTCCCAAACTAACCTGGCGATGCACGGTTCTTGACGAAGCGAAGAAAATCGGGAAGTGTTGGAGTGAAATCAAGCGCGAAGCTCAAGACTTTGAGATCGCGATGGAGACTCACTGTGGACGCCCTCTGCAATACCGAGGGGACATAGGACCCTAAGTCAAGTAGCGAGCGAATAGTGTTTTTTAAACAAGCACACAGGTCAACTAATTGTAAGCGGTTTGCCCATGAACATAATGATTCATTAGGATTTCGAATGCGTCACCGATCCTTTGGTGCAAGATGGAATACCTTTCTGCTAGTAATTTCCCCGGCTGCCTTACCCCCTTACCGGAACACAACAGTGTGACACTGCTATACTTTATGGCGGCAGGTTTGCGGGAAAGACGGTGGTCAGTAGTTGCCCGGACGGAACTAGGTACCACAAACAAATTTTTCCACCATAATTGTGAAAACCGCTTTCCGGCTTTTCGCCTTTACCTCGCGTTATTTTATCTATCCTTTTTTAATTGTCGCTTGGAAAAATCTAACAGAATAAAAGGCTTAACGCAATAAAGGCAGTAAAGTGTTCTAATAAGATTACGGGTCAGGCGGCGAGGCGGGTAATCCGGCAGCAACAAGTTCGGAACAGTGCACCGGCGCCGGCCGCCGGACGCCGGCCGGACTAAAATAACAGGTTAATCTACCAAAAGGAAGTCAACCCTGCGAGCTGGGATGAACCACTCCGCTTTGCTGCTGCATTCAAGACGCGCAAAATGATATTATTATGCGTTCCTTCTGGAATGGATTTCCATATTACAAAATGACCGCGGTGTGTTTCATGAGTCCCGAATCGACTAATTATCCGATTGCATCCAGAACGTCGTCCCGATTGGGAAATAAAAGTGGGTGTGCTCAATTCAATTTCATCTATCCAGAGTAAGCAGGTCTGTGCAGTGCAGTCTTACACAACTTACTGTTGAATAAGGTAGGGTAGGTAAGTAATTTGAAGTAGCTAGCTCTTAAGGGTAGTTACAGTCTTAGAGAATATAAATTAGAAGTATTTCGAATATAAATAATAAGTTGGTAGCCAAAGAATCTCATGCTACTAAGATGTAGATTTTCACACATTAAACTAAAGTACCTATAGATCGCGGCACAATGTAATACTCGCCTGTATGTTTTCATTGTGATTGAACTAATAATATATTGAAATTGAAAACGCAGCCTAGCATGGGTGTAAAGAGTGTAAAATGCACTCAGAGAGAGAGCCAAAGGGTGTGAACGCCGCGCGGCGCCCCTGCGGCGACGCCACGTCGACTGCAGCTCGCCGGAGCCGCCATGAAATTTAATGGCTATTGGTAGTTAACAGTTGAAACTTATAGGCTCCATTTCGTATACAAAAAGGTCCACTTTTAATAGAGATCTTAACTACTACTACTAAGCGGGTATTCAAAATTAGGTCGCTCAGTCGCTGAAGCGTTTTGCGATAGAGATGCACAACTAGATTAAACTATGTTCAGTTCAATGGAGGGTCTGTAGGTTACCGCTCCCGCTGTAGGCGTGTCACAGTCACAACACAAAACAGCCTCGCCGCGATTCGGCGCGCCAGGCCGTGCTCCAGTCGACATTCATTGTCCTCATTTTGTGCTTCGATTTGAAGCGTAGCTTATACGAGTATGCCAGCCAGTTCAGGGCACATCCAACCACAGTCACAAAATCGCATGTACAGTCAGCATCATAAAGTTTTTATAAGTGAATAATACACACAGCTACATAAAGAACTGCTATCGGTATAAAAAAAGTACAGTAAATTCAAAATCTCGGTGTCATTACAGGACATGTTTTTGTGTCATGACTTCACTCTCGTGGAGATCGTGGAGATACCTAACTAAAGCAATCATGAGTCTCCTTCGGATTTGAAATCATTAAGCGCCTAAGAATTGGAAATCCGAACACTGTCTCACTTGAGATATAATAGGGATGACGACAGGGTGAAGAAATCGAAATTCTAATTAGTCCGTCAGTCAGGTAATAAAAAAATATTAGACACGTATTTTTTGATTTATCAAATTAACAAAGAATGACTAAGTTAAAACGCATTAAAGTTGGGTACTGGGGGCTAACTACGTCACCGTTAGGTATAAATCGTACCTAACCGTGACGTCACGCGACATTTCAACTCAATATATCTCCGTATAAGTTTGATTACGTGAAAAAAGAAAAAATACGTGTCCAATACTTTTCAATAATCTTCCTGGTAAACTAGGGGAAATAAAACAGTTGTCGTCATCCCTATTATTACCTTATACTTATTCGGCGTTGTGGGTCTTACGTTATTTTCAGATTCTTCGGATGGTACGAATAATTTGATAGCTTTAGTCGCGTCAATGTAAGTAAATGAGGACATTGGATGTTTTTAATAATCTTGACTGCTACACACTTTACACTCATAATTCTGACTGTACCTACCTATGAATAATGTACGAGCACCTATGATCCTTTGTTTTCGAATATGGGGCATTGAACAGACGAATACTCGCATAGCTTGTTCATTAGCAATAAATATTTAATTCAATCGGTCGCTTTACTTGACAGCCGATACAGCGTTAATATTTGACGAGTATGGTGTCCGGCGGGCGGTCCACGTAGAACACGAGATATTCTCTGAAAATTGTAGTAACTTTTAGGCGACTTCCGGTGTTTGGCTTCATTACCAACTTGTTTATTAAATCTCACCGCGTCTCGGTAAACGTAGCGTAAACAGAACAATCCAAAGCTCGCAAGATTATTGTCGACAAGAACTGCAGCTGGCGGCTGTTCTTATTTTATGGTAGAAACGTATATCCATACCAAAGTAATAGAACGTAAAGTAACTATTCGTAACTCTGTCTGTATGTGTGTCCGTATGTTACCTTTTCACGCTTAAACCGCTGAACCGATTTATATGATACTTGGTACCTATGGATATAATTCGAGTCCCGGGGAAGAAGCTACTTTTTATCCTGGAAGAACGCATATTTCCCGCGGGAACGACAAAACCGAATTCCACGCGGACAAAATCTCTGGCAGAAAGCTTGTACCTATTTAATACGAGTAGGTATTCAGTATATTTATTCAATAACAATACAACGATTGTGACTGAAATAGATACATGTAAATTTAAAAATAAGTATAGCATTAACTCGTATCAATAAACAAATGGAAAAATTACAAAATTGGAAATGTCATAACTTACAAAAAGTGTTCAAATAATTATAATGTCACAAAAACAAAACTACTGTCACTTCTGTTTTACGAACTTTCGCCAGGTGCCACATCTGTCATTAAGGGAACATTGCAACGCACATGTGCGTTCAAGGCACTGCGGGAAAGTCAGCAAAACGCACATATGCGTCGGTGGCAGTGAATGCGTTAACCAATAGCAAAAAAATCCTCAATACTCTATAGTATTAGGTACCTATGTACCTGCCTATGTGCGTTATTACCATTGTAACCAAAACTAGGTTTGAGTAGTATAATAAGTAGGTACCTATGTTAAGATATTTAAAATCAGAAAACGAAAAATGTTGTGCTCGTCTGTCGTTACTGACGTGATAACGTCTTATTAATCGACGAAAGCCGGCTGCGCATATGAAAATACATGCAATAGTAACGTTCCGCCTTAGCCGAGCGCGCAAGCGAGAGCGCGGTACAAGCGATAGAGAGGCACGTTTTTTTTTGTTTGGTTTAAGACAGTATGGCACGAGTTTAAGACTTCTATATTACCTCTCAAAAACCTGAGAGCCCAAAATTCTTTACGGGCGGGATGAAGAAGCAACGGGAGCCATGACTATAAACTCTGGCCAGTTTACCGTCCAAGTGCACAGCACATCACGCGCAGCCGGCGCGGTCTGTAAACAATTTACGAGCGGCGCAGTCATATCTCAGGCAGTGGCCCCTCTGCCGGAGTGCTACTCTGCAACGGATGGCCGGCCAAGTAAGTTATGAGTTAGAAGCCAATGGATAGTGTATAGCTATTTTGCCGAAATTTGCAGGGCTTCGAACGGATGTTGTTACCGTGTGGTATATATAAGCTGGTCGAGTAAAATGAGAGCGATAAAATTAAATGGTGACTATTTTATGTGAAGTAAGTGACAAAGACTATGTTCGATAAGGCTTTGCTTTTTACACACACTTCAATATTATTCGCAATTCCATTATTGTTTTCTGACTGCCACTGTCGACCACAGCCGTTATAGACTTCAGCGTAAATTATACTTTAGGTCAGGCGCAAACAGTTCGAATCGGCGCTACGGTTGCAATCGGCGTGGCGGTGGAAGGGTTAAAGGATTTGCGCAGTGAGCCCAGGTAGCGTAGGCTATTGATTCAGCGGATCCTCGACCGGCGGCGTTGCAACTGCTACTCGACATATAGCCTTATACGGAGGCTATTGGACTCTACGTCTTGAAAGTTGATAGTGGACCTGTTAGTGCGAGCGGTGGACTGTATGATATGAAACTGGTAAATTCTTTTTCACCTCACTGGCTCGAAAGTGGTCGTTTTGCAGCTTGATATCCGAGCGCAAAAGTTGTTTTTATCCGCTAGCGTGGAAAGTGTTTTTGAAATTCGAACGACGCATGATGCCACTGTCACAATAAAAAAACAACGATACGTTCTGAAACTGAGTTTTATTAAAATAAAGGTTCAATTTACTTAATATCATCAAATTATATGTTTCAGATGTATTTCATTATTTCACTATGTTTTATCACAAAAAGACTTAAATATGTGTATATTTTAACTGTATTCAATGAATAATTGAATCTTGAAGTACGAGTAGGAGTGATTTGGAACGCAACCTCCGGAAAAAAAAACATAAAAAAAAGTTTTAGATTGCTGGTGTTGTAATTTAGAATACCTATACGAAGTAATAAAGAAAATATGAGCGATTCTAGCGATGAAGATATGAATTTAACTCCTCCAGAGTTAGCACAAACTGCACGTGACGCCGAACTAAGTCTTCGAAAAATCGCGCGTGAGGTGAAAAATTTTGTGTTGCGCTCAGCAGCAAAGTCGTTTGCGGTCTCGTGCCTTGAAACCCTCGTTACACTCAGGATTCTATATTTGAACCACTCGCTTCGCTCATGGTTCAACCCTAGAATCCTTCGTTCACTCGGGTCTCAATCACGCACTCACAGCAAACAACAACTTTGCAGCCTTGCATAACAAATAACTATTTCTGACGTGTAAAAGTGCCGCTATGTGACCAATTTGCTGAATAAATGATTGAATTGAATTGAATTGAATGAGAGATTATGAAAACAAGAAGTAATGGAAATATCGGAATTATTTATGACAATCAAACAATATACTCAACAAGCCGTCTCTAAGCGATGGTCAGAATTTTAGATAGCAAAAAAGGCTTACATTGAGGAGGCGGCACGTCGATCAGTCGCCAACAGTACCTATTAAAATTAGTATGTGTTTATATAACACATAAGTACTACCTCGATCTATATGTTACTTCTTCACGCTTAAACCACTGCACCGATTGACACCACAATAGCCTAGTTGCGTTCAACTGGAAACAGTTCTCCTCTCGTTTAGCGTTTGGTTCGGGCTATGTATTTGTAATAGCCCGGATCTAGAGTATACTCGTATAATAATCGTAATTTTGAATTATAACCCTTGGGCTATATTCGAAGTCTTAAATAGGGACAGGGAGATTCCCTACAGCATCGCTCACGCGTCACGGCGCTCAAGTTGAACTTTAAATCTAGCTGCTTAAAATTCGAGCGATGCAATAGGGAATCTCCCTGTCCCTATTTAAGACTTCGAATATACTACTACTACAGCCTATTTGCGTCCCATTGCTGGGCACAGGCCTCCCCTCATCATGAGGTTTTGGGCTATAGTCCCCACGCAGGCCCAGTGCGGATTGGGGACTTCACACACATCTTTGAATTACTTCACAGATGCGTGCAGGTTTCCTCACGATGTTTTCCTTCACTGAAAAGCTCATGGTAAATCCAAATTGAATTTCGCACATAAGTAAACTCAGAGGTGCGAGCCGGAATCGAACCCCCGACCCTCGGCATGAGAGGCGGTAGGTCGAACCACTAGGCCACCACGGCATAACCACGTTTGCTAATATAGCCCCTTATTAACTGCTTGAACAATGACCATACGAACCTAACCTAACTGTAACCGTCGCGTCCGTCCACAACGCCGCGAGGCGTCCGTCTTTCAGCTTTCACCTTTCAGGACAATTCCTGTCTCACAGCATAATATTAAAACAGAATGCAGCTTACTGTCAACCGGAATTGCTAACTGTAAATTACGAAAGTCATAACATTAGATAGATACTGATTTGATCTTTGGTATGATACTGAGAAATCTACACTCCTAAAAAAAATATATCACCAAAACATAGAATTGTTCTGTATTACTCGTAAGATTGCGTAAAATCATTTGATTGAAATCGTTTGTATTTAATTTCGAGCATTTTTTTTTTATTAGCATCTTTGCACACTAAAAGTGATCGATCACTTTTATGAGACATTAAATTATATTTTAGTGGACGGACTCTTCTGTATCGTATTTATTGGTGAGGAAGTCGCCACGGTGTTGGTTGTCGGACGAACTTCCAGGTCGTCTGTCGTCCGATGCGACGGACCAACTTGTAAGCGGTTTTTATGCAAAGCGGGGCGGGGCAAAACTCAGCAAATTGGAAGCACTTCGATTTAAATCCCCGCTCGCGAACACTCGGGAACTAATTCAATGTGTGTTTTGTTAGGTACCACAAAGTAATTGAGATTTTTTCAGGTAAGTAAATTGAATTCAAATTTAATTTAGACGTTGATTTTGATACGGGTAAGAACTCGCCGGGTTTATTACTGGAATGCTTCAGAAACTAGGACAGTGTAAACGAGGTAAAGGTAGTTCTCTCAGTATTTCTTCAGAAAAACTCCGATTTCCGACTGTGTTTTTATTATCTTTATTTCTTTCCGACATCTCATTAACAACGTCATCTAAGTGTCCACGAGCGAACGGTATCGAAGGGAGGTAATATATCAGCGAGAAAGATAAAACACAGAGAGGCTTTATTCTCAAGGCTCTTTCTCCGTGTACAAAAAAAACACTACAAATAACCCAAGCATCTCGATCATTATATTTTTTTATTATTAGACGCCAAACAGCCAGAGAGGACGGCTCACCAAATTGAAATGCCCGCCATTTTTAAAGACATTTGCTACATTAAGCCGTCAATGCATTGCCGATAGATTACGAAGATATTTATATAGAACGTCACATGAAAAAAATTGATATTGCAGCTCAGAGAGGTACCTAATCTTGAAAGTTGTAAGAACTCATTCCAAATAACCATGAGACATGCGAATAACTATCTATTGTTTTAATAGGTAGCTCAGTCATCGAACCAACACTTTGTGCTTCCAATCCAAACCTAGGTAAATCATTCAAAATTTAAAAACCACCCAAAGGTTGGCGCGCTGGCTAGCAACGTCGCCTCCCCCCGACCCGACCCGACAGCGACAGCGCGTCGTCCCGCGGCAGATAAACAACCGCCGCGGCGATACATCTCCGTCCTTTTGTTCGTTCTCTCGCTCTCGGTCTTCCATTCGTCGTCGCAGTGCCGAGCCATTTGCAGCCGCAGGAAGTTATAACATAACATGCAAAAAATCCGTCAATGGGACTGCGTAAAATGGGTTCGCAGGATGCTGTGTATTGTTTCCTTGAAGTTTTTCTTCACCGAAAAGTTCAGTGAATTTAATATCAATCGAGATTTTGTCGAACTCATATCATGGGAGAACTAAATATAAGCAGTAATTTTACAGTCTCTAAGCTGATTACGAGTGGTGATGCTTAGAAAAGGATGTACAGCAAAGAACGTCTTTCAACTGACATAATGAAGCTGCAGGTATAAGGTTTTGATATTTTTTTCAGCGTCTAACCGATTTTAAGTATATATTCAACTAGCTACTTCGTCCGCGTGAAATTCGGTTATAGCGTTCCCGCGGGAATTGAGTGTTAAACTATAATAAATTATATACTAAAACTTTTCTCTTCAATCACTCTATTTATTAAAAAAAACACTTCAAAATCCGTTGCGTAGTTTTAAAGATCTAAGCATACATAGAGACAAACAGGAGGAAGCGACTTTGTTTTATACTATGAAGTGATGCAAAATTTTCAAATCCGAATACCTACTCTGCTTTAATGAACTACTCCCTATCTACTACTTATCTACAAAATCCTAAGTCCACGGTTGCCTCGGATGCAAGCACTGAAATATATGCATCCGCATATTCATCTGTGGACGTCCCTAGTCCCCTCACCGCGAAGGACGGAAATTGGATCGCACTGTACACTTTTCTGAACCTCAAGTGTATTTGGTGTGATGTAGTGCAATTACACGCCGGGTTGAGGGAAATGAACTTTATTGTTTAGTGCTAAGGTAGAGATTTTGCTGTAGCAGCGACCGGCAGTTGAGAACACATGACGTTGCCGTTAATTACGTCACACGCAGAGGTCGTAAACTGCGGGCCGCTGCCGGACGCACACTCGGGGATTGATACGCGGGGCGTTATGGAGGACCTGGGAGGATTGCAAACCATACTTAAGTTACATAATAAGGTCACAATTTCGTATTTTTTTATAATGTTACTGAAACGCAAAAATTAGAAGCCCACCGCTACCTACTCGTACATTATAGCCAATACCCAACAAGAGGGAAGTGGTAATCTCGATTATTTTGCGTTACAGCAATAACTTTAAAAAAAACCGCCTTCAAACTCCGACATACTGCGATGTCAATGTCTGTCGGAGTTTGAAGGCGGTTTTTATTTCTTTATTTATTTATTTATTTTCGGCTACAGTTTCCAAACATTACTATAGAAATACATAAGTAACTCTGAAGTCTTCGAAATTGACACCAAAATCATCTACGTGCTAGCAAATTTTGAGGAGTTCCCTCATTTTCTCATGGATCCCATCATCAGAACTAAACTAAAATTAAAAAAAAGGTTCCGACGAATTGAGAACCTCCTCCTTTTTTGAAGTCGGTTAAAAATACGAAATTACCCCATTGACGGAATTACCCCAAGTGACTAGCAAGCTATGATCCTAAGTATAGTCAGAGGTGCGAGCCAGATTTGAACCCCGGACATGACGAGGCATGAGAGGCGGTGAGTCATACCACTAGGCTACTACGTCCTCCTACAATATGGCGCACGACTATGACAAACTTTTCGCACTCTCATCAAAATGTATTTTAACTTGCATGTCGAGCACGCGGGCAAGCATGTAATGTGCAACGAAAATAATATTTCGCGACGTGTTCCACCCTCGTGCATGAATATGCATGCGGAGCTCTGAGCAACTTGCGGCGGCGGGCGCGAGGCGCGACACGAGTCGCGATATTGCTATGTTTTCTAGATCAAGGGGCCGTCTCAAATGTACGATGAACTTTTGATTTTAAAAAGATTTTCTGCGAAAGGTTCTGTTCTAAGGAACTTTCTAACCAAACCATCTTTTAATGTGGATTGGCCAGGAACAGGAACGGACCTCGCTGTCTGTTTTCCGGACAGTTGACGAGTATAATACGAACCAATGGTTTCAGCTGTGCGGCGTCTGTCAGTCACTGAGTCAGTTACCGAAGAGTCTAATATACTTACATACATGTATTGATATCTACTTGCATCTAGTGATTAATGTATCTATTGCCGAAGGACGGAAAAAAGATGGACTCTCCCTCGCCTCTGATTAAAGCTATTGTGTGTTGCCGCTCTCCATGATACATCATGAAACTTACCTGTTATTACGGTATCTCTAAGTGAGTGAAAGATATAGTAATATTGAAGACCGCAGAAGAGAAATAAGTTGCGAAAATGTCGCAAAGCCCAAGTTCTAAAAGCACTGTTAATATTATAAAGTTGTGTACCAAACAACCGTATTTTGTTTTTCCAAGTTTCCGCCGGGTCGTTAACGCGGTGAATCTTCCAGTGGCCCGAGTAGCTCGAGTTTCCGAATTGGCCCGAGTTTTCTCGAGTCGGCTCGAGCCCGAGCCGAGCTGACGTGGGACTCGTTGCTATTCAATGAGGAATCCGGATGAGGCTTTCATTACATCGGGAAGTCTTTCAAAAATTAATCAATAATCAAATTCGAGTAAAGTGAAGTGACGATCCATGAACATACAATACTCGTTTAATAACACTGAACTAGGATGTGTAATACATTCTCCTTGCTGGGTATTAACATAGACCCCGCCATAAACTGGAAAAGCCACATCTCTAAAACTATATCAAAATTAAGCAGATTTACATACGCACTTCACAAGTTAAAGATTAGTACAGACATAAAAACAGCTACCAGCGCCTACTACGCATACGCGCACGCCTGGCTGCAGTACGGCGTCGTGCTGTGGGGAAATAGCTCTGAGGCGTTACAATTATTCAAGCTGCAAAAACGATGTCTTCGAATTATTGTTAATATCGGTCCTATGGAAAGTTGCAGAGCCCATTTTAAAAATCTAAAGATATTAACACTGCCATCTATTTACATTTTTGAAGTTTGTTTATTCGTAAGAAAAAACCTACACCTATTCCCTCAATACTCCCGACCGGAAAACTTAAGACCCAAAATCAAACTAGCTGCACCCTTCTCTAGACTTCAAATGATACATTCAGGCCCCTTTTCGATGTCGGTTAAAATTTACAACAAAATTTCAGACGATATTAAAACAGAAACTAATCTTAATAAATTTAAAAATAGTTTAAAAAAATATTTACACGAGAAATGTTATTATTCTATTCAGGATTTTCTCACCGATGTATAAATTTGTATTATTAATAATAAATAAGGTTTCAATTTTTAGTCTGTAAGTTATACCTAAGTAAAATTGCGGTGCCCAGACCGGGTTCATGTTCCTGACTACAACTAAACTTAAGATCTCAATGTAATGAACATGTTAACATGCCGCAAAATGAAATTTTGGAAGGGGTGTTTTTTCTATAGTTATTTTTAGTTCTAGTTTTAAATTTTATTTTTAATTCAATTATTTTATTTTTAAGTCGCCGAATTTGTATGTGAATCAGTTTTAATATAAGTATATAAATATTAATGAACATGTTATGCAATAAAGATTTATGATTTAGTGAAATCTCTCTTATTTGAGATTCAGCATTTTTTTTTCGTTATTCCTGGCTTTGTGTAGACCGTGTGTCACCTGCAAAATATATGATATCCCAACGCGGGCATAAATATGGGTAGCGGCTTGGTAGTGTTGTGTTGTTTAAGGCCCACCTGCACCAAAGCCGCTAATCTAGGGTTAACCTCTTAACCCGCGTCAAATTCATACAAACAAATCTGAGTTAAGCTTTTAACCCGAAGTTAACAGCTTGGTGCAAGTGAGCCTAAGAGAACTATCTCGAAAGTTCAGAATTTGTAAAAAAATATTTTAAAGGTTCTTTTAGATAAGTCGATTCGAGTTCTCAACATATAGGTAGGTATACCTAGTCTATACATATGAACATCAAATTCAAACTCAATCATTTATTCAGCAAATTGGCTACATAGGGGCACTTTTACACGTCAGAAAAAGAATTTACCAGCGCTTCCTAGACCCATTGCTTGAGAAGAAGCGCCGCAAAAAACTCAAGCAAAAGGCCTTTTTTCAATATTTCCACATAGTTACAAAATTTACATTTGCATTACATGTATAAATTATACATAATAGGTACGAACTAAAATTACCTTGAAGGGATGTATAGTCCCTAACTTAAACTTAAATCTAAGATCTTAGAGATGTAGTCTCCAAGGGTCCAGAGAAAAAAAAATCTCATGGTTATATTTTGGAGGTTGGGAAAAACAAATTTAATTTCGCGCGTGATGGGGGTTGGAGAAGTTCCGAGCGGTCGTGGTTTTATTTTACAGCAGAATATTCGAGGTTTCGGCAAAAAACAAAATTGTTGCTCCCACTGTCAATACAGTGGGAGCAACAATTTTGTTTTAAACGAGCCAAATGAAATACTAAAAAAATGTAAGGTTTGAATCTCAATCATGGCAAGTTTTGTATTATTAACATTTCTAAGCTTAATAATCTAATGTTGTTCATGACATGACTACTTTACTTCAGAAGATCATTCAATTTCATTAAGGCGCCTGTAGCCGTCGATGACCTTGAGCGTTTTGAGCCCGATCCTCTCAATAATAACCGCGCCAAATACGCTAACGTAATTTACAACGATAGCAATGGTTAATTTCGCCCGCTGTCTTAAGTCTACCGTGGCCCAGCGGTCCAAATTCATCATGACGTAGATGAGAGCGCAAGAGGGGCGCGGGTTCAAATCACCGCTTATAATAACTTTTTGTATATTTTTTTTATGAATTGAATACTTTTTTAAATAATTTACATGCTGAACATGGTACTAGTGATATTTAGATATTTTTAATGTTTTTTCGTATCAAAGTCGTAGTTTAAGAATATGCAATGCAATTAGGCATTATGCGTATGTAGGGTAAAACCCCGATAAATGACTACATTCATAATAAAGTTCAAACAGCAAGAAAACTGGCCTGTCTGGAAAAAAAAATGTTCATGGTTTTATTAATTATAATCATGATTTTTTAATGTCAAATATTCTTGAATAAAGTCAGATGTGTGTGAAGTCTCCAATCCGCACTGGGCCCGCGTGGGGACTATAGCCCAAACCCTCTCGTGATGAGAGGAGGCCTGTGCCCAGCAGTGGGACGCAAATAGGCTGTAGTAGTAAAGTCATTGTTAAAATCCGATCATTCTGTACAATCTAAATATATATTCTGTACATCTAAATATATAAAACTCAAAGGTGACTGACTGACTGACATAGTGATCTATCAACGCACAGCCCAAACCACTGGACGGATCGGGCTGAAATTTGGCATGCAGGTTCCTTAGGGAACGTATGGGAGCGCTAAGAGAGGATTTCCCGAATTTCCCACGGGAACGGGAAAAAACGGGATCTTTCATTTTAATATTTCTGCGCATACGAAGTTGCGGGGAATAGTACAATATTGCAGAGGCCGCCAAGTAGCGCATTGCCGGACGATTCTATTAGTACGAGTCCGGCAATCGCAATTGCGGCCGACGTATATATAATGCTTTTCTCAAACAGCGAGGAAATACGTAAGGTCAGTCGGGGCAAGTGCGCCAGGATGGGGTAAGTGCGCCTAACATAAATATATCGAAACCTATAAATATTACTCAACTAGTAGTTGGCTGTTTACAAGGCATAGGGCCGAATTAAATTTAGGCGCACTCACCCCACATCAGTATTTACTACTTCCATGATCGTGGATGATTTGGCCATGGAAGTTGTACTTATTACCTCCATGGATTTGTCAGTTTCGGGGTAAGTGCGCCTAACATAAATATATCGAAACCTATAAATATTACTCAACTAGTAGTTGGCTGTTTACAAGGCATAGGGGCGAAATAAATTTAGGCGCACTTACCCCACATCAGTATTTACTACTTCCATGATCGTGGATGATTTGGCCATGGAAGTTGTACTCATTACCTCCATTGATTTGTCAGTTGCTCTACAGAGGTGTCTCAAATAGCAAGCGAATTAAAAAAAAACACACACGACAATAATGTTTTTGCTGGCCAAGGCCGGCAATGGACAGCCTGGCGTCTTCTTTTTTTGAAAGTAACACGAACATTACCGAGCATGTTTGACAAAAAGCTAGTTACTATAAAAACATCAATTCAGATTCCTTTTCTAAGTTGGTGGACGCGAATTGGTCCATAGGTGGACGCAATCTGGATTAAGTGGACGCAAACTGGGTAAATCGCCTAATTTGCCTATTTGTGTCGTTTTTTTGAAAACTACCAGATGTTTCGACCAAAACTATAAGTTATATTGAAAAGGACTATATCATCATACATTACATCCCTTTTATAATCAAAATTTCAATTAGAACATTTTTATTTTCACCTTCAAACTTGCCAACTCCAGTAAGTGGACGCAAACAGGCGAAGCGACCCTACTTTTCAGCGACTTTCTTGAGGTAATAAGCGGTTCGCCCTTGTCGCTTTCGTATCAACTTTATAGAGCAGTGTGATCTTCTCCCCTTTTTATTACCCATTTTAACACTAGGTAACAATAACAATATTATAACAAGAACACTATTACGGAGTAACAAAACAAACTTAACAAATAAGTATCTATAACAACAATAAAATGCAAATCCTCGAGACATATCACTCCACTCGACTTACTCTCTCGCTAGTTACTCACTCGCTATTCACTCATTTCCGAGTGCCGGCCGGCAGGCCGACCATGCTGTGCGTCCTCTGATCGAGTTCGGGATACCTACCTAGCTGGCAACAGCGCGCGCGACCGCGAGGTAAACAACACGAGTGCCGAAACTCGCAACGTCGCCTTGTTCTCAACCACAACTTTATGTTTAATGCAATGAATTTATAGAAAAATAACACTACTTCAAATCCAATATAAAAGTCAAATTTACGAAACGAACTTTTATCCTTCTTTCTTTAGTAATCATGATAGTTTAGATATTTTTTAATCAATAAATAAAAATATTTAAAAATATAAAAAACGCCGCATAATTCAACAAAACGCCTACCATAACAAGCGCAGCAAATGTGTGTTGTGATACTTGTGATTATACACTAAGGAAGACATAGGTTTTTCGTCTAAAAGCTATTTATCATATAAGTTAGAAGGTCAAGCCCTAGATAAAATTCTGAAAAGTACTTGCAAAAAATTTGTCAACGTAGATTTTTTCCTAAGCGGAAATAAATGGTTACATATAGGAGGATTAAGGATTTCTTAAATGACATCCATAGTACAAATCATTACATATAAGACGATATAAAATACCAGAAACACTAATTGACTATATTTGTGTTCCATATTCGTAAACTTTGCAGATGACAACTTGTTACAATTATAGAAAAATGGTTACAAAAACACCTCGAATTTGCATTTTTGCCTCACTACTCACCTTAAACACTACTTCTTTTATTTGGCGATATCTTAATTCAACACTGGCCACAACATCCATACTTCCATACTTTTTTTAAATTATACTTTATAGGATACTTTTTATCCCGATATTTGCACGGGAACGGGTTTTCCACGGGTAACTATAACTGTCTATATGTATAGTATCATCGGGTACGCAAATTCTAAGTCTACGTGGATCGAAGTCGCGGTCAAAGGGCTAGTCTATAATAAATGCTAGTTACAGCGCTAGTAAAGAACCCCGCAATATCAATATGATGAGCTCTATTGATATTGCAGTCCGGTTGGAGATGACGAAGCTTTCTCTGCTTTGTAATTCTCCAACCAGTCTTCGTCATGTTTTGTTACTCCAGTTTCGATATCATGACGCCCCATTCAGATGTCATTTCAGGGCGTTTCTCCCAATATATTATTAGGTAGGTAGTTTCCCAAGACAAACCAAAACAGTTCCATAAGCTATGGACGTCCTTTATGTACCAAACAACCGTCTAAGTCATACAAGAAGCCTTCCTATATAGATACAAATAGAGGCTAATAATGTAGAGCATTGTCACAGTAATTCTGCAACCGCAGCAAACTTCCCGCCCGCGGGGCTGCCTCCGAACCTTGCTATTAAACTCTTGACTGTCGGCGCTCACTATTTTCCATCAGGTGGGCCAGGAATTAACGCCGGCATTTTTTTTTTTGCTCTGAAAATCATACGACGATAAAATCAAAGATGCAGCTCTTGTGTCTTTTGCTTAAAATATAATCTTTTGTACAGTATTTAATCAAAGAAATGATACACAAATATACATACAGTAAGTCCTAATTGCAGAAAGTTATCCTTTGTAAAATGAAGTGTTTTATTTCAAATTTTCCAAGTTTAATTATTAATTACTTATTCATCAGTCGTTGACAACCCCGACAGCGCTACCGTGCTAGCTTCTCGCCGACTAGGCGATGTTATTCATGTCCCATCCCGAGTCAGAGCCGACAGTCACTCGGATATACTCGTAAAGACTAACTGTCAGAGACGTACTTTATAGCTAGTGATGTCATTCAAGCGACTGCGCAAAGTGACAAAGAATGGCTGAAGCAAAAACCTCCCAGATAACATGTGATCTTGCGGCAAACTCGTTTCTTTTTGGTTCAGCAAATGTGTTGACGAAGCAAGCTTGTAACAATATTGCTGCAATTTGTTTAAGCTTAACATGATTTATAATTGCAGATTACAACCGTGTGTCAGAAACGATGAAGATAGTGATAAGCAGATTCGTTATAAGAACATAGTTACTTCAGGCAAGTTTGTCACATGGTAACTAGAAATTTCGATTTAAAATTGCTGCAAATGTACAAGTTGTTAGGAACCCTTGACACAACCCTTATCTTTTGATACATCAAACTAGATATATTTAGTTACTCGTCACTTCAGCATTTCAGCTACTAATTAATAGCAGCTAATGAACACTTTAAATCCGATAACAACTAACCACACTAATGTTGTCAGTACGAGTAGGTAGGTAATTTTGAGCTATTTTCGCAATCAACTCAAGATAGATACGTAGAAACGTATCTATCTTGAGTTAACTGCGAAAATCCCACAGATGCTAATTTCAACAACGTACACCTATTAGGTAGTACGCTCACGTACAAAAGCGCTACATTGAATTCTTTTCTATTTGCCCGCCCGTCGATACCTTCGGCGCCAGTGTTTTGATACACACCCATCGCTTACCGAAGTTTCTTCTTTCTATTTACAGCTAGATATATTAAGTTACTCGTCACTTCAGCATTTCAGTTACTATTTCTGAAAAACTTTTAAAAACTATGTATTTATTCAATTCGAAACATAAAAAAACAGCAAATAGACAGGGCACTTTTACACGTCACTTTTAAATGAATTTACCAGCGCTTCCTAGACCCATTTCCTGAGAAGAATTTAAAAATTGTTTACTTCACAGAAGCCAAACGAATTGACCTACAGATGCCTACAGCCTCTAAAGCATATAATGAAGGTTGAAGTCTCGAACCGCGTCTGTATATAGGTATGGACTTTAATTGATAAGCCACTTAGGAACCATCTTAATTACAACGATTTTAGGCCGTCGTGTAACGTTAGTTTACATAATTAGGTTGTGGTTAACACGAACTATGTAAACAAATCTTGCAAGCTAAATTCCATCCACTTCTAATTATCGAATCATGGTTTGGCAAGGGTATACGAACGAAGATTGGATCACAATGCAATAATATGGTACCTGGTCTACCACAGCGCTGATCTGACGATGGAACTCGGTACCTAGTGGATACGGAAAAGTCAAAGCGTTGTTTTAGTTTCTTAATGTACGGGTTTTAAATATCCAATAATCTACCGGTTTTTAATCTATACTATAAAGTAATGTGAGTGTGTCTGATTGTTTATTTGTCCTTCCTTCACGTCGCAACGACTGGACCGATTCGGATGAAATTTGGTATGGAGATAGTTTGAGACCCGCGCAATAACATATGATACTTTTTATCCCGATATTTCCTAAATAATGGGGTGCCCAAATTCTAAGTCTACGCGGGACGAAGTTCGCGGGCATCGGCTAGTATCGTATAAATTTCAAGTCAACACATTTGACACGATTTCTTTTACACAGCTAAAATAAGAAGAGAGGTGAGTGGCATCAATTATACTCCGTGACTGTACACTTTCTGTTTTGTGTCATAATGACGCATTTTCCTTCGCCGGAATGCTTAGGGGTATTTTGATACACATCTGCGAAGAAAATCAATGATGTCTGAGAAATACACGCAACGACTCTCGCGCAGACCTCTCGTGATGACGGTCCATGTCAGTGGGACTTTTCAAGCGAATAAAGGAGGAAAATCTATGAATTATTAAAAATATGTCACTTTCAGCTACGCTATAATTTACTTCCTCTCGCATTACTCGACGAAAATTCCTTCCAAATTAGTTTAGCATTAATTAGTTACTAAATTGCACAAAAACCCTTTCTTGTAGCTAATAAATAATTAAAGCAGGGTCCACGCGGCAGGCAAATTGGGCAGTTTCGCGGACGGTCCCGCGCGCCCGTTTTTGCGGGACATGATTATAGTGGTCACCGTACTAAAGGACCCTCGCTGTTAAGTACTCATTTAAATATTCATTGTGAATGTTGCCAGTATCAAAGACATACTACCAAGCAGGGCAGAAGCTGTATGTAAATTGAAAGTGTTTTTGTATGTTTCTGTATTAAGGTTATGTTTTAAGGTGGTTTCGCCAAATGGTCCCACCTTAACCTAACGAAAGACCAGCGCTAGCATAATATGCTGAGTTAGGACCATTTCGTGATCAATCACGTCCTCTTTTCTTTTTTGTTGTAGGTAGGCACTTAACACACAATACATGGTGGGTCAGAAAATATGGCAAATAATTAACCCACAGTATCGGCTATCGATTCTAAGTATATTGTATAGGTCTTGAATTTTTTTTGAGATGGTAAAAAAAAAATTGTATAGGATTCAGGCGTCGCTCACACAACCAATCCCATATACAATTTTTTTTTTCTCGAAAAAAATTAAAGACCTATACAATATACTTAGAATCGATAGCCGATACGGTGGGTTAATTATTTGCCATATTTTCTGACCCACCATGTATATCAACTATTTATAGATAGATTACTCGCTCATACAGCTAGAAATTGTATCACATTTTTGATGCTCGCTGACTCGGACTCTATTTTATTATTCCACGAACGTATCATATTTTATGACACGTAAAAACGGAGCGACAATTCACCCCGACCCCTACATTACACGCATTCCAAATTATATACAAAACACAGAGGGCGCTCTTTGTGTGCGATTGTTTACCTTCATAAAAGGCTTTGATAATAATTCAATACAATTGTTTGTATTCCCCGAGGGAATGGTTTGAGAAAAACACTCAAATAATAATTGTCTTTCGGATTCGACGACGTCTCGTTTAATTGTGTTTGAAACCGCACCATTAAGAATTCTCTGCTTTGAGTCTGAAACAATAAATTCTATTATATTATTTACTTATAAGAGTGTTTCATGTTAAGAGCATGACGATGCTTTTCTCGGTGCAGAGTATTATGGCGAGGTCGTATTAAGAGTCACTGTAAGTAATAAAGGAAAATTTACCGAGTCCTCATAAAAGTACTTACTGCTCGTACGTACCTACATATATATAAAGCTATATAAAAAAGCATTCGATAAATCTTATTATCACTAATGACATTATTTTTTTACCAACACGAAAATTACTATAATTGTCACATCATGTAAATCGCTCATTAGTCCGAAAGACGGAAAAGAGGAATTCCACCACTACCACTAACATCATATATATGAATTCGTATGGAAGCCCTTCCGACGGCACATGCCGCGCGTCACTTGCGGGTTGGCATGGGTCTTTCTGCTGTTGCCGTCTGCCGCGTGGTCGCAAGTCTAACTTACGACAACGTTAGCTGGGAGGAATTGAAATATAATAAAACGAAACCAAATAACCGTTATCGGGTTTATGTGTTTTCATTGCTTACATCACGTTTGATAGACCGATATGCGTGTTTTAAGATATGTACATATATGGTGTCATTCTTCTGGTTCAGTCTGTGCGTTGCGTGGACTTCAAAGCGTCTGGGGAGCTTTGGTTTGACGCGAAAATCGAGGATGCGATTGAAGAACGTAGACCTTGGTCTCCGCGGGGGAAAGAATCAGAGGAGCCCGAGGCAAGGGAACTGAGTCTGTACAGCAAGAAGCCTGAAAATGAAACTGGACAATGCTTCTACGAGCTCCCGAAAGACAAGCAAGTCAACACACTCCTGAGCAATATGATGAACGTCTTGACAAAGGTTAGAAAGTTAGCTACTCCCACACCACACCACCACAAGAGACTGTTTCAATTCATTATTGGGCTCGATCACTAGAGGATTTTGGTTTCACAAGGTACCTACTAGTGCAAGTCAGAGACTTCATACCTGTGATGATATCTTTAAGGCCCGGTTCCTATATCCACGAAACGCCTCGTTTTGCCTACGGACGGTTAAAATTTGACAGATTCTCTATGGAACAAATGTCAAAAATCAACCGTCCGTAGGCAAAACGAGGCGTTTCGTGGATATAGGAACCGGGCCTAAGTGATTTAGGCATCTATTTCGCAGTGTGGTTTCTTCATAATGTCCCTAATTATTTTAGGGATCGGCTAACGAGTTTTGCGCATCCCAAAGTGTGGAAGAGACTGAGAGTCATCCATACCCCATTGCATCGCGTGTTCCCTCCTCCAGATGTTCATGCGCACGCGCAAGCTGAGCGAGCCCCGCGCGGAGTACCGCGGATGCGCGCGCAACACGCGCTTCCGCGTCGTCGCCGACAAGGGCACCTCGCACTTCGACGAGATCTACTCCAACATGACGCAGGAGTTCAGG
This sequence comes from Aethes cnicana, assembly GCA_963971205.1. Lineage (NCBI taxonomy): Eukaryota > Metazoa > Arthropoda > Insecta > Lepidoptera > Tortricidae > Aethes > Aethes cnicana. The sequence continues at coordinate 71,879 of OZ020285.1, forward strand.
TCAGTGCTTACCAGACTCAATTTTAGTAGAAACAGTTTAGAGAATGAGTTCATTCTTAAGTTCACCTTAAATGTTGTAAACCCATGATATCGTCAGGAATGTGACCAGGTGCGAAACTCTACCAGTTAGGAGGTAATATACATACATACATGTACAATCGCCATCAGATATGTATGGGAGTAAACAAGGTGATCAGCATAAATATCTGAACACGATCTTATTGTCAAGAAGTCATAGTGTAAGTTCAGACATTTAAGAACACTTTTAATCGTTTACATACATCTGATAGCGACTGTAACTCTCTCACGCCCTGTCAT
>OZ020285.1:72395-115565 GCA_963971205.1 Aethes cnicana
CATCACCGCTGGGAATCAAAGTGAGTGAGTTCAGCCGCCTTTGGTCGTTCAAAATTGGACTTGCAATTATACATAGTCATCATCATCATCATTCTAGCCGAAAAACAATCACTGCTGGACATAGCTGGGGCCTCAAACTGGTATTGTGCAATTCACATCCACCGCGTTCCCACGATCTCTACAGTGCCTAGACAGCTCGTCTCCCGGTTCGTGGACGCCACTTGAAGACTTTCTGGCCCCATGTGCCATCAGTTCTACGAGTAATGTGCTCCGCCCACTGCCACGTAAGATTCGCAATTCTTCGGGCTATGTGGGTGATCCTAGTTCTACTGTGGATACCTTCATTTCTGATTCTATCACGCAAAGAAGCCCTCTCAATTGCCCAATACTAACGACTCTCATTGGCCTCTAATTAAGTAGTAGACGGACTGAACTGTTGACTGTGGACTGTTGATATAAATAATGCACACATTCTACACCCTGCGAATAAGCACTCTTTGGTCACAGCGCACCATTTTTGCTGCTAGCAGTGACTGGTTCCTTACCGGATGGCTTGCCATCGACGTCGCCCGCGAACAGCGCCAGCACGGCCCTGATGAGGTCGGTGGCTCCGGAGCCCAGGTAAATGTGCTCCGGGGCGGCTGGCACGCCGTCGCGGTTGGTCAAGAACTGCGCCGCCCGCCGCCGGACGACCGCCAGGCCTTGGGGCGGCGAGTACGCGCCCACGGAGCCGTTGCTACGGGAACAATATCAACACACACATTTTAAGCAATTCACACTTCCCGCCGACCTCATGCTAATTAAAGCTACGAGAAAGGCCCGTTACGAGCACCCATGTCCTCAAGCACAAGTCTTCGTCGCGACACGAGAGGTTCATAGCCCAATCCCCACACAGAGGTTTATGATCAGCCCAAACGCGGTCCCGCTGCGGATTGCTTCATCAAATTACATTACATGTTTCTATAAATACCTAAGTTATATTAAATCCTCTCATGAGAAGGTAGTTCAAATGTTCACGCCCTGTGAGCAAGAAACAATCTAGATGCATAGAAGTCGCCGTCATCACGCGGATCCTCTCTAGCCATTTTGGAGCTCAAATCGAGGTCAGTCAGGAGTATTAGAAGATTCCTATTAGACCGCATAATGTGCTTCCATTTTGCGGTATAACTGGCTATGACGCTTTTAGTGGCTCTATAAGCGTAATGTAAATTAGACAATTAATTTTAACGGCTGTATCGTGGCAGCACGTTTACCTACTTGCATGCTGTTGCGCTAGGCGTTTTAATAAACTATCATGTTTTCATAATTAAACACACCTGCTCTGCTCAATATTTGTGAGCGAAATGTCCGTCTGTGACAAAAATCAGTGTATATCGCCAAATGAATTGTCTTAATTGCGTTCGTATTTAGGAGTAGATTACCCGTATTCGTTACACATCCCATTGTGTTTTTCTCCAAATGCGTTTATAATTGCGTTTCTTGCACGCACTCGCCGAATATCACGTAACAACGGGGAATACGTGGGAGCCGATGAAATGTTTCCTTGAGCGTGAGTCCACTAGGCACTAAGCGGGTCGATTTTGTTATACAACTGGAGAGAATAGTAAGTACCTACTGTCAAAACCGAAAGACATCCGCTGTACTACATACATCCTACGTCTTTATGATGATGATGTCCAACCGCTTTCGGCCATGGCGACTGATTCAAGACTTACGTCCATGAGCTCGCATGTGGCTTGTGTAGCCAATCTTCTTTGTGAAGATCCTCGCGCATAGCGGGCATGTGAGCTCACCGTTGATATATGGTTGATATAATTGTATTGAGTTAGCACAGGAAGGCGGGATTTTAACTCATCGCGCTTGGTGTCGAGGTGGCGTCTTTATAGGCGACAATGAAAAGGTTAGACGTTACTCACGTGCAGTCCGCTAGGATCTCCCGCGCTCGATCCTTGGCGTCGTCGGGGATGTCGGGGCTGGACATCAGCTCAGGACACGCGGCCAGCGCTTGTACCTGTAGGGAATATATGTTGGCAAAAGCGGTCTAGGTGGCATGTCCAATTGACAACAACGGCAGACCCGGCTACCTGATAAACGGCTAGGTGATAAGTCCTGAAGCCTTATCCAATTTCAATACTCGTATCATTTCATTCATCCATTCGCGCGTCTCACTCATACAATACAATGTTCAAGATTGGACTGGAATATGTCATCTATCTTATTTTATGCTTTAAACGATGTTTGGGCTTTGGGGTTTACGGACTCACTTATAGCCGTCACTAACGTCCCGAATACTAGGTTTACACAAAAGGAGAAGGAAATTCCTACCCCTTTCGCTATACGATCACTTCGTGAACTGGAAACAAAGGTATGCATCGCAAAGAGGTCTTCCCGGGTTCCATAAGTGACGCCTATGGTGTTGCAAATGTCTAAGTATAGGCAGCGGGACCACTTCCCGTCAGGTGGGCCATCAGTCTGATTGTCCGTCCGTTGACGTTGTGTAATAGTAATAAAACAGCAGTATACTAACCTGCCTGAGGAAGGTGATGGGCGGCTGCCCCAGCGCGTGGCAGTCGCCGATGTTCGCGCGCACCACGCGCGTAAACGGCTTCTTCACGCCCTGGAACAAATAAACACTATTACCACACCCGCGACGCTCCGTACAAACGGAACCTAAACTGTACACTAAACTGTTCAGTTTTACGTAGATCTCTACCTATTAAACTCTAAATTAACTTACTTTAATTGTATCTTATCATATCTTGATTACTGATTAGTAGTAGTTAATTAATCACGATATTGTATATACCTAAACTAAATATAACAAGGGAGTAAAAAGCTGTCTGGAAGAAATCCCGCGAAGGCTCGCTCTATTTTAGCTACGTGGGGGGCTCCTTTGGGGGAGGGACACAAACATCGCGATAAATCAACCTCATAGACAACAACTAACGTAACTTACACCACAGATAGTTATTCAGATGCGGCACTTTTTTTTTTTTTTTTCTTTTCAATATCTGCCATCGGCTTGTTAGCCATAATCAGATTGTCTCGCGAATAACTTGGTTTATAAATGAGCGGTATCACATTAGATACTCTCTCCCAGACTGTAGTCGCATACACTGGTTTGTTAGTGTCTCTCGTCGAGCTGCAGTATCTGCCAGATGCGGCACTGGAGAAAACCTTGTTATAAATCCTTAGGCTCACTTGCACCAAGCCTCTTCTCAGGTTGGCCTCTTAACTCAGGTTTAGTAGTGTCAACTTAACTCGAGTTACAGGTTATAAATCTTAGAAAGCTTTGAACATGGTGTCTATACTCGTCAATAGCGATTTTCCTGTTCAAAGTGTACCTAAGCGTGGTGTAGTAGCGACCACGCCACGTCAACATTTTTACGTCCCACTGCTTGGTACAGGCCTCCTCTCACGAGAGGGTTTAGGCTACAAGTCGCCACGAGCCAAGAGTGGATACACAAACATCCTTGAAGTTATTCCTCACGATGTTTTCCTTCAACGAAAAGCTCAATGGTAAATGCAAAATGGAGAGGTGAGAGCCGGGTTAAACCCCCGATCCTCTACGTGAGACGCGGTAGGCCAAATCACTGAGCAACCATGGCTTTTTATAGTGTTGCTAAGTAGTATTGACAGAAGAGAGATTGCAGACCTGGGTGCAGTCACAATGACATCGAGATCGGTTAGGAAACAATGGTTAAGATCTGAAAGGATATTTTTATCTAATCTCTCTACGACTTCCTTGAATTTTTACGTTTTGTTATTGCGAGAAACAAAAAATAAAAAGATGTAATTTTAACACAATTGTTCGGTAACCTATATCGATGACGATGCCGACACAAGTGTAGTTCATTGGAAGAATGAACTACACTTGTGGTTGATACCAAGTGCCAAACCCAAATAGGTACTGTTTTATTAAACACACTATCACCGGGACTTAATCGCGTAAAAACTATTTATATTTTGGTTACCCTTGTTTACGCATATTTTTTTTTGGCAGAATTCGATTTTGCATAATCAGTATAGGCATAATAGTGTTTACGCAGAAACTAATCTCGCATAACGATTTTTCGTCGAATTCTATTATGCATAATCTATTTACGCCGAATAGTATTCACGCATAATTTTCGAATTCCGAATATTATTTAGGCAGAAAATTACTTTCGCCGAAATTTGTTACGCCGAAAACTACTTTCGCATACTTTTATTTTCGCCGATTTAATTAAATGAGTATCCTGTAAAACATCGATAATTATCTAAATAGGGAGAGGGGGATTTTTACTAAATGATAATTTCGTTTACTTATATAAAAAATAACCTAACCTAACCTATGCGAGTCGACTTTGCTCCAAACTTTGGTGTTACCGCACACCGTGAACTGCCGAATTGTAACTAATAAAGATAAGTATGCTGAACAAATTATATCATACAAAATTTTATACTTAGCTAAAATCGTTTATGACATACATACATTTTCGGAATTCCAGTTTTCGGACTAGCAACTTCATATGAACTTTGGCACTCCCTACATTAATTGTTGTTTCGGACATAAATTCGGACAATATTTCGGCCTATCAAAATTCTGCTAAATTACTAGTATGCCAAACAATATTATGCGTAATAAAATTCGGCCAAGTCAACATTATGCCAACACAATATTCGGGCAAACACCCTTTCGGCCAATTAAGAATTATGCTTAACAAAAATTCGGCGAAGTCAAGATTCGGCATAAATAAATTATGCGAAGCCTGTTATGCGTAAACAGTTTCGGACAAAAAGAATTATGCCAAATAGATGGCACCCTTATATTTTACCTCGACGTGTCTGGTGTGTCTTCTCGTGACCGCGGCCGAAACGTCGAGGTAAAATATAAATAGTTTTTACGCGATTAAGTCCCGGTGATAGTATGTTTAATATGAATGTGTATCGCGAAAGTTTGAGACAAGGTACTGTTTTGTGGTCTGATTACAAGTGGGGTAGCTGGGAGCGGCTTTGCCCGACGAAAATACGTTTTTATTGCAGCATTAAAATGGCACTTTTCTTTTCTTTCGCTATCTTTCGGGCAACGCCGGTCGACGCCTGTTAATAACTAGCGTGTTTCACTTGTTCCGAACCTTGCCGAACTCATGGCGTTTAATAAGATAATAACCACCACTTTGTACCACCGCAACAGTCTATTTGGGACCCACGTCTGGGTACACCCGACATCCTTCCTCTCGTCACAAGGTTTGGCTATGTTAAAACGGAACCCAGCATTGCGGATTGGGTACCTCACACACATTTTTAAATTAAACAATTTGCAAATGCATGCAGGTTTCCTGACAATGCGTCCCTTCACCGAAAAATAATATAAATTTAATTTCAGATATTTGTTATATTAAACGAGCCGGATTTGAACCCCCGACCATGAGCTTCTGCCCGCGACCTCTTCCGCGTGGAATTCGGATATAACGTTTAGTCTACGTATGGTATGGAAAGAAAAGACGTTGTGGCCTAGTGGTTCGACCTACCGCCTCTCATGCCGAGGGTCGGGAGTTCGATTCCGGCTCGCACCTCTAAGTTTACTTACGTGCGAAATTCAATTTGAATTTACTACGAGCTTTTCGGTGAAGGAAAACATCATGAGGAAACCTGCACGCATCTGCGAAGTAATTCAAAGATGTGTGTGAAGTCCCCAATCCGCACTGGGCCCGCGTGGGAACTCTAGCCCAAACCCTCTCATGAGGAGGCCTGTGCCCAGCTGTGGGACGCAAATAGGCTGTAGTAGTAGTAGTAGTAGTAGTAGTAGTATGGTATGAATTAGTACCGCATACCCAATTTCATCAAAATCGGTAGTCCCGTTTAAGCGTGAAGAGGCAAAAGACAGACGGACAGACAAAGTAACTTTCGCATCTATAAGGGAAGGGCAGCACCTATAAGGACTTTATTAGGTACTTTATTATAGATACCTGTACTAGCTTCTGCTCACGACTTCGCCCTCGTGGAAGTCGGTGATCGCGTTCCCGAGGGAGCTACCTATGCGTTTTTTCGGAATAAATAGAAATAATAAATAGCCTATATCCTCTCCCGGGACTTCAACTATATCCATAATGAATTACATCTAAATCGGTCCAGCGGTTGTAGCGTGAAGAGGTAACAGACAGACAGACAGATAGGAAGACAGACGGACATAGTTACTTTCGCATTTATAATCGCGCGGATTCCTTATAGGTAGAACACGCTTTTTATTTTTTTATTAAAAGAACATTATTTTTGTATTTGTACTTAAAGTATGGGCCATATTTTTTATTTTTTTAGCTCCAAATTACCAGGCCCTTGGCTTATTAAAACACCACCTAATAAAAAACAGATTTAACTACTTAATCAAGCTATTACTATAATGCAAGAGGGTACAGGAAAGCTGTACGGTGCGCCATTTACCTTCAAATCAAGAAATCCTTTAGTTAATGCATGCAAACGTTTTCCCGATAGAGATCTTCTACTATCTAAAGTCCCGCGCCTTTACATTTCAAAACGCTTCAATGTATTTAAAAAGCACCACCAACACTCTCAACACATGTAATGTGTGCGTGCTAAGACAGCCATCAACTATGCGTTGAGAGTGTTGGTGGTGCTTTTTAAATAATAATAAAAAAATGAAGCGTTTTGAAATGTGAAGGCGCGGGACTTTAGATAGTAGAAGATATTCTCTACGTTTATTTTATAACCGTAGGTACCTTTTCGAGCTCTTTTTCTATCTGCATGGCCCGCTCGACCAGCGGCCCACGGACTGCGTACCGAATGCTCAAGAGGTTTGGGTTCACTGTTTCACTGGGCGATTTACCTTCCAGCTTCATTTTGAATACTAAAATAACCGGAGCGAATATATTTTGCGCGATATCACTACGAAAATGCACCATTCGAGCACAAACATTCATATATATTGGCTAGCCGCGTCATAGAACACAAACTTAAAATGCAAAAAAATGACCACTCACACGACTCTACACTTAACAAAGCGTATCTACAAAGGTGATTACGGCCTGCATTTGAGATTCTTCCCCGAGCGTCAGATGGACGGTGATTCCCTGTGGTTTTCCTTGAAGATAATGCAGGTCAAAATGCTACGTTACTTGCAGACAAATTATAATTAACTGATGCGTATCGCAATAAATAAAAATCCCCGAAACCATTACAGTTTACATACCTAACTATTTTTAAATTAAATTTTCTTCTGGTTAAGGATAAGTATTCATATGGTATCGGTACAGTACAATACATACCTACATTCATGATTTCAAATCAAATCAAAAGTTTACAATACAATACAATACAATATACTTTATTGAACACCACACAATCAAGGAACAGTAGACATTATGTAATTACACAAAAAGGTATGGCATACAGCAGGCGGCAGGAGGCAAGTTTATTTATTTGCTTAAAACACAAGTTATAATACACAAATAGAAGTGTCTGGCGGACCCCAGACTAGGCTGGGCCTGTAACTTAGGACCTTGGAGTGCAATATGTGAAAAAAAAGATACAAAAACTATAATTAGACAGAATTAGATACTTAATTTAAAATAAATACTAATTTGATCTAGGTATCGCTATCCACAATCGACATGCACAGGTGAGGGCGTGTGTGTGTGTGTGGGTGGGCGTGTGGGTGTGTTTTCAATTTTTTTTGTGAATTGATTGAAGGCAAGTAATCGGTTTCATTGCCCAAATCAGTGCGAAACATTTTTTCCAATTAGCAGTAGGTAGCGTCTCTTAGCCATATGCTATTCGGGCCCTATATCGGTCTTCCTGGGCTAGAACCTCTCCCAGTTCTACCGGTCATGATATTGAGTTGGGATATTTATTACAGCAGGTTTTAAACATTTCAATGCTTATTGTTGGTTTGTTCTCCTTTTTAGGGTTCCGAAGTCCACAAGGAACCCTTATAGTTTCGCCATGTCCGTCCGTCTGTCCGCACTATAGCTCGGAGATGCTTAGTTCTAGAAAGCTGTGATTTGACATGAATATATACGCTGAAAAAGTGGTACAATAAAAATTTGAAATATTTATTTTATAGGGTACCTCCCCTACTCGTAAAGTGGAGATGTTTTTTTTTCTTGCGTACCCCATAGTGCGTCATATCGTTGAATAGGTCTTAAAAAAATATTGCGGGTTTGTTAAAACCATTTTTTGATTAAGTTATTCGTTTGTGAAATATTAAGCTTTAAAGTGCTATTTTTTGTTAGAGTCGAGTGTCCCCCCCCCCCCCCTTGCCAGCTAAATGGTGGTCTTTGGATGGCTAAAAAAAAATCACGGTTGTGGCATATATAACGTAGTTGAAAGGCAAACTATCACAGCTAAGTAGACTGTACAAACTCACGAGTCATAGTCGACCAACTTATGAAATGATTAAAAAACCAATGATTTTTCTCGAGCGGCAGGGGCGTCGGGCGGGCACGTCATACCACAGGCTAGCTAAGATGCTAAATAAGTCTTAGAAAGGTACTGTGGGCATCGTCAACTTCGGAACCCTATACTTTGCGTGTGGCCCGACACGCACTTGGCCGGTTTTTTTAGAGGTATGGGAAACCTCTGCACCCTTTTGTAGGCCGTGTCCGCCCTGTGGTCCGGGCAAAGACAAGGAAATTTATATAGGCTAACAATCTCCTGACATTGCGGCGTACAGTAACATTGTAGTGGCGGTCGACCAGTTTCAAAATTTTTCGCTTGCACTGTGCAGCGAATCGTCTACGCCCGTCCTTCCGTCGCCCTCGAGTGAAGAGAGTCGCCCCGTGCAAGCGATTGTGGCCCTTAACTTAAGGTGGCCCTTAACCATTGACCTATAATAAATAAGTAATAACATACGGACGAACAGTGCCTAACAGAATATGTCAAAATATATGGAGCAAACTGACATTAGAAAATACGTTCCAATATGCTAATAACGCCTCTTTATAACGAAGGCCAAACGGGTGCTCGAGCTGTTCGGGCACCCGTTTTGAGGGGGCCGTTTTTCTCCGGCTGATTGTGGTAAATCAATGTTCCGTTTCCCGACATCTATCTTTATCACACTGCGCCATGCCTGAATAGTTAAGAGTAAAATATCAATAGGTGTCGCCAGTGACGCCAAGCTGGAGATAATGTAGTACCTGGTCCAAACAAATAGTGACAGAGGGCGCTACGATAAAATCTAGATTCCGTACAGAAGCTCCAGCCAGGATCGTCCCAGGGTTGATGGCCGAAACCGATTAAGATGAAATTTGGCATGGAGGTAGTTGACATTTCCGGGAACACGTTAAACGAATTCCACGCTTGTGAAGTCGCGGGCAGAAGCTAGCTATCCATGACTTCTATAAGTACTTATATTACAAATGTGAAAGTGTGTTTGTAATTCCTTCACTTCGAACCGACTGGACCGATTTGGATGAAATTTGGAGATAGTTTGAGACCCTGGGAATAACATAGGCTACTTTTTATCCCGATATTTCCACGGGCATGACATATAGATGGTTACAACTATAAAAGTTTCGAAAAACCCTTCTTTGCATATTTTTTTATTTATTTGTGAAAATCAGCATAATGTTAGTTGACCTCTAGATTAAGGGAAAAACAAATATATTCTAAGTGTACGCGGGACGAAGTCGCGGGCAACGGCTAGTTATTTAGATATCAAAATATCAATTGGTATTCCCCCACAATTACATCGACTTTCAACACAGCCTGCGCACACGATAGAGTAACAATGAAAAATAAAACAAAGCATAAGTTGCCATTATTTATTCAATTTCAACAACGCATAACAACTTCCCTTAACTAATTTTGGAACAAACTACAACCAATTATTGCTTAAAAATAACTGGACGCTTGTAAGCAAATGTATTGATAAAATGACGTGACTATTATTCTTTATTATCAACATGTGTATTCAGATGTAATTCGCGTCGATAACAACTACGATCAGAATATGAATGCGATAAGTTTAAAAATATTAAAATAAAAACTCGAAACTATGCTTTGTCACCGAGATTGGTCCAACAATGGCACATAGACTAGACACAAAAAGTTCAACAAAGAAGGTACTTTGTACGTGTACATAGAAGTAGAGATCTTCTACTATCTAAAGTCCCGCGCCTTCACATTTCAAAACGCTTCAATGTATTTAAAAAGCACCACCAACACTCTCAACACATGTGTGCGTGCTGAGACAGCCATCAACTATGCGTTGATAGTGTTGGTGGTGCTTTTTAAATAATAATAAAAAAATGAAGCGTTTTGAAATGTGAACGCGCGGGACTTTAGATAGTAGAAGATCTCTAACTCAGTTACTGTCATAACAAAAGTGTAGATAATCTACAACAGAAATGTAAACCTTAAAAAAACTTAATCTGTGCGGTATTTCAAAATACTCGTTATTCTTATTGATTCACGTCGATTGAGAAATATTAAAAATAAATATTGCTTATCTAACTAGCTCCTGGAAAGATCTTAAAAAACACTATACTTGAGATAATTAATAAAACCGAAAATAAATAAATAAAACGGCAAAATGAATGCAGTATTTTAAAACTTGAGCGGCTTGCTACTAACTATAATTCATTCAACTAATATTGCCTGATCTAAACTAATATCATAGCTCATAGTTGACCACCCTAATCTACACTATGATGCTCGTATTTCACTTAAATAAAAAGACGTTGCGTCGCTTTTGTTATTGCAATACTAATATGCAGAAATACTGTTGTAATGTTGAATGAAATATCAATGACATACCAACAGCCTAGAAGCTAGAAGCGTATATAATAGTCAGGAGCATTAATATGTACATTCAATACTAAGACTTCGAATAATTTGAATATTTAGTACAAGGCGTAGTATACACATTGATGCTCAAACTCTACAAATAAATCTTAGACAATTATTGCTTCAGCAAAACAACCAATCTACTAGGAACTCTATTCAAAACCAAAATATCAAGAAATGTGACGTTTTGGTATGGAATTTGTTCACCGTCTTTTTTCTTTTTTGATCACTTGAGGTTGCAACCTCTAACAATAAAAATAAACATATTAAAAAGATAATATATAAATAATAAAAAAACGTTTTTTTAAAACTGTGTTAGACACCAAATTAATTTCGACTTCTCATAAATAATTGCAATTAAGTTTTAGAGTTGCGTAACAGTATTTCGTGTTGTTCATTTACCTAATAATTTCTTTTATTTAAAACACTACATTTTAAAATCAATTGAGTATAATTTCACAATGAGTGATGAGTATCAAGTTAATGTGACATCCAAATAAAACTGATAACGTTTTTTGACAACGTGTCGTTTCTCATACAGTCAAGGGTAAAATATCAATAAATGTATACAGCAGCGACTCTATTGCTATGTCATTAAAGTTGCAGCATATTTTAACAGATTGGCCAGATACATTCAAATTTTCGCCCTTGTCTGTACGTAAGGTACAACATAAAGGGTTCGTTTTCACTGAAGCGGAGTTGGGCGATGTGGAGCGCAAAGTTGGTAACAACTGAGGTCTCAACGTCAAACGTCACAGTGACATTAACACTGTAGTATGAAATGACAATCATTGACATTGACAGCCGACATACGGCAGTGGCGCCAACTGGCAAGTAGCAATATGGTGGCCCTCATCCCAGTGCTCGAAACGTGAGTTAGCATGTTGGTTGTACATTTTCGTTTAATTTAACATTGCCGCTGCTTCAGTGGAAACACACTTTGATTGTTACAGTGGAAAACCAACCCTCATATGTGGTTCAAAAGTGGTCATAATTTTGTCAGTCGATCGTTTACGGTTATGCGTGTTCGATACGAACATTTAGTAATAAGTTGTTACGTTGTAGACACGAGCCCTGTTACCAACCCGTCGCCGGAGTCGGAGTCCCCTACGCGTATTGCTTGGCGAAGTTGTCGTGGAAGGACTTGAAGACGTCGAGCATTTCCTGCAGCACCTTGGGCTGCGGCAGGATGGTGGTGCGGAAGTGGAAGGTGCCCGGTCTCTGCCCGAAGCCCGAGCCCGGCACCACGCAGATGCCTGCCGACAAATAAATCAAGTAAATAATCATTTAGCCCACGCACATACACTCGGAATTGCGATTCGAAGGGACCATGCGTAAAATGGTCTGAAACCCGACAGAACTGAGAGGTACATCATTAAATAGGTGTTGAAATTTGCTTCATTTGGTTCTAGGACATTGACCTATAATAAGAAATGGCATATGGACGAACAGTGCCTAACAGAATATGTCAAAATATATGGAGCAAACTGACATTAGAAAATACGTTCCAATATGCTAATACCGCCTCTTTATAACGAATGCCAAACGGGTGCCTGAACTGTTCGGGCACCCGTTTTGATTGGGGCATTTTTCTTGTATAATAGATTAATGTTCTAGGGGCACTAAGTCGACTAACTTCCATTGCAGAATTTCGAACGTATACCAATTCCATTCGATTTATTGCCTCAAATACCATAGACCATATGGATGACTTAAGGATGACATGGACATTTACTTAACAGATACACGCAGTAGTGTTCCGTTTGGAATTCCGAACTGCATCTATGTGATAAGTCCTTATGTTTGGGTGAATGGTACGCGTTCGAAAAGACCATGGGTAACTTTGTATGGAGTCTTGGTCTAAAAACCAACAGTGTAGAGTGAATCCCGCTAGTTTTGAATAACTTACCCGTCTCTTCCAACAATTTGAATGCGTAGAAGACGTCGGGAGCTTGCCCGGCAGCTTTCGCCGCTTCAATAGCTTTCTTCGGTAGATCGATCCGCGGGAATGCATACATGGCACCCTGAAAAGGATTTTTTCCTCATTTTAAATTACACTTCATAGATTATTTACGTCTTCTTGGTATAGATATTTTCATCAACACAATTTTAGCCGACAAACGTCTACTACTGGGTACAGGCCTTCCGAATCAATGTTGACTGACTCTTGAACAACAAATAATTCACAGCGGCAAGATTATTGGAATCCAGATTACATACAAAGGTTTTTTTTCATTTTTTTTTATAGCGAAGGCCAAAGGAAACCACGAGTTGGAATACGGGACAAAAGGTAGCTTGTGCGTTCGCAGGAACCTCTATTATCTATACAAATTTTCATCAAAATTAATTAATCTTGGAAGGCATTGTATGGAATTAGATGTGCCTATGCAGGCGGTGTATTTTACACTCGCGGACAACGCGCTTTTCATCCTATCTATACACTTGAAAAGGACAGTGATATAAAAAAAAAAACATGTATTTCGGGTATCACAGACCCATATGAAAAACTGTTAGTACAAGTGAAAAAGATAATTCTTAACTGCTCATGTTAGTATAATATTAATAAACTAAACTAAATTAAATTCAACCCATAAAATGTGACTAAAGTGTGAATAAAGCACGCGCTGTCTGAGCGTAGTCTTTTTTCTGGGAGCGGCGACATAAAAAGATAGTGAGTATGGAGTAGCGTTATTTCGAGCGAATTCACTACATATTAAGAGGGTTTACTCCGCAAGTTGGCAACGTCGCAAATAGCTGTCAAATATTTTGCTGTTTTCATTAATTTCTGAATATTACTGAATGAAAACATGAATTATCGCTCTATGGTTGAATAAAACATTAAGTATGGATTGCAACAGTTATCATAGGAACACGAAGTTTTTAGTATTATGAAAGTAATATCTTTTGAAAACTTTCCATCGCAGTTTCCATGCATTTTAATGTAATCTTATCATTTGAATGCCTAACTAATAAATATAAAACGAGACGCGTCATTCAACCATAGAATGATATCTTCCTTTTTAATTCAGCAATATTGAGTAATTAATAAAAACAGCGAAACATTTGACAGCTATATGCGACGTTGCCACCATTCGGGATAAACCCTCTTAACAGATATTAAGTTCTGCCGATCCCCGAAACTGGCTTAAGGCTCTAAGGCCGTTAACATCGTGTTAGCCTTGTAACTCAAGTTTAGTTGTCCATAGTTAGAGGCAAACCCGAGGTTTGCGGCGTTGGTGCAATAGGGACGATACACACATAGCGGATCGAACTGAAGAAAATAGAAGCTATGGCAAAGGAATTTTGACCGTCTGCATAGCAGTGATAAATCTTATATTTGAATCGAATTTTCTTCTCGCGTCTAGTTATCTTCAGTCGAATAAAGATCGCATTCGACCTCGTGCCACCGAATGCTAATGTTGTCTATTTTTCGTTTGAGAATAAAAAAGGGACAACCGAACTGGGATCGACGCGATCACCTTCCGCCAAAGGCGTCGGGTCGGATGCGATCGAATGCTAGCTGCCATGCGATTCTATTCGGCCCGCTCGGTGAGCACCGTAGTCTCATGATGGTAAAGCGTGGAGAGACCTGCACGACGTTGCAGCTGAAGCCGTCCATGGAGTTGAAGGTGTCGGCGATGACCTTGGCGCGCTGGTTGAGCGACGCCAGCACCGCGTTCTTCTCTTGGAGCCAGAGCTCGTACGACGGATCGCCCTTTGAAGGCGGCTTGGCCTGGAAAATATAAAACGACGTTTTTCAATGAGCTAAATAAATTTTACATCACCCTTGGCCGTAAAGTGGGATTTTCTGCCCGCTACGCGGAGAGAAAATCTCACTTTTTGGCCAAGGCAAGACGTAAAACTTTTGACAAACCACGGGCGGTAATTCGTGAAGCCCCAGATCGCATATTTATATTACAGAAACCTGCGATCTGGGACATTTACGAATTCACCGCCCTACGTCTGTAATGTACTATTATGTTCCGACTGTGTCAAAAGAAGGGTTCAGAAGTTCGAGTGTATGTGTATACAGGTCCCGGGCCGGATCTTGAGCATTGCGCACGGGTACACGGCTACGAGTGAAGGCAACAGGCGTGCGCGCCCCTCCGCCTGAGAACTTATTTTCACCTTCTGCGCATCGAAAGCCTCCGCGCAAGACCCGTGCCGATCCCTCTATATATCATTGCCACGAACTGGATGGCTTAACGGATTTTAGTTAGACAAGTGTCCTTTTAAATTCCTCTCAATAGTAATGGGTACTACAACAGCCTATTTACGGCCCACTGCTGGGCACAGGCCTCCTCTCATCACGAGAGGGTTTGGGCTATAGTCCCCACGCGGGCCCAGTGCGGATTGGGGACTTCACACACATCTTTGAATTACTTCGCAGATGCGTGCAGGTTTCCTCGCGGTGTTTTCCTTCACCGAAAAGCGCAGTGGTCAATTCAAATTGAATTTCGCACATAAGTAAACTTAGAGGTGCGAGCCGGACTCGAACCCCCGACCCTCTGCATGAGAGGCGGTAGGTCGAACCACTAGACCAACACAGCTACATACTATAGTAATGGGTATATTATTATGACAAGTTCACATGCAGTCCATTTTTTCTTTCAGTATTTTAGTTATTAAATACCACCAAAGGTAAGCACAATATGTCCAGTAGTGGACGTCTTTCGACTGAAATGATGATAAGCATTTCTTCATCGAATTCGAGTAGAGTCGAGACACAGGATGGTATCTTGTTTCTAGAATTCGATTCGTGATTAAGTATGGAAATGAATGAATAATACTTACAACAACGTCCACGGCAGTTTGTCCCAGCACCGTGGGGCACAGCATGGCGGAGATGCACTGCAACAGACAAACAAACATGTAGCTAGACACATTAGCGCCTCTCCAAATTATTCTGTAGTCGCATCCTTACTATAAAGTTATCATCACTACATAGTATAAAACAAAGTCGCTTTCTCTGTCCCTATATCCCTATGTATGCTTAAATCTTTAAAACTACGCAACGGATTTTGATGCGATTTTTTTAATAGATAGAGTGTTTCCAGAGGAAGGTTTTCGTATATAATTTGTTATAGTTTAACGCTCAATTCCCGCGGGAACGCTATAACCGAATTCCACGCGGACGAAGTCGCGGGCAGAAGCTAGTAAAGTATAAGGAGTGTATTATGTAATTATTTGTTTTTGTTTGACGGCTGTCTCGCACGCGCACATGCTTTGGGAGTCTTGGTTGTGCTTTATACATACTTGTATAAATACATTAAAGCATTTTCAGGTGACGCTAGTCATTATCGGCAGCTCAATAGGCAGATCTCGAAATCTCTGAAGCGTGATATACACCGATTCAATACCAACAGTATTGAAAAGGCTATTGAGCGTAACAGAGGCTCGAAGGTGTTTGCCAAAGATCTGTCTATTGGTCAAAGCCAATTGACAAAGCTGAAGACCGAAGACGGCAGGATCGTTTCATCCAAACCGGAGCTGTTGGGAGAAGTTGAGAAGTTCTATGGGCAGTTATACACGACAATCCGAACACCCGTCGCTGATCCAGCTAAAGACCCTAGAGCTAGATTAACCCGACACTATACCGAAGATATCCCGGACGTCAGCCTGTACGAGATTAGTATGGCTCTCAAACAGCTTAAGAACGGCAAAGCCCCCGGTGATGACGGAATTACAGCTGAACTCCTGAAGGCGGGTGGTAAACCAGTCCTTAAGGCCCTTCAGACGCTGTTTAATTCCGTCATCCATGAAGGGAGAACGCCGCGAGCATGGAACAGAAGTGTGGTGGTGCTCTTCTTCAAAAAAGGTGATAACACCTTGCTGAAGAATTATAGACCCATCTCACTTCTGAGTCATGTCTACAAGCTGTTTTCGAGAGTCATTACGAACCGTCTCGCGCGCAGGTTTGACGAATTCCAGCCTCCCGAACAAGCCGGTTTCCGAAAGGGCTATAGTACCGTAGACCACATACATGCGTTGCGGCAGGTTGTACAGAAGACCGAAGAGTATAACCTCCCCCTTTGCCTTGCATTTGTGGACTACGAGAAAGCCTTCGATTCGATCGAGACTTGGGCTGTGCTGCAGTCTCTCCAGAGGTGCCAAGCTGACTACCGGTACATCGAAGTGTTGAAGTGTTTGTACGAAAACGCCACCATGTCCGTCCGACTACAGGACCAGACCACGATGCCCATCCCACTGCAGCGGGGAGTCAGACAAGGAGACGTAATCTCTCCGAAGCTGTTCACCGCTGCATTGGAGGATGCCTTCAAGGTGCTGGACTGGAAAGGACGAGGCATCAATGTAAATGGCGAGTACATCACTCACCTTCGATTTGCCGACGATATAGTAGTTATGGCTGAGACCATGGAAGACCTCAGTGCTATGCTTGTTGACCTCAGCAGAGTTTCCGATCGAGTTGGTCTGAAAATGAACATGGACAAGACGAAGATCATGTCCAATGTCCATGTTGTGCCAACTCCAGTAATAATCGGAGGCTCTGCGCTCGAAGTTGTTGACCATTATGTATACCTGGGACAAACAGTCCAGTTAGGTAGGTCCAACTTCGAGAAAGAGATCAATCGTCGAATCCGACTCGGCTGGGCAGCGTTCGGGAAGCTTCGCAGTGTCTTTTCGTCCAAATTACCGCAGTGTCTTAAGTCGAAAGTCTTCGACCAGTGTGTGTTGCCAGTGATGACTTATGGTTCCGAGACGTGGGCGCTTACGATGGGCCTCATAAGAATGCTCAAGGTCACCCAGAGGGCAATGGAGAGGGCTATGCTCGGGGTTTCTCTGCGTGATAGAATCAGAAATGAGGATATCCGCAGTAGAACTAGGGTCACCGACATAGCCCGAAGAATTGCGAGCCTTAAGTGGCAGTGGGCGGGGCACATTGCTCGCAGGACTGATGGCCGATGGGGCAAGAAAGTCCTGGAGTGGCGTCCGCGAACCGGTAGACGAGCTGTCGGTAGGCCTCCAACAAGATGGAGTGACGACCTTGTAAAGGTCGCGGGAACGCGGTGGATGCGAGTGGCACAGGAACGGTCTGAGTGGCGCGCCTTGGGGGAGGCCTATGTCCAGCAGTGGACGTCTATCGGCTGAAATGATGATGATGATGATGATGATGATTAAAGCATTTTGACTTTTTAAAAGGAGCGGACTATGTTATCGTAGTAATCTCTAAAGCTTCGGTGCTGTAATGAGGGCCACCTTATTCGTGCTCACTACTTGGCGTCACTATCTATAAGGTGGTGGCCGTCAATGTCACCGTTTGCAATAGGGATGACGACAGGGTGAAGAAATCGAAATTCTAATTAGTCCGTCAGTCAGGTAATAAATAGTACATTATTGCAGAGGCCGCCAAGTAGCGCATTGCCGGACGAGTCAGTTAGGCAAGTGTGCCAGGATGGGGTAAGTGCGCCTAACATAAATATATCGAAACCTATAAATATTACTCAACTAGTAGTTGGCTGTTTACAAGGCATCGGGGCGAAATAAATTTAGGCGCACTTACCCCACATCAGTATTTACTACTTCCATGATCGTGGATAATTTGGCCATGGAAGTTGTACATATTACCTCCATGGATTTGTCAGTTTCTAGAGGAGTCTCAAATAGCAAGCGAATTAAAAAAAACCACACACACACGACAATAATGTTTTTACTGGCCAAGGCCGGCAATGGACCTCGCGTCTTCTTTTTTTGAAAGTAACACGAACATTTCCGAGGATGTTTGAGAAAAAAATATTAGACACGTATTTTTTGTTATATCAAATTAAAAAAAGTACGACTAAGTTAAAACGCATTAAAGTTGGAGAGTGGGGGCTAACTACTGTAACGTAAACGTTACTGCTTTCGCTGAATATGCACTTTTATCATACTATTAACTATTTACAAACTAAAATATATTTTAAAGCTAATAAAACTACAAAAACTATCTACAATAACTTAATTCAAATCTAAAAGCCTGTCTGTTTGCGTTCCAATTCGACTGTGAAAGGGTTTCTGCTAAGTGATTTCCACCAGGCGTCTTCTTTAATTAGGACGATTAGCAAGTCATGCGAGATGCGTCACGCACCCCTCTCGCCGCTCACATTCGTAAGGAACAACCTAACTGAACGGACACGTCCTTTTTATCTAAATTCCTAAGTGCTCGTTCCAGCTCAACAGTTTTATACTATTTATCTAAAATTCTATTTTCTACAAATAATTAAAATGAAGTGCTGTGTTTTCCCCGATCGGGGTCCTATCCTACCGCCCGCAACTACCACGGCGTGTGCTACTTCCGATTAGAAAATCAGCTACAATAAATATTTTCAAAAAATCCTTAAAAAAACACTTATTCACTTTGCAATCAAACAGCTAAAACTAATTTAATACTTTCACGTTTATTATTATAATCATTTAATTGCATTTTTATCTTCACTCTTTTCATGTCTCTTTAGATGATTTTACCTAGTAATTACTGCACCGTTATGTTTTAAACAGGATTAAACTGCAAGTATTTTTATAAATAAAAGCCTTTCTTAGCTCTTAGCAAAACTGTTCCCATTGTTATCATTTTCTGATTAATACTGACATTACGTACTCAGTCTTAGCACCGCATTCTTGTTATTGTACCACCAATTACCACTACCACCAGTACAAGCTTGACTATGTACCAATTTACAGTTCAATTGTAACTTTTGTTTGTCTTTCTTTATTTCTTTTATTTTATTTTATGGAGCCACTGAAAATCAGCGTCGAGGTCCCTGTGCCTCGACTTCACTGCTGAGTGGACTCCTTTTTTCGGTTTACTGTAACATTCCTTCCTCTTAGATCATAAGTTATAGCCTTAAGTCTTATTGTTACAGTATCGAAAATAAAGATTTTCTATTCTATTCTATTCTACAGGTCGAGTCCTGCCTACTGAGAAGCGCTCCCACTTCCGCCGCTGACTGCCATCCCCCGGGAGCTGCCCCGGACTAACCGCTGCGCTGCGCTCCAGGGAAGTGGCTGTCCTATAAACGGTGCTAAGTGTTCACGGCTCACAGTACCTACTTTCCGAACAGTGGAAATAAAGAACCTCACCTGAGACCTACATATAGTTAAGGTGAATCGTCACGGCTGAACCCCATACAAAAAACTGGTCGCGTAATCTTCGACTACGACTGCTTTTAGTTTCTTTTATCGTTCTAATAAAATATTACATTATTCCCCGAGCGCGCATAGATCAAAAACACCGCAAAAAATCAATGAATAAAATAATTATAAGCATTTCAAAACCAATAAAATTTCGGTCGAACCAAGCTTGTGTGAGAGAACGTTTACACTGTAAGCATCAGGCCAATATGGCGTCGTGGTCTATGAACAGCTGATATGCTAGTTTCGATTCCTAGTAATTTCCAAAATACTCACAAGATGGCGTTAGCACGCCGGTAGTTGGTGGCGTTTTATGAGTTGGAAAATGATTGAACGAAATAGGTAAGTACCTGTACAAGTATTTTGTTGTTTAGAATGATCAGATATAAAAACGTGTAATAACATGTCAGAAGACAGCTAGAAAAAATATATCATATCTATTGTAAGTATTTTATTCATTTCTCTAAGAAATAAAAATATATTTACTTATAACTGGGCGATCGAGCTCTGCTCAGGGCATTTTTATTAGTCTATAAAAAATATTTGTGCCTAGTTGTAGGGCCGTATAGGCTAGGGTACCTACTAAAGAATGAAAAACGAAAAACAAAAGTAAACTGACCAGATTCGAACTCGCTCACACGAGCATAGAAAACCTGTATTATAGAAGCTAGGCTGACCTGAACATATCTATGCTGCGAAGTTACCGATCATATGCATAATAATAGTAGGTACCTACCTAGATATATACAAACAATTTTTCATTTAAAAAGTGTCATTTCACAAAATCAAATTGTTTTGGGTAATGATAATGTTTAGATACTAACTACGTATTTTCTCAATTCAGTTATAAATCATAGAACGGCGTGCAAAACGGAACGTAATTAGAAAAAAAAATACGTATGGTTCATAAGCTGCGTTCCGAATCGCGCTCAGCGCGCTTGAAAGTCGACTCGCGAGAGACAAAACAGCGCGATTCGGAACGTAGCTAAAACGGAACGTACCTAATTAGAAAAAAGAAACATTCTTTTGCAACTCGACCGTCTGGTAAAGTGCATCGAATATATTTATCTCATCGTTTATTCAATTTTTCAATTGATTTTCCTCTCACTTTGCATTTATCTAAGTATCTCTCTGTGCATGGTATTTTGCGTTGTATTTTTTGTTTCAGATCAATTTTATCAATGCCACCAAAGACGAACCGCACCGCTTACAGAAAACACACGTGGTCGGGAGGAAAACGAAAATGGAAAAAAGTAGCTGCTAGTTTGCGGCGACATTATAATGGAGTCACATCGTTAGTAAAGATATATATCACTTCTTGGGGCATTTGAATATATTCATTACTAGCCTTTTCCCGCGGACTTCGTCCCGCGTAGACTCAGAATATGCGTACCCGATGATACTATACACATGGTTACGACAGAATATTCTTACTCTTTTATCCAAATTTTGGCGTAGAATATAGAGAGGTCACTTTGTAAATAATATAACCGTTATTTTTCGTCCGTCAGGATTGAATGCGACACAACACGGTCCCTTGTCAAATCATCATGAAAGGCATATGTCTTGATACCCATTTCTCATCCAATGCCTCAAACAGAACTATAGATCTTCATCAAGCCGCCTTTGCATGTAAGTAATTTTCTGTCTTTCTAGTTGGAATAGGTACCGGAGAGGGTTATCCATCTTTTATGTAATTGAAGACGAAGGAGATCTCTATATATATAACGCTACGTCTATCCGTCCGTCCGTAGCATGTTGTAAATGCGAAAAAAAATTTGTCTGTCTGTCAGTCACCACTTCACGCTTCAACCGTGGAAACGATTTTGATGAAATTTGGTGGTTTTGGCGTAGAATATAGGGAGGTCACTTTGTAAATAATATAACCGTTATTTTTCGTCCGTCAGGATTGAATGCGACAACACGGTCCCTTGTCAAATCATCGTGAAAGGCATATGTCTTGATACCCATTTCTCATCCAATGCCTCAAACAGAACTATAGGTCTTCATCAAGCCGCCTTTGCATGTAAGTCATTTTCTGTCTTTCTAGTTAGAATAATTACCGGAGAAGGTTATACATCTTTTATGTAATTGAAGACGAAGGAGATCTCTATATACATATATATAACGCTACGTCTATCCGTCCGTCCGTAGCATGTTATAAATGCGAAAGTAACTTTGTCTGTCTGTCAGTCAGTCACCACTTCACGCTTCAACCGTGGAAACGATTTTGATGAAATTTGGTGGTTTTGGCGTAGAATATAGGGAGGTCACTTTGTAAATAATATAACCGTTATTTTTCGTCCGTCAGGATTGAATGCGACAACACGGTCCCTTGTCAAATCATCGTGAAAGGCATATGTCTTGATACCCATTTCTCATCCAATGCCTCAAACAGAACTATAGGTCTTCATCAAGCCGCCTTTGCATGTAAGTCATTTTCTGTCTTTCTAGTTAGAATAATTACCGGAGAAGGTTATACATCTAAATATATAAAACTCAAAGGTGACTGACTGACTGACTGACTGACTGACTGATATAGTGATCTATCAACGCACAGCCCAAACCACTGGACGGATCGGGCTGAAATTTGGCATGCAGGTAGATGTTATGACGTAGGCATCCGCTAAGAAAGGATTTTGCAAATTTCCCACGGGAACGGGAAAAAAAGGAATTTTTACATTTTAATGTTTAGGCACGTACGAAGTCGCGGGAAACATCGTAGAGATCTGAAATTTGGCATGCAGGTCCCTGGGGGAGCGTAGGGGAGCACTAAGAAAGGACTTCCCGAAATTCCCACGGGAACGGAAAAAAAAGGGATTTTTACATTTTAATGTTTAGGCACGTACGAAGTCGCGGGAAACATCGTAGAGATCTGAAATTTGGCAGGCAGGTTCCTTGGAGAGCGTAGGGGAGCACTAAGAAAGGACTTCCCGAAATTCCCACGGGAACGGGAAAAAATGTTTTTTTTTTACATTTTAAGGCACGTACGTAATCGCGGGGATCATCTTAGAGAGCTAAAATTTGGCATGCAGGTTCCTTGAGGAGCGTAGGGGAGCACTAAGAAAGGACTTCCCGTAATTCTTACGGGAACGGGAAAAAATGGGTTTATTACATTTTAAGGCCCGTACGTAGTCGCGGGGATCATCGTAGAGAGATGAAATTTGGCATGCAGGTTCCTTGGGGAGCGCAGGGGAGCACTATGAAAGGATTTCCCGATATTCCCACGGGAACGGGAAAAAAAGGGATTTTTACATTTTAATGTTTAGGCGCGTACGAAGTCGCGGGGATCATCGTAGAGAGATGAAAGTTGGCATGCAGGTTCCTTGAGGAACGTAGGGGAGCACTATGAAAGGATTTCCCGATATTCCCACGGGAACGGGAAAAATGGGATTTTTACATTTTAATGTTTAGGCGCGTACGAAGTCGCGGGAAACATCGTAGAGATCTGAAATTTGGCATGCTGGTTCCTTGGGGAGCGTAGGGGAGCACTAAGAAAGGATTTCCCGATATTCCCACGGGAACGGGAAAAAATAAATTATAATCCTAGATTACAAACACTTTCAAGAAACACGTTATGCAGATTACCTACTGTTAGATTACCTGCCTATTGTCCAGTAAAAAGGAAATGATTGATGAGTTCACTAAAACATTCTTTAAACCAGTCTGCTATTACCTAAATAATGAATTTTGGCACTTAACTATTTATTCATAAGAGATCAATGAATCAGAGAAAAAAAAGGAAAAATCTATACATATAATAAATAATAATTCTGTACAAGTCGCGCCTGAAAATTGAAAATTAAAAGAAACTATCAAGTCAAAGGGACTATATGAACGATACTAAACACAAAATAACAATTTAAAAAAAAAAACCTGTATGTATGTATGTATGTATGTATGTCCGGATTTAACTCGAAATCTACTAGACGGATTGAAACAAAATTTGGTATGGGGGTAGTTTATAACACTGGTCAACATATAGGCTACTTTTTATCCCGAGGAAATGCATAGTTCTCGCGGGAAGGCTATTAACAAATTCCACGCGGACGAAGTCGCGGGCAGAAGCTAGTCTTTTATGTAATTGAAGACGAAGGAGATCTCTATATACATATATATAACGCTACGTCTATCCGTCCGTCCGTAGCATGTTATAAATGCGAAAGTAACTTTGTCTGTCTGTCAGTCAGTCACCACTTCACGCTTCAACCGTGGAAACGATTTTGATGAAATTTGGTAGTTTTGGCGTAGAATATAGAGAGGTCACTTTGTAAATAATATAACCGTTATTTTTCGTCCATCAGGATTGAATGCGATACAACACGGTCCCTTGTCAAATCATCATGAAAGGCATATGTCTTGATACCCATTTCTCATCCAATGCCTCAAACAGAACTATAGGTCTTCATCAAGCCGCCTTTGCATGTAAGTCATTTTCTGTCTTTCTAGTTAGAATAGGTACCGGAGAAGGTTATACATCTTTTATGTAATTGAAGACGAAGGAGATCTCTATATACATATATATAACGCTACGTCTATCCGTCCGTCCGTAGCTTGTTATAAATGCGAAAGTAACTTTGTCTATCTGTCAGTCAGTCACCACTTCACGCTTCAACCGCGGAACCGATTTTGATGAAATTTGGTAGTTTTGGCGTAGAATATAGAGAGGTCACTTTGTAAATAATATAACCGTTATTTTTCGTCCGTCAGGATTGAATGCGACACAACACGGTCCCTTGTCAAATCATCATGAAAGGCATATGTCTTGATACCCATTTCTCATCCAATGCCTCAAACAGAACTATAGATCTTCATCAAGCCGCCTTTGCATGTAAGTCATTTTCTGTCTTTCTAGTTGGAATAGGTACCGGAGAGGGTTATCCATCTTTTATGTAATTGAAGACGAAGGAGATCTCTATATACATATATATAACGCTACGTCTATCCGTCCGTCCGTAGCATGTTATAAATGCGAAAGTAACTTTGTCTGTCTGTCAGTCAGTCACCACTTCACGCTTCAACCGCTGAACCGATTTTGATTAAATTTGGTTTGGAAATAGTTGAGTTTCGGGGAAGAATATACTCACTTTTCACGTTCTCGTCACTTTTTATCCCGGAAAAGCTCGCAGTTCCTGGGGGAATCATGATAAACGAATTCTACGCAGAGGAAGTCGCAAGCAAAGCTTGTTTTCTATAAAGAATATAACCGCTATTTTTTTGTTCACCAGGACCACATTGTAACCCGCTGTCATATCGTTCTGTAAAAATAAACTGAACAGCCACATTTATTACTATCCGTAGACTGCGGTAATCTTTTGTCTCTATTTCAGATCAAACTGTCAAGCATCTAGCTTCTGGAATGCCTGGTCTTCCTGGGAGGGATGCAGTAAGCCTTCTCGAAGAGAAACTGATTACATTTCACATTTCAACAGTATCTCGGGCCCCTCCTGTGAGTAACAACGAAGAGACGTTGTGAAACCAATTACTGCTAATCAGAACCAACCTTATCACGTGTAAAATTGTGATATATATTAGTTATATTTCAATAAACTGATGTCAGAAATGTATAGCAATTTTATTTTCCTGTGGCCGTGTGGCAATAAAATATAAACCAACCAAGAGGATATGTACCTACTGAGATAAGGTAAAATGAAGAATAATATTTGGGATTCGACATTATTGATGTACTCCCAAACTAGGATTACCTGTGATACGGGTACTAGACAACGATATAAGTAAATCTCATATGATAAAATTCTCGTGTCGCAGTGTTTGTAACCAAACTCGACCGAAATCGCTTGGCCGATTCTTATGAAATTTGGTGTGTATGTTCAGTAGGTCTGAGAATAGGACGTAAGCTATTTTTCTTACCCACCCAAAAACAAATCCAAGGCGGTACGAAGTCCACTGGGTCAGCTAGTACTTATATAGAGAAACTTACCGCCTTGATTTTTTTTCTTGGATGGGTACGAAAAATAGCTTCCTAATCCTTTTCTCAGACCTACAAAACTTACACACCAAATTTCATAAGAATCGGTTTAGCGATTTCGGAGGAGTTTGGATACAAACACTGACACGAGAATTTTATGTATTAGACAGTTAGATATGTAAATACATATGCAAATAAAGATCCATGACATGAGAACAAATATTCGTTCTCATCATACTTTGTCAGCCGTGTAGGTGTTTAGATACTTTGATAAAATATTACGATATAAGAAATTTGTAAAGTAAATTAAACTATTAGTAATTAAACTATGTTATTGAACTATTTAGTTGATCCTTACTAATAATAATATTATAATGTATTCTTTTCTTTACATTTACCTTACCTACCTACTTGAAAAAATTGATGTCAAATGTGTAGACTACTTTGGTTGCTTCGCAAAGCAGTAACAATTTACCACCACCAACAATGAAAAGCAATGATCTAAAGAATCAAGTTGGTATAGGTACTAAAATGTGTACATATTTTTGTTGGGATGGGTACATAATAGTACAATTTATAGCAAACCGTGCGCGGAACACTAACCCGCTTGGGCCTTACTCGGTTCGGTTGCCATACCGTTTCGCGGAATAGACGCGCGTCTCGGAAAATAGCCCTGTCCCGCTCTCTCCTACCGGCCGACCCTATGCCCACGCGCCGCGCGCGCCAGCCAGCCAGTCAGTTGTGCAATCGCTACGCACACGCTACATTTGCCACGAATTCACGGTCACTTGTGATTAGGGCTTCGCCCCACACCGTCTTCTCATTTCTACATCTGCCAAGACTCCACCGTGCGTATAGGTATATTATATTTTCGACGCCGCAAGACAAAACTGACATGTTTATAGTGAGGCTGCGGTCGCTCTTTGTGAGACTAACGAAGAATGATATCTCAGAAAGAGCGCAATTGGACATAACTTACGCCCTCCTTTCTAATAAGATAAGGAAAAGAGTACGGAGGGAGGACTTCACAAACTTCAAGGAGCTGCCCTTTCGTGCGAGAAGTGTGGAGAATTCTGTCGACGAGAGGGAGAGGAAAGCTAGCAAGGCGCCCTGCGCGCCCACGGCGGCTGCGGCGCCGCAGCTTCGGCCGCGCCGACTGCCTAGACGCCCGCGTCAACCCAGGCGAGACTAAATCCCATAATTGCTTTGCGAACGCACAACGTGTTATCAGTGAAAAAATAAAAGTGATCAAAGCTTTTATAGTAGAGATCTTCTACTATCTAAAGTCCCGCGCCGTCACATTTCAAAACAACACATGTGTGCGTGCTGAGACAGCCATCAACTGTGCGTTGAGAGTGTTGGTGGTACTTTTTAAATAATAATAAAAAAATGCAGTGTTTTGAAATGTGAAGGCGCGGGACTTTAGATAGTAGAACATCTCTATCTAGTCTCGGTCGTGTTTCGGTAGTGAAGTGCGTCCGTTCGACTCGGTAGTAGCCATGTCCCTGCCCTCCATGCCAAATACCTTCTGATATTATAAGTGCGAAAGTAACTCCGTCTGTCTGTTACCACTTCATGTTTCAGCCGCTGAACCGATATTGATGAAATTTGGTTTGGAAATGGTTGAGCCCCGGGGAAGATTACTGGTCACTTTTAATCCGGGAAAAGTGGACAATTCCTGGGGAATCACGATAAACGAATTCTACGCAGATGAAGTCGCGGGCAAAGCTTGTATTTTATAAATAACTAGCCTTTCCCCGCAACTTCTATGTGCAAAAATATTAAAATGTAAAATCCCGTTCTTTTCCCTTCCCGTGGGAATTTCGGGAAATCCTCTCTTAGTGCTCCCCTACGTTCCCTAAGGAACCTGCACGCCAAATTTCAGCTCTCTACAACCAGTAGTTTCGGCTCTGCGTTGATCGATCTGTCAGTCAGTCAGTCAGTTTCTTGTTTTATATATATAGATATAACCGCTATTTTTTTGATCACCAGGATTGAATGCGGCAATACAACCCGCTGTCATATCATCTCAGAGAGATCCTCTAAAAAAACTGAATAGCCAGATTTATTATTATTATCCGTAGAGTGTGATCGAGTAATCTTTTGTCTCTATTTCAGATCAAACATCTTCTGGAATGCCTTGGATCTGTCTTCCTAGGAGGGACGAAGTAAGCTTTCTGGAAGAGATTACATTTACCTGTGCCTGCCTGTCTGCGGCCTGTGAGTAACAATGAAGAGACATTGTGAAACCGATCACTGCTAATCAGAACCAACCTTATCATGTGTAAAATTGTGATATATTTTGTTATACCTATTTTAATAAACTTGTCAGACATGTGTAGCAATTTTATTTTCGTGTGGCTGTGTGGCAATAAAATGTAAACCAAGAAAGAGAATATTTACTTACTGAGATAAGATAAAAAGATGAAGATAAAATGAATAATATTGGGAATGCAACACAACATTGTCTACTCTCAAACTAGGATTACCTGTGAGACGGACTGGATAAATACATATGCAAATAAAGATCCATGACATTAGTACAAATATTCATTCTCATCATAGGTAGGTAGGTAGGTACCCTGTCAGTCGTGTAGGTGTTTAGATATTTTGATAAAATAATACAATATTAGGAATTTGTAAAGTAAATTATGATATATTGAATTGAACTATTTAGTTGATAATTTTATATACTATACCTTGGACAGCTCATCGCACCAACATCTCGGTGCTCAAAGAACTCAAACTCGACCAACAATATCCGTCCATGGTTCGTCTAAGCCGAATCGTCAAATACTTCGGTCACATCTACTACTACTACTACACAGCCTTTTCACGGCCCACTGCTGGGCACAGGCCTCTCATTACGAGAGGGTTTGGGCTGAAGTCCCCATGCGGGCCCAGTGCAGATTGGGGACTTCACACACATCTTTGAATTACTTCGCAGATGTGTGCAGGTTTCCTCACGATGTTTTCCTTGACCGAATAGCTCAGTGGTAAATTCAAATTGAATTTCGCACATAAGTAAACTTACAGGTGCGAGCCGAAATCGAACCCCCGACCCTCTGCATGAAAGGCGGTGGGTCGAACCACTAGGCCTCCACGGCTTACCTTCAGTCACATAACTCGTGGAAATCCGACAAGTTGGAGAGACTAATGCTGAAGGGAAAAGACCCAGAGAGAGGAGGCCGAACAGGTGCCGCCGGTAAATGCGGCGATGCACCAGGGCGAAGATCGCTGCACATGGAAGACCGTCACAAGAAGTATGTGCCGGAGGAGGAGGATAATGTAACGAAATACACACGGATTTTTATCCTTTGATTAAAAATAGTAGTAGAAATAAATAATCATATCTAGATTAAAAATATTTCTATAATGTCAAGTAAAATATATCAAAAGTTTCACTAGTTTTATTTTTCCCCTTTACAAATATTTATTATAGAAAAAAGAAAAAAAAAATACAAAAAGTTGAAAAAGTGAGGATCGAACCCACGACTTCCACGATTTATACTTCATAAAAAGAAATCACAAAAACCACAGCGCCACAGAAGCTCTGTGATTCTCGGCGAAATTAAGCCTTGGTTTCCACTACGTTTCACTACCTCAGTATGTGTGCGTGAGTTCATTCTCGGCAGACTTGTCGCCTTTTTTCCTAAATGAAAGGTGATGTACGGATAATTATGTGAAATTGAGATGTATAATATATCCCTTCAATCGCATAGTCCATCAAAGTGTACCTTTGGGCTTGGAATTTGGCGTAAATCCTGAAAATTACAATATCTACCACCCGCGCCATCTATTATCGTAGAGGCTACATAAACCCGTGAGTTATCACCTTAACGTTCTGGCCCAATTTTCAAAATTGTTTTTTTAGTACTTTTATTAAATTTGTAAATTAATTAGTTGTTTCCTTCCCTACCCAGTCAGAACCGTTACACTACGTCACCGTTAGGTATAAATCCTACCTAACCGTGACGTCACGCGACATTTCAACTCAATATATCTCCGTATAAGTTTGATTACGTGAAAAAAGAAAAAATACGTGTCCAATACTTTTCAATAAACTTCCTGATAGACTAAGGAATAAAAAGGTTGTCGTCATCCCTATTTGATACAATGGTGTCAATGTCACTGTGACATTTGACGTTTCGGAGGCCTCAGTGTCGCCAATTTGGCGTGGAATATGGCACATAAATGTGCTAAATTGGCAACATTGCACCTCGGAGGGCCTCGAGCGCCTCTAGCAGTGGATTCACTCGCGGCGACCTTCATTGAAGCAGCTCTCATGCAGAGGGTCGGGGGTTCGATTCCGGCTCGCACCTCTAAGTTTACTTATGTGCGAAATTCAATTTGAATTTACCACTGAGCTTTTCGGTGAAGGAAAACATCGTGAGGAAATCTGCACGCATCTGCGAAGTAATTCAAAGATGTGTGTGAAGTCCCCAATCCGCACTGGGCCCGCGTGGGGACTATAGCCCAAGCCCTCTCGTGATGAGAGAAGGCACAGGCCCGGTCGGTGACCGCACCCCGTCTGGCCGAATAGCCGTTGGAGGAGCAGGTTGCGTTATTCTGTGCGTATACCAGAGACAAGGTAATTATATTAGACTGTCAATCTCCCTACATTACGGCGTACATCGGAAATAGCCAGGATGCTTCAAACTTTCATGCTTCGCATGTACAGCGCCATCTAGATATTGCTTATGGAGTTCAAATTTGTATGCAGGCTACCTAGGCAGCGACATCTATCTCATTTAACACTTATTTCGGGCGTACGCTGATTTGTTTGAAGGTTGTTCTTCTAAGTTTACCTTGTTTTTAGGGTTCCGAACCTCAAGAGGTAAAAACGGAACCCTAATAGGATCACTCGTGTGTCTGTCCGTGCGTCTGTCACAATCGATTTTCTCCGAAACTACTGGACCAATTAAGTTGAAATTTGGTACGTATATGTAAGTTTGTGACCCAAAGACGGACGTGTAACGAAAATAAATTAACCATATTCCCTATTTTTGGGAGCTAAATTTGAAAAAATATTAATGAAGTTTTCAAACTATCGTGTGACATAGGCTGCGTTCCGAATCGCGCTCAGAGCACTCATAGCACCTTGCATCCTTTTTCCTCTTAAAAGTCGACTTTCAAGAGGAAAAAGGATGCAGAGTGCTGTGAGCGCTCTGAGCGCGATTCGGAACGCAGCCATAGTGAGGATCTCAAATATATTTTTTTTATTTCCGTTTTGGTCAGGACTTTTCGAGTTATTTGAGAAAATAGGCGAAAAATTACCATTCCCCCCCCCCTTATCTCCGAAACTACTAGACCTAAAAATTTGAAAAAAATACGGAGGGTAGTTATTGACCTATAGATTACAGGAAAATTATTAAGAAGTCCATGGTATTTTTAATCTATCATATAAAAGAGCTTATCCTGTGAAACGGTTTGAAAATGACGTCATTGAAAATAATCAAGGATCGGAACCCTCTCCACGCGAGTTTAACTCGCTTCTTGGCCGGTTTTTTTTGTATGGTCATACCTTGTAGAGGTTGGCTTGGACGTCCTTGTCGAAGTTGAGCAGCTCCATCCAGCCGCCGCGCAGGCCGCACTCGCCCATGTAGCCCTTGGACACCGTCATGAAGGACGCCAGCTCCAGCTCCTCCTTGTAGGGCGAGCCCAGCTCTACCAACACCTGCAACACACGCAACGCACTTCTTAGGCCCGCTGGCACCAAGCCGAGACCTGCTGACGGGTCAGACTCGAGAGTTGATACAACTCAACCCAAGTTAGGAGCAGGGATGTTGCGGAACTTCCGCATCATTTTCGACATCTGCATCAAATCGATGCGGAGCTGGATGCGGATGCGGATCCGTGCAAGTCGCAACAAGAACGAGGCTCAGCGGTGGTGGCGTGTGCCTCCTAGTTCCCTGCATTGACTCATTAGCCACTGAGAGTCGTCTTTTCGTTCGGTGTAACCTAAATAACCCTATAGATTTGTTCTTTATTTTGTTAGACAGATTCTTAGCCAATTGTGGACCTCATGTTGTCTGAAATTCAATAAATATTATTATTATTATTATTATTATTAGCCACGTCACTACTTTGACAAGACTATGAGTAGAACGGGACGCAAGGTGTCACACTAGCGGCACCTGTCAGTGATATAAGACTGTCATAGGGGACTTGGCGCGTCTTTAGATTGAATTTACCTTACGAGTGAAAAATGTAGTGGTTTACATGAATATATATCGTATTTATTACAATTGGTGCTTTTAATGACTTATTAATTTACTTATATTTATATATATCTATTACTTAAACAGTCCGTTCCGAATCGTAATTTACGTTACTCTGACGGTTTCGTAAACTTTTGATGATAATTTACGTAAAGAGCGTTGACGTCGGTTTTTTGTTTAAAAGTATAACTTTTGTTTAACGTAATAAACGTGATAATTTATCAAACTTTCCTATAATATCAAAAAATAACAAACTTTGTTTGCACATCCGCATCCGCGGATGTCAAAAAAAATGCATCCGTAGCATCCCTGGTTAGGTCGGGGCACGTAACTTGAGCGGTGAGCAAAGGTAGAGAAGATTCTTGCGCATGTTTACGACTGAAGGAACAATAAGCATGCACACACGACAAAGCGCTCCCTGCGTCCCGCGTCCCTCTGCCGATGAGACCATATTTTTGACTTCTGCGCATCGAAGATCACCGCTTCTTATAGCCGCAAAAGCTAATTTTCTGCAGACTTCGAAAATAGAGGCGATTTGGATTATTTCTTTATATTCGATTAATACCTTTCAGTTGGTTCTATATTAACTTGATTGAGTTCAGTAAAGGAATCCAGTGAAGGAGTAGCGGCGTTCTCGAGTGGAGACCACGACAAGCCAAACGCCTTGAACCGAGATCTGCATATGGGGTGACGCCTAGGTCCGACGGTGAACAGCTGCAGGCTGTTGTTGATGATGATGAAGGAATCCATGGGAAAATGAGGAAACTCCTCAAATGTTATCGGCCTATGCATAATTTTAGCATACATTTCGAAGACTTCGTATTTTTGGATTTAGGTTTCTTTCAGCTACC
Organism: Aethes cnicana; assembly: GCA_963971205.1. Lineage (NCBI taxonomy): Eukaryota > Metazoa > Arthropoda > Insecta > Lepidoptera > Tortricidae > Aethes > Aethes cnicana. Next base: position 105,311 of record OZ020285.1, read on the forward strand.
GACGACGCAACGCATGCGACGCAGTAACTTTTTTCATGTCAATGGTAAAGGCAAACGAGCGCACAGCCCACCTGATGGTAAGTGGTCACTGCGGCCCGACTACACATAATCATATCTTTGATTAAAGATGAGATTTGCCACATCTACGAAAGTCACATTGGTCGAAGTCGAAGATATTTGACGCGTGGAATATTACCCTAACGTGGTGAAGTGAAAAAGCCGTGGTGGCCTAGTGGTTCGATCTCTACCGCCTCTCACGCCGAGGGTCGGGAGTTCGATTCCGGCTCGCACCTCTAACTTTACTCATGTGCGAAATTCAATTTGAATTTACTATGCTTTTCGGTGAAGGAAAACACCGGGAGGAAACCTGCACGCATCTTTGAAGTAATTCAAAGATGTGTGTGAAGTTCCCAATCCGCACTGACCCCGCGTGGGGCCTAGCCCAAACCCTCTCATGAGGGGAGGCCTGTACCCAGCAGTGGGACGCAAATAGGCTGCAGTAGTAGTAGTGGTGAAGTGAAGACGGTAGGTACCTTCTTAAAGGAGTAGAACTTGCTGCCCTCGGCGTAGACGTTGTCCTGGTAGACCTCGTCGGCGAGCAGCACGAGGCGGCGGCGGTGCGCGAAGCGGATGATGCTCTCGATGTTGGCGCGGGTCAGCACCTGGCGCCAACGGAAACATCTTAGGCCGGCCCTAAACGATCACGATCAATTATATTGCACCGTTTAGGGTTAGTATTGCATAATATTCTTGAAGGCAGCGGCAGACGGATCAATGTTATTGCGCAATTTTATTCCGGGCCGGCCTTATACTTTACTAGCTTTTCCCCGCAACTTCGTATGCGCAGAAATATTAAATGTAAAATCCCGTTTTTTTTCCGTTCCCGTGGGAATTTCGCAAAATCCTTTCTTAGCGTATGCCTACGTCATAACATCTACCTGCATGCCAAATTTCAGCCCGATCCGTCCAGTGGTTTGGGCTGTGCGTTGATAGATCACTGTCAGTCAGTCAGTCAGTCACCTTTGAGTTTTATATATTTAAACTATCGACGGCCGGATTGGTCCAGTTGGTAGTGACCCTGCCTTCTGTTCCGACGGTCGCGGGTTCGAGTCCCGCTCGGGGCAAACTTCGTGTGATGAAGACAAATGTTTGTACTCGAGTCATGGATGTTTAGTATTTATATACACATATGTATGTATTCCTCTATATAAGTATTTATATCGTTGTCTAGCATCCATAGTACAGGCTTTGCTTAGTTTGGGGCTAAGTCAATAATATTAGTATGGAAGTATGGATACCAATGGGGACTATCGTATTTATGCTCACCAGTTGGCGCTATTGTGAAGGTATGATCGCTATAGGTATATTTTTGGATCATTGTTCATTGTCAGCAATGAACATTGATCTATTATAAGGATTCACAATCAGCCGAAGAAAAATGCCCCGTCAAAACGGGTGCCCGAACAACTCGGGCACCCGTTTGGCGCTCGGTAAATTTGACACTGAAGTCTTATAGTGTTAGGTTTACTTTTGTATAAAATACTTATTTTGACACATATTATAAAGAGGCGTTATTAGCATATTGGAACGTATTTTCTAATGTCAGTTTGCTCCATATATTTTGACATTCTGTTAGGCACTGTTCGTCCATATATTATTATAGGTCAATGGCAATGAACAATGATCCAAAAATATACCTATATCAATATAAATATACCCTATGTATCTATCTCCTAATATTGGCCCGTGCATGATTTTGGTATTATAGGAATTGGGGTCAACAATCTGGTAACCAAGAGCCAAGTATCAAGAGGGTTTATTCCGAGAGTTGGCAACGTCGCAAATAGTTGTCGAACATTTCGCTATTTTCATCAATTTCTGAATGTAACTAAATGAAAACATAAATAATCGCTCTGTCGTTGAATAAAACATGAATTCTGGATTGCAACAATTATCACTGCAACACGAAATGTTCAGTATTATACAAGTAAAAACGTTTCAAAACTTTTTATCGCATTTTCCATGCATTTTAATGTAATTGCCTACTCTTATGCCTGCCCAACAAATATAAAAAGACACGCGTCATTCAATGCCAGAGCGACTTTTCCTTTTTCATTCAGTAATGTTGAGAAATCAATAAAAATAGCGAAATATTTAACATCTATATGCGACGTTGCCAACTCTTGGAATAAACCCTCTTAACTGCGATGTTCACTTATGGTGAGACACTTACGGTGAGATTGGTCCACCAATTCAAAGTAGCTCAAAGGGCTATGGAGAGGGCTATAGTCGGCGCTTCTCTGAAAGATCGGATCGGCAATGAGGTGATCAGGCAGAGAACGAAAGTTGTCGACATAGCCCAAAGAATAAGCTCTTTGAAGTGGCAGTGGGCCGGTCACGTCGCGAGAACTGCGGATAGTCGTTGGAGTAAACGCGTTCTTGAGTGGAGACCACGACAAGGCAAGCGAAGTGTAGGGCGCCCTGTTGCCAGGTGGAGTGACGATTTGTGCAAGGTGGCCGGTGTAGATTGGATGCGGCACGCCTTGGACAGAGCTCATTGGCGTGCATTGGGTGAGGCCTACGTCCAGCAGTGGACTACTATGGGCTGTTGATGATGATGATGAACTGCGATGCCTCGCCCGTCCCTCACCTGGCCGGTGGGGTTGCCCGGGTTGATGACGACGAGTGCTCGCACGGCGCAGACGGCGTCGCCCAGCGCCCGCTCCAGCTCGGGCAGGTCGAGCGCCCAGGCGTGCTCCTCGTCCAGGAAGTAGCCCACTTGCTCCAGCCCGTACTCCGCCAGCGACGCCGAGTACAGCGGGTATTGGGGGATGGGGATGAGCACTCCTGTAAACATACGGTATATTAAAAAAAAAGTGTGATACAAAGTAGAAGATGTAGGTACCTAAATCAATGACGAAGCTTGCAGCGGATAACGGTATGTTTTTAATGATAACTACATCAAACTGTACATAATGACGATGCAAAAGTGATTGTAAAATCCTACTTGAATAAATGTTTTTTATCTTATCTTTATCGTTATCTTTATCTATACATATAATATTTGTCAAATTCAAAGTTAAGGCATATGCAGACAACGCGCTTTTTATATCAATATATCACTGTCTCGCTATAGCGATGTGAAACCCGCGTTTCCTGCATGCGTTATTCTTCGTACCTATGCTATACTCCCGTACAAATTCTACTTAATTCAAACCATAGGACATTGAAGGTCACACTATATTACATAAACGCGCCAAATCTGACTCAGCCATTACTGTTTGTTCACTCACTAAAGATAAAATCGTTTAGTACTTTGCCACAGAAAATTACATAATATGCCAATAAATATTTGCATTGGAAATTAATGATAATATTAAGGAAATTAGCGGCTTAAATGATCCACTTACAAGTCATTTTAGCATAAATTATTGTTATTATAATTGTCAATTTAAATTGCAAAATTATTCTTATTAGGTTGAATGAAAGAAAACTTGATATTACATGTATTTTAGAAGCTACGCAACTATTCCTTGCCAACATTTGATTCTCGTTTAATAAGTTTTGATAAAATATTAGAAGAAGCAACTTGTATAACCAGTGCAGTGTTTGTGTTTTAAAAATAATATTGTCGTAGATTAGACAATATACAAACAAGTGTGTTCTACTCATGGGTTTAGTTGAAGGCCAGACATAAAGCAAAATGATTACACTTTTAATAGGTTATTTGATAGAAGACTTCAGTTTATAGCACCAACTCTATTGGATTTTTTCCCTTATCATCCATCTGTAAGGGTAATGAGCAGTAAATGTTACTGTGATTTTTCATTTCAATCTATCAAAACGGTTTTTCTTGGTACTAAAATCGATAACATAGTAACCTGACGCCACTCGATTTACTCCGTCAATAGTCAATCAATGCTCAATGCTGTGTCCAAACCCTGCAGAAATGGAAACCCCATAGACATTTTGCACAGCAGCACCTCAGGAGTTATTTATATGCGTGACAGCCAAATGTTTTGGGTATTTTTCAAATGTTCCATAAGGAGAGGCATATTCCATCTTAGGCCTCAGGGTAGGCAACGCATTCAAGAGCTTATGGTTTCTTAATGGGGGATCATAGGATTTCGGTGTCCATGGCCCGCAGTCACCACTTACCATCAGGTGGGCTGTGCGCTCATTTGCCTAAACCAATGGTATAAAAAAAGGGAAAAGGTCCTGTAAAGTTTACTCCAGCATTCCAACAGCTAACTTTTCGGGTGGTTTCCCGTTGACATCTTTGCAGATCAGCTACGACAGATTCTTGATGCCATCGAAAGGTCCTCCGTAGAGGACAATATCCTCCCACTTCTACGTAACTTGTACACACCTCAAACCTAACTGTGGTAAAGGTCCTACGAAGTCTATTCCACTCACCGGACGGTTTCAATTGACATCTTTGCAGAGCAGCTACAACATATTCCTGATGCCGTCTGAAGGTCCTCCGTAGAGGACAATATTCTCCCACTTCTTCGTAACTTGTACACTCCTCAAACCTAACTGTGGTAAAGGTGCTATATACACTATTACTACATAGTCTATTCCACTCACCGGACGGTTTCCCGTCGATATCTTTGCAGAGCAGCTGCAGCACGTTCTTGATGGCGTTGGAGGCGCCGCCGGACAGCACGATGTCCTCCCAGCGCGCGGGGTGGCCGTCGCGCCGCTCGATGTACTCGGCCACGTGGCGCCGGATCAGCTCGATCCCGTGGGACGCTGTGTACGCACCGACGGATTTCCCTCTGGAAAATGGTAGAAAGTTTTCGATCTCAATCTTGGACGAAAATGGAGATGCGTCATAGTGCTGGGACTGAAATCAACGATCTGACTAGAGATTATTAATTTAGTATGCAAAACTTAGAGGTTTTAGGAAGCTAACTAGAAAGCCATTTGGATAACGGAATTAGTTGAATGTGCAATGATAGGTCAGTGACCAGAGAGTTTACTGAAAAAGTGGAATATCTAAAGACCATTTAAGACTTTCAAACATCAAGACCTCTGTCTACCAAAAAAGAATATATTCATTGAATGCAGCCTAGGGTCACTACTGGTACAATGGCTGGCAAAAAATGTTATTGGTAATCTTCATATACATATAACGATAGCTCCCACACGCATATGGCGATGAGAACAATAAACGATGCATAATACGTACCCACAAGCGTCGAGGATTTCCCTGGCGCGCTGTTTGACGTCTGCGGGGAAGTCGTATGTGTCTATCAGGTCGGGGAACGAGACGCATGCCAGAACCTGCCATCATCATATACCATTTATACATATCAGCACACGGCGCGACGTTACAGTGAGAGTAAACAACCGGCCAAGTGCGTGTCGGGCCACGCGCAAATTATAGGGTTCCGAAGTTTAGGATGCCCACAGTACCTTTCTAAGACTTATTAGCATCTAACTAGCCTGTGGTATGACGTGCCCGCCCGACGCCCCTGCCGCTCGAGAAAAATCATCATTATAAGTTGGTCGACTATTACTCGTAAGTTTGTACAGCCTACTTAGCTCTGATAGTTTTCCTTTCAACTACGTTATATATGCCACAACCGTGATTTTTTTCAGCCATCCAAATACCACCATTTAGCTGGCAGGGGGGGGGGGACACGTGACTCTAACAAAAAATAGCACTTTAAAGCTTAATATTTCACAAACGCATCACTTAATCAAAAAATGGTTTTAACAAACCCACAATATTTTTTTAAGACCTATTCAACGATATGCCGCACCATGGGGTACGCAAGAAAAAAAAAATTACATCCCCACTTTACGAGTAGGGGAGGTACCCTATAAAAAAATATATTTCAAAATTTTATTGTACCACTTTGTCAGCGTAACTAATATGCATATTCATGCCAAATTACAGCTCTCTAGACCTAAGCATCTCCGAGCAATAGTGCGGACAGACGGACGGACGGACGGACGGACGGACGGACGGACGGACGGACGGACGGACATAGCGAAACTATAAGGGTTCCTTGTGGACTTCGGTACCCTAAAAAAGAGAGGGCGTGGACTATACAGATGCACTCATAAGGTCACAAATACAAATCTGTGATTTTTACGTGTGTTTCTACGTCCTGTTATTGGAGCAACTCTACATATAAAAGTACTGAACTGAATCTCATGTAATTTTACCTACAAGTAGACATAGTAGTGGGACACAAATAGGCTGTAGTAGTAGTAAAGATCTTCTACTATCTAAAGTCCCACGCCTTCACGTTTCAAAACGCTTCAATGTATTTAAAAAGCACCACCAACACTCTCAACACATGCGTGCGAGCTGAGACAGCCATCAACTATGCGTTGAGAGTGTTGGTGGTGCTTTTTAAATAATAATAAAAAAATTGAAGCGTTTTGAAACGTGAAGGCGCGGGACTTTAGATAGTAGAAGATCTCTAGTAGACATAGTATCATTGGAAGCAGAATCTATATGCCTGCGAAGCATACGCCATATACCTAGTCATTATTGACCCAGACGGCCGATAAAATTGCCTAACTCTCGGTAAGAGTGGTTTCGCACTACCGATCTGAATCTGCGGGAAATACGGTCCGGAGTAGTCAAATAAATATTTTAATGGTATTTTACACACTAAGTTCACGGATGACGAGGAGGAATCAGACGACAGAATTTGGATCCAGTGTTTAAACTACTTAACATACAAATACTTCCAAAAACACGGAGCCGATTAGTGCGAAACCGTTCTTATTCTTACTCATCCATTAATTTTGATTCGACTAACATAGAACTATTATTATTTTAACGCCCGCTTTAGACAAGAGTCTGTTAATTGACGCCATAATGGAGCCAATTGTTGACACTGTAATCTAAACTCAACCGCTGACACGCTCACCTTGACATGATATATCTAGCTCAATGTATGTAACAACTCACTTTGGTGATCAGTTGATCAGTAATAGGGTAGAATTCAAGGCCAAATGTAATGTTAGAACAATTGATAAATCAGTCCTGACCGTCCAAATTATACACAAACATAAGATTTGTACACTTTTGTACCTTATTAAATTGTGTAAAGGTTCCAAATAGAATTTTTACATACAAAAAGTTGAAATCTTATCGTTTCGATCACCAGTTACTAGCGTAATAAACAACGGTTATAAATAATAAAGATCGATTTTAATGCTTTTTTTACACAATATTATGAAATCTGACGCTCAGTTAACTATGGAAAAAGGCAATCTCTGTTTAAAGAACCACTTTCAAGCAAGACATAACTTACGTATATTAAACATAGCATCGCATCAAAATGGGAATAGCATCTACTGATAGTCAACGTATTGTGCTAAGTTACGGTACACCAATAGGATCCGCTTATCAGTCGTAACCTTTGATAATGACCTCTCTAAACACAACCGGTTGTAATTCACGCACTTACAACAACTAGGTATAATAATTAAAAATGATGAGACATCTAAATAAGAACGGATATAAGACTTCGGAAAATTCAGAAATAAATAATAAAGAATCTGAAAATCATTAGTTCATTATAAGTATTAGAAGAAACACGTCACGTAAATTGCTAGACTGTGTTAGATCATGATCCTGATCGATTCCACAGTCAAACCGTGTAAACTGTTTTGTGGGACACTATTCTACTTTAAGTTTTTTTATTCTTTAAAAAATAAAATAGGTCTTACCAAGGTTCGCCACAAAGACTACCTTTAGAAGTAAACCTCATTTTATTCCATAATTATTCGTCTTCTTAATTCAAAGGCTTGACAGAACCTGCATCAGTATCTACCTGAGATAAGATGTTACATACCTGTCTGATGAAGGTGATAGGCCGCTGCCCCATCGCGTGCGCATCTCCGATGTTGGCTTTAATCACTCTCTTGAAAGGCTTCTGGGCGCCCTGAAATAAAGAATATTATGTCAGTTTCACCTCAAATCAGACATCGTCGTGGCGACAAGAATATGGGTAAAAATTGAAAACTTTTGTCACTGTCATACTTTCACAGTTAAGACAAAATTATAGTCATCTTTGAAGCAATCCATCAAGCAGTTAAGATAGAGCGTCGCGTGTCGATGCCGACCTCATCTCCAAAACATAACTTTGCGTCTGGCGTAAACATTATATTAGGTCCTTACATATGAAATTGGCGTTTGGCGAACTGGCAACTTTGATTCAAAATATGTGGCGTTCGGCTAGGAATTCCAAATTCAAATTTATTTCAAATTTAAGACCATGTATTTCTGTGTTCGAATTACGAAATTTATTTGTTATCGCGTCATTTGTTTTTCTTTCACATCGTTCTGTTCACAATATGGAGAACTTAAAATATCGCTATATTTACGAATATGAGTTTCACCTCGGCACTAGTGCTGCAGAAACGGCTCGTAGGATTAACAATGCGTATGGGGAAGCTACTGCAAAAGAAAATACGGTACGTTATTGGTTCCAACGTTTCCGTTCTGGAAATTTTGACCTACAGAACAAGCCTCGTGGACGGCCGGAGACACAAGTTGATAACGAAGAATTAAAAGCAATTGTGGAAGCAGATCCATCGCAAACCACGTCAGAGTTAGCGGCAGGCTTCGGTGTGAGTGATAAAACCATTTTGATTCACTTGAAACAAATTGGAAAAGTGAAAAAACTTGAAAAATGGGTACCGCATGAATTGAGCGACGCAAACAAAGAAACACGCGTCGAGTGTTGCGTTTCACTTCTCAACCGGCACAATAATGAAGGCATTTTGAATCGTATCGTTACTTGTGATGAAAAATGGATCTTGTACGACAACCGGAAACGTTCTTCACAATGGTTGAACCCAGGTGAACCAGCCAAATTCTGCCCGAAACGAAAGTTGACTCAGAAAAAGGTACTGGTAAGTGTCTGGTGGACTAGTGCCGGTGTCATCCATTACAGTTTCTTAAGATCTGGGCAAACAATCACGGCTGATGTGTATTGTCAACAATTGCAAACGATGATGGAAAAGCTAGCCATTAAACAACCCAGACTGGTCAATCGATCTAGCCCACTGCTGCTTCAGGACAACGCTCGACCACATACGGCACGTTTGACGGCCGCAAAACTACGGGAGCTGCGACTGGAATGTCTTCGACACCCACCATCAAGGGGATGGCATGTCGAATCTGACAGCGTGCGAGCGGGATGCATTTATACATTTCTTAATGTGAAAGATGAGAGAAGTAATAGATTTTTTGTCCTTATCGGCGTACCAGCTTTTTTGTGTTTGCCACAGCTGAGCTGTGGCAAATAAAAAGAGTAGTCATTATGTCAGTGTGACTTCGTGTAAACAACAAAATTATTTGATATAAGAGAAATATTACAGATGTTTTATGATAGTGCACTGTTCTTACTAATATACGTTTGCCCCTATAAGATAGCGATTATAATTCGCCCGACCATCAGGTATAAAAGACGTACCCAGCAAAATTATGATAACATAACCTTTCGTGCGTAAGTATTTCATTTTGGCCATTTAAACTCATCTTGTTCGGTATGATAGCGTTACGTAAGTTATATTTAGCTCATGTTCTATTAAATTGACCAACTATCTTTGAATAATAACATAAATGAATCATTTTCAAAATACCGATGTTTTTAATATTATCCGCCCAAATTACGATGTTGCTTACTATGTATGCCACCATAAGTCAAGCTGTATTTTTAATTTAGCCACGGTTCGGGATACCAGCTATGAAATATAAGAGTGCCCACCAGATACCCAATATCTGGGGAAAGTTATGCTGCAAAAATAACATAAATAAACTCAGGATAATAATATGAATGTGTAAGTCACTTTGTTAGTAACGCTTTCACATGAAGTAGTAACTAGTAATGAGAAATAATGATGATCAACTGAGACGTTTTTTACCGACTTCACTAAGGAGAGACGTCAACATTCGACGGAATCTTTTTTGGATTTATGTACACCGAAAATAAATGAGTAAACATACTTGCATTTTCATTTCTTCTGTAGTAGGTACCTGATGGTATAATACCTAGCTAGAAATACAGGGAGTCCATTTTGGTGGACCAATCTGGGAATCTCTCAAAACATGGAAAAACCTGTAATAAAAACTACATGTCTTTATAACAGGTCTTTCCGTGTGCCACTCTAGGAAATATCTTCTGTACATATATAAAAGTCATGTAGATAGCTGAAATTTGGTAAGTTACCTACATTTACCACTATTGTTTCTCTAAATCTTAACCGTCAGTCAAAG